>CM065052.1:122842354-123442354 GCA_032883995.1 Coronaproctus castanopsis | reverse complement strand
CGCGTGGATGTTGAAAAGAAACACGAAGATATCACGGGCATAAAAGATATCATAGCGGTACGTGCTGAAGAAACCTAATACAAGACAGGAAATTTTAGGCATAATCGTTGAAATCGAATTATCCTCTTCAGTCCGAGCAAAAAAATGTAAATATGTCCACATATGTGGACATGGTTTTTTTTTGTGTATTATCTGCGTTTTTGAATGCTGCTTCGATCCTGTTGTCAACGTACGTAGATAAGTTAGCAGAATGTCAGTAAAACTAGTTTCATTCTTGTATCTCACTCTCTGTTGAAAACAAGGAGATCTTTTCAAAGCTAACAAACACGTTTTCTTCCCCGGTCGAAGTGGTAATTTCCTATTTTCTGAACTAGATTTTGTAAGGTCTGCAGTCTGTCTAGTATAATACGCTGTGTTTTTCTTTAATAAATTATTTGACGTTTAAATAGCTTGTAAATACTTTATTGTTAATTTTTGTCTAAATTTTAAACCATGGATCAAGTGACGACGATATTATGAAAATGCTTGAAAATCCTTGAAAATCCATCGTTTGATATTGAAATATCAGATTCGATGATGATGCAAATCGAGAAGGTGTTGATAATGATACCTACAATGATGAAGAAGAATTCGAGAAAGACTATTATCGCAACGAACGTCTCCAGTGCAGCATATTCAAGTAATGTCTCTTCATCACATTCGTCTCCTTATTCTGTTTCAAGCTCTTAACAAACTTGTAAATATGAAATCTTTGCTAACAAAGCGGGAAAAGTGCAGAATTTCTCTAACAAATGCATGCGGTAACGAGAAATAATTGAAGAACCGCACACAAACCAAGGAAATAAGAGAAGATTTGACACCGGGTAAGTATTTGCAGTTGTCCATGGATGATAAAATGTATGCCTATCTTTGACGATGACTAATTAATGTTCGAGCTGAGTCGTCAGATTCGGATGGAGAACAACATCCGGAATGTCTACACTCATGTACTCGGTATAGCTTTTCGAAGAAAAAGAGCTGAGCATCTACCCGAAGTAGTGCCGAGCAAAAACGTAAATAGATGTCATAGTGAAATAATGGAAAATCGAGAACAAGGTGTATTTGATCTTTTTCACGGGGTTCAGACAATGTAAACAGGTATATTGTAACATTCATGCTCATTTAAAAAAATATAGAATTCATTTTTAAGTTCTTTCTCGGATTTATTTCTGTAATTTTATTTCATTCATAGTGGATATTATGTTATTAAAAAATTCGTTCAGTTTAACTTCTTTCTTCACCGGTAGAATGTGTTATTGAATTTTACTTAACATACCTACAACATAGATTCTGCATTGTAAATAAGAAGCTACTCTGTCAAATACTCGTTCAGTTAGTCCCCGACGTCCACGTACGAAGATATAAAAATTACGGATAAAAAGCGCAAACATTTGTTATGAAACCGTAAAATTAATTTTCGTACAAATTTAATGATAAAAATTTTTCAGGACTGAAGAGGCTATATTAGAGAAAGGAGATATCAATAAGAGTAATTATTCAGGGGGAAATCGATGGGAAAAGATGGTCAAAATTAAAACATCATAGACGAAAATATACGTTGGATGGTGAGAAATCGCAGAACGACGAAACACGAAGTTTTGCCCGCAATATACAGCCAGCAAATGCCGTTTAGCATTATGATGATTGTTATTACAAAAGCCTGCAATAAGACTAAGCTCATATCATTATGTGCTCTTTAAATAGTATCAAAAATTATTTATTAATGAATTCGATAAAAGTTTACGATGTATTTTTAATTTTCGACAGGATTAAAATAACGAAGTAAACGTTTTTTTTTTTTTTTTTTTTTTATTTTTTATTGGGCTTCCATATCAGTTTACCCATTAAACTATATTATATAGACAATAAAAAATAAAAAAGAATTATCCTAATTTTAACTATATGGGTATGTTACAATTAACAATAAACCTATATAAACATATGTATATGTGCATGTTACGTGTGGAAAGTAAGAAAGGAATATTGACAGGAAAAGGAACATTTAGAGATATGAGGTGATTATAGAAGGAGTCACGAGTGGAGCGGTAATATGAGCACTCAAGGAAAGTGTGATTTGCGTCTGCGATACAGTGGATATCTGAAGGATGTGAACAGAACGGAGAAGCAACAAGATCCATTTGAAAAAGTGTAGCCGGTAGACGATTCTTTCCAAAACGTAGTCGACATAAGGTGACAATAAAACCACGAAGCAGACTCGCTTGTATTTCGATATTATAGAACCATGGTAGACAAGGAAGATCAGGTTGAAGCAGTTTATATTTTGTAACATTATAAGGATTATTCCAAGTAGCTTTCCAGTATTCTTTATGAGATGTCTTAATGATAGACAGGAGATCAATGCACGGCGTGTAAGCAATAAATAAATTAAGGTACGTGGTACATTTAGCGTAATGATCAGCAAGTAAATTCCCTTTAATACCAGCATGACCAGGAATCCATGCAAACTTAACAGAGACACCGGCATCTCGTAAAAGGGTAATGTGATTACGAATTTTAAGTATTATGGGAGAGGAATGAGGATTGTAAAGTGAGAACTTTAAGGCCAAAAGACAACTTTTAGAATCAGAAAAAATTATTACCTTTTGAGTTACCCGATTGAACAAAATGAAGCGCAGCGCTTGAAAAATAGCCACAGACTCTGCTGTAAAAATGGAAGAAACTCGCAAAAGGGAAAATTTTTTAACTATGTCTAAGGAAGGAATTATAAAAGCTGCTCCTACATGATTCTTTGATTTAGAACCGTCTGTATATATAGCAAGAAATTCTGACCAGTTATCACAAATATGAGATGTAAAGAGAACATTGGCGATAGAAGGGGTGTAGAAGCTTTGAACGTTTTAAAAGAATTTAAATCTATATCTAATACAAGATCATTATTAAGAAAGGGAAATGAAAAATAAGCGGAAGGTAAGGAAGGAAGTATTAATTCACTGTACATAGAAAGGTGATGTGCAGAAAGACATAAAATAGGACGACGATTAAAAGAAAATCTCCAGTTCTGAAAAATTTCGAGGAATGAGAGAAATATAGAGTATGAAGTAACTGAGAAAGAGTTAATCAAAAATTTATCAGCCAAATAAGATCGCCGCATAGATAAAGAAGGGACTTTTGCCTCTACTTCTAGACTGGATATGGAAGTAGAGACAAAAGCTCCAAGGGCTAAACGTAGACATGTATTTTGAAGTTTGTCTAAAGTTGAAATATACCTAGATGGAGCATTGGCAAAGAGAAAGCTACCATAATCTATGACACTACGAATAAACGATTTATACAAAAGAAGTAAAATTAGAGGATCACCCCCAAAAGTTGTATGCGAAAGTGTTTTTAAGAGATTTATTCGTTTGGAAGCTTTAGAATAAATGGCCTCAATGTGATTACGCCAATTGAGTCTATAATCTAGGACAAAGCCTAAATACTTGCAAGATGTGGTAAATGGAACACAATAATTGTCAATCATTAAACCGGGTAATGAATGGTTAACACGTCTATAAGAAAATATGATAGAGTCACATTTATGAGATGAAAGAGTGAAACCCATGTTGTTTAATAACTTACAGATCAATTCTAAAGAACTATTTAATAATTGAATACCTTCTGAAAGATCAGAGTTGGTTTTATAAAGTACAATGTCATCAGCGTAGGATAAGATATTAACGCTATTACGAGGGCAGGCTTGAAATAATTTAAACATATAGATATTGAATAAAACCGGGCTTAAAACAGATCCCTGAGGTAGTCCCAAATGTACAACCCTGATGTAAGTAAACGTTATTTACTACATAAATCGTTTCGATTGATACGAGTAAGGAGTATTTTCGCTGTAAACAAAGATTTCATATTTGAACCGAGTATATCCTCAACCGTAGCGGGCCCATTATCCTGTTAAATTTATGTAGGAAATATTTACAACAAATAATATAATAGCGACATTTCTTGTCGATACAATGTTGTATTTATAGAGGTACGTTTCAGATGCATCTAAAAATCTACAGTAATAAATAAGCAGCGTCAGTTTGGGGAGTAATATTAACTGACAAAAGAATTCTGCTAACAGGACACAGTATGAATCGTGTTACGATGCCTGAAGAAAATGAGAATGTAAACTATCTCGCAATAAATTTGCGTACAGTAACTAACTAGAAGCGTAATGCCCTTAGGAAAAATAAGCTAGCGATTTCAAAATGATCCTGTTATTATACAACTTGTTTGAAATCGGTTCGGTGTCATTTAGGGAGTCGTATGAAAAAACCCGAAAACAATAACAATATATTTAATACGATTGGTCTTGGAATATAACTAATAATAAAGATCTTGGGATGAAATCTATAAGGGAAGAAATCATAATTGACGCGTCACTCGACTAAAAGAACATTCGAATTACACGCGATCGATCAATTGGGCGATTGGATCGAATATCGCCAACTGAACAGAAGAAAGTCTCGAAATGGAATATAAACGAACTGTATTAATACATACAATTACGTTTTAGCACTTAGTATTAGATAAGTGTAAGTTCATCATTGCCGCGTTCGTTATCAAACGTCTGATAACTTTTTTTCCAATTCTCTTTTCCGGTACAATACGTTTCTTCGGAACAGTTCAATATGACTGCGTCGAATTCTGTATTCATGTTAGTCTTTCTGTTCGTTTCGGCTGGTGAGATATTAGGTGCTTCAGATATATACGGAGCGGATAATTCAAATATCGAAGAACCCTATTTACACGGCTATAGTTGACAATATCGCCGTGTACCTGAAAGTTATTAGGTGCAAGGTGTTTTTAAAACGCTTCCGATTTGTCCATCTAGATGGGACATCCGTTCTCCAAGTTAACTATGTTAAATGTCTCGATAAAAAACTTACCCGGAGTCAATAAAATTAAGGATGTGCGGAATGGTCTGCTCAATTACTTTTTTTTGTAAACGGTCAAAGCTATCGGTTGAATTATTGTATAACTCGGTTATAAAACCGATTTGTATGGCATTGAACTATATGGCGCTGTTTCAGCTATAATCCGGCGCTTACAGTGTCGATGGAATCAAAAGTCTTACGTCAAATTATAGTTCCTTGGTTCGTGTCAAATCATACGTTACGACTTGTTTGTACCAACTGTTTCGGAAGTAGCCAAAAAAAAAAGAAGATACAAGCTCTTTTTCAGCAGACTAAGAAATGCCGCTAATTATTCGACAACTGACAAATTATGCCACTCGCTTCATCGTGTCGGTTGAAGAGAAACTGGCCGAGAGACAATCTTAAAACTTCTTCCTACTCCTCTCATTCCTCCTAGATGTGTCCTAATCGACAGTATCTGATTCTTTCCTATTCCTTCGTCACATTTACTTATATGATTGTAAATAAAAAAAGGACAATAATGTTAGTCTTTTTCTTATTGGCGGTCTTCTCGCGATCTTGCCTCATATCAGAACCACGAGGTCTTTTACTATTTATTCATATTTATTTAATCGAACTCGACAGTTTCGAATTTGGTCCGTTTATTTCATTTTAAGCATTCTACGATAACATTTCGAAGGCCTCTAACTTCTTCTGTAATGTCTTCGTCAATGTCTAACTTTCGAAAATACGTAACGTTTTTACAAATCTTAACTCGAATTCTATATTTCTACCGTTATTGCGCAATTTTTAACTTAACAAAAAATCCATTTCACGCTTTTTCCATCCGTCTTTTTAATTTCCACGCACGTATCTCGCTATTTATTTGTAATCTACATACTCGATGCGGTCGATTTTTTCGATTATGTCACCGTATAATTGTGTCGTTCTTAAATTTCTGTTTGTTCTATTTATTACCGCGCAAATTTTGTTTTAGACGTGTTATTTAATATAGTGGTGCAGGTTTTAATCGCTTTCCCGGCCGGTAATTGTATAGAAAATGCGCTGAATATACGAAAAAATAATTATTTTCTGTTTCGTCTTGGAACATATCTATTAGTGGATCATATTCGAGTTTCGTATAAAAAGACACGACGATATGTATATGTTATATCGTTAAAAAGTTCGAATAACATGTAGGTCGATTAAATCTAAATTATAAATATACATTCGAAGAACGAGCAATATAAATTATATTGGCAGAGAACTATGTCGACTGATAAAACGGTAATAGTAAATAAGGATATATATATCTTGGAATAAGACGACAACTCAAAGTACTTGAGCGTTTTAAGTTAGACCGAGTCCTAACATATAAAGAACATTGCGAATATAGCAAAAAACAAAAAAGGGTACAAAGAATTTCCGACTGAAAAACTGATTGGTTCCACCTAAGGTACAGATCCGAACGTATTAAGAATATCGGCTAAATACTCTGCAGCTGAATATGCTAGGGCAGTGTGGCGGAATTCAGTACACGTAAAAAAAAAAAACCGGTAAATGTAGACACGAAGCCAATCGAATAATTACAGGATGCTTAAAGTCGAAACCGATCGATAACATAGAAATATTGCTGCGCGGCATAATACCATCGAACGTAAGGCTGGAAGTTATTGCCGTGGCTAACGTGGAAAATCCTGAATAGAATAATAACTTTGAATAATGGCGAGGAATACGAAAATATGAAAAAATACAGACGACGAGGTTGGAAAGGCGGCATGATGATTCAGAACATCTCCTAGCGCCTGTTCGTTGTTATCTTTGCAGAATATTCAAATTGTTAAATATTGACGAATAAAAAGGAATGACCGAATGACGAGAAGTAGAGAAATCGCGTTAAATAAAAATAAATTCAGTACTTTAATAGATCTGTGTGTTAAGTAAAAGAAATTTTGAAACAGTATAAAAGTCAAAAAATACGAAAATATATAATGCGTTAAGAAATGATGGCGTAATAAACATCTAAAATTTAAAACCACTTTGCTGAAAGTGTGAAATTTCTAGCGTTTGCTAAGAAGGTAAATTTAACTAATAATGATATTAAAATTTTTTATCTCGTAGATCGTAATTTCTCAGTTTTGAAATATTTTGCGAATGATATTTTCGATATTGTACATAAGATTTATCGCGATAGAAATAAACCATTCGGAGTCCGATATACCGACTACTTCAGATATGTACATTTAAATCGAATTACCGTCAGCCCGCTCGAAAAATCCGCCTTCAGATAATAGTATACAGACTGTATCAACGCGTTTTGAAGACTTATTAAATTTGAAAAAAAAAAAATAATAATAAATGTTATCGATCGAGAACACCGCTCAAAATATATGGGAGACCAAATTGAATAACAAGTTACGATAGATTAAAGTTATATTAGAACATCGGGAAACTTCACATCATCGCGTAAACAGACGAGAAGAGATTAAGCAGAATACGCATCGGCCACACTAAACTAACTCACGGACATTTATTGCAAAATGAACCTCCACCACCGTGTGTATTTTGTGACAATCAAAATTTGTCCGTTTGAACATATAATCTCCGTATGTCCAGAACAAGGAATGTAAAGAAGCTTCTTTATTCGAACAAGATCATTTACAGAAAACGCACTCGGAAACGACCAAGCTGGGGGTACAAAGTACTTTCCGATTTTTAAAAACTATACATTTAAACGAGAAGATATAATTGTTAATCGTGCTAGAACTTTTTTTATTTCTATTTTAATTCACCGAACTATGTAAACTTATAGAAGACATAATTTCCCGTTTAATTTTTATATCTATAAGTATTTTTGATATACATACGGTAGAATTATAACCTTTCATTTAATTACAACGCAATAAATAAATTGCAGAACTCGCTAAATAGAGTGTATGAATGGGCAATAAATTGGAAAATTAATATCAACGAAGAGAAATCAAAACATGCGATTTTCACGTACCGGCAAACAGAGGCGCATTACCAAGTGTACTTTGGGGGGAACCTATTCCACAGACTGGCTCGGTCAAGTACCTTGGCATGCACTTAGATAAGCGTCTGACGTTCGAAGTGCATGCCAGAATGAAAAGAAAGCGGATAAAGAAAAAAAAACGTAACAACTTTATTGGCTTACCGGAAGAAACTCACAGCTGGACGTAGGATACAAATGCCTATTGTATTGGTAGATTATAAAACCAATATGGACCTATGGCCTGCAGTTATGGGGCTGTTCCAGTAGGTCTAATAGAGCAAAGATGCAGGCCAGACAAAATGTAATACTAAAAGCAATAGTCGATGCATATATTCTAGAAATGACGATGTGCATCGAGATCTACGGATTCCATTCGTGAACGAAGAGATTCGAAGATACGCAACTGCTCATAAAAAGAGGTTGGAGCGACATATCAACGTGGAAGCAATCCAGTTGCTGGATAACATGACGTCAGGCGTCTTAAGTGGCGTCACCCAGCGGATTTAATATTGCATATTATATAAAACCAATTATACCTTAAATGATTATGTCAAAGTCGATGATTGATTTTAAATACGTAGGCTTTATTAATAAAATTAGGTTTTGTTAGATTAAGCTACAGTTTGTAAAAGTTGATGCTTATCGAACTTAGTAGGTTAAGATTGTATCTTTATTTATTAGAGAAAAAAAAAGTTAATTAATATATTATCTATAATTATCTAAATTGTATCGTATCGTAGACGCAAATGACCTACAAAGTCGAGCGTCTTTAAATAAATATATAATTTTAATCTATCATAATATCTTACCGATCGAAGGGAATTGGTTCATTTTTAATTTTTTTTTTACATTAGTCATTAAACGATTTTTCAAAATCGACCTAATTTTAAGTCCGCCGCGATAAAACTTTTAAAGATGAAATAATTGGACGAACGAATACGCGCGTTAAGTATTTGCATTTATTGTTATTAGTTTCTAAGTACGGTTGAGCTGTCGGTAGAAATAAAGTTTGCAATAAACGTAAAGACGATTATACCGAAAGAAGAGGTCATATTACTAATAATACTAACATAGGAGCAGAATCAGGACCGGGGAGACAGATGAAACGGTTGAAAAAGAAGTGGGAATAAAGAGAAGAAATTGTTATTAAAAGAAACAGAAAAAATGGGTTGGTAGGGATATAGGGATTAGCGGCGCGGCCATTTTAAAAACGAATAGCATAATTGCACGTGTCAAACAAAGGACCATCTAACTAGTCATTGGTCGGACACGTGACCGGTTTTTTCATATTTTATGACACATAACGTCTACACAAACACATACATATATTACAGATATATATATATATATATATATATATATATATATATATATATAATAAATGTGTATGCGCTATTGTTCAATTCGCTTTTAACAAAATATTCAATATTTAACATATTCTATCACGGATTGGCTGCGCGTCAGTCGACCTTATTTTCAAAGGTTCTTTGGTATCGGAAATCATTTTTGGTCGACTGATTTTAAATAATAATAATATTCTTTGTAATATATATATATATATATATATATATATATATATATATATATATATATATATATATATAAATTTGAAACTACAAATTTCCGCTTAGTTACGCGAAAAAGATTTGTTAATGAGGTATTTGGATAATTAGGCAATGAACTTTTTACTTGAATTTCTCACTTTGTTCTTGTTAATCCCAGAAATGTTTTTTGGCACGGGTGATTTAAATAAAAACTGATCTGACAATTAAGGATATTATTCTTGAAGAATTTTGTTCATTAGTGAATAAAACGCTGAATGAAATGAATTTAGTGACATTTATAAATATATTTCGCGAAATGTTTTTTTCTCTAAATAATAAATGTTATAAAATCGATAAAAAATTCATATATATATATATATACTGTATGAATAATATAATATAAACGTTTACATAATACATCACATATTTACTAATATTTCTACATTTCAGTCCAATAAATAAATAAAAATAAAATAAAAAAAAATAATAATTTTATTAATATTCGTTCATATCTAACTTGGTCCTCTATTGTGTTGCTGCGTTTCATTTATTATGATTTCTATTGCGTTTTACACAATACTTCGGAGTCTACTGGATCGTGCATGTAAGAGGTAAAAGCTAAGAAAAATATGGAAAGATAATACGGAACCAAGTGAAATTATATCTGTTGAAAACAATAGTATCTTCTATGTTGCTATATGGATCAGAATCATTGACGTTAAACAAATAAACTCGAGGAAGACTAGAAAAGCTATGGAGATGACAGCATATCGAAGGATGTTAAAAATACTGTGGAACCGATATAGAACGAATGTTTCGATCTTCCTGGAGCTAAATATACAGCCCGACGAAAGAGACTATATTTTATTACATTCGTTGGTCGTATAACACCAACTATGGAAGGAATTATGTATCGAGCCCGGAACAGGGGTATATGACGAAAAATAACTCGCAGCAAATAGGTCAGTACACTCGAGGATGGTGATATATATGTTTTAATACCGGATATAGAGTTAATAGATAATATAGTATACTTCGGAGTCTAATACTGGATCACGCGTGTAAGAGGTAAAACGCCGGATAGCAATTGCAATAGCGACAAATACTAAGCTAAGAAAAATATGGAAAGATATTACGGAACCAAGTGAAATTATATCTGTTGAAAACAATAGTATCTTCTATGTTGCTATATGGATCAGAATCATTGACGTTAAACAAATAAACTCGAGGAAGACTAGAAGAGCTATGGAGATGACAGCATATCGAAGGATGTTAAAAATACCGTGGAACAGATATAGAACGAATGTTTCGATCTTCCTGGAGCTAAATATACAGCCCGACGAAAGAGACTATATTTTATTACATTCGTTGGTCGTATAACACCAACTATGGAAGGAATTATGTATCGAGCCCGGAATAGGGGTATATGACGAAAAATAACTCGCAGCAAATAGGTCACTACACTCGAGGATGGTGATATATATGTTTTAATACCGGATATAGAGTTAATAGATAATATAGTATACTTCGGAGTCTAATACTGGATCACGCGTGTAAGAGGTAAAACGCCGGATAGCAATTGCAATAGCGACAAATACTAAGCTAAGAAAAATATGGAAAGATATTACGGAACCAAGTGAAATTATATCTGTTGAAAACAATAGTATCTTCTATGTTGCTATATATAGATCGGAATCATGGACGTTAAACAAATCAACTCGAGGAAAGCTACGGAGATGACAGCATATCGAAGGATGTTGAAAATACCGTGAAACAGATATAGAACGATTGTTTCGATCTTCCTGAAGCTAAATATACAGCCCGACGAAAGAGACTATATTTTATTACATTCGTTGGTCGTATAACACCAACTATGGAAGGAATTATGTATCGAGCCCGGAACAGGGATATATGACGAAAAATAACTCGCAGCAAATAGGTCACTACACTCGAGGATGGTGATATATATGTTTTGCATTCATATTTATATTTAAATTTTATAAGCGTATACATCTTCACGAGCGTATGCATATTTTATATTCGTGTACATATTTTATATACATATTTCGTCACCATCATCACCATCATCCTCAGTATTACGGTAAGGTGGGTGAATAATTAATTAGTTAGATTATATTTGGGACAATTGTATAACATTAAATGGTAACTTTAGTTATGATTTCATTCGAGCAATTCTTTTTTCATTTTAATATTATTTAAAACCAGATAGTAATTACTCGTAGCAATAAGCTAATTTAGCAAGCTACTTTATTTTTAATTTATTATATATTAGAGCAACTAATTGTAATGTTTTCTCAAGTTCTAAGTTTATATTGTTAATTTATGTATGCAGTTGTTTATGCATTCGTTTTATTTAGAAAAAAAGTAAAAACGTATATACATTATATGTATATAACGTGTTCAAAATGTTGAAAATTCGAATTGATTAATAAAAGCTTCTTATTTCCAGTTGGTATTAGGACATTCATATATATCCTCGCCGTCGGATACTTTGTACCTATCACACCGGAGCTCTAACCAAAGTAGGGCGAGTCCACAGGTGGCGGATAGTGGCATATGTAGGTTTGGTGAGAATAAAAAGTTCAGTTAAATAAGTAATCGCTAACCAAATCTGCTGGTGAGAGCCTCAAACAGACAATTCTAATAGTGACAGGATAGAGGACACGAGGATGCCTGGTCGACAGCTTGAGGAGATGTCTACTAAAAGTCATGATAAATCCTACGAAGGTGTGTCTTTTGGAATCCTTAAAAAAAAACCTTTGGTGAGAATAAAAAGTTCAGTTAAATAATCAATCGCTAACCAAATCTGCTGGTGAGAGCCTCAAACAGACAATTCTAATAGTGACAGGATAGAGGACACGAGGATGCCTGGTCGACAGCTTGAGGAGATGTCTACTAAAAGTCATGATAAATCCTACGAAGGTGTGTCTTTTGGAATCCTTAAAAAAAAACCTTAAATTGTTACCTCCTCAGAAACAAAACGCTACCTACTGTTATTCAACGGTTAGGATGTCATCCCCGAAATAGTGGAAATACTTCTCTTTTCCTTTTGCCATCCATCTTTCCTTTTATCATTTTCCTTACATGTTTTAATTATTCTACTTTTCCAGCCAACGAGCAATCTCGTACCAACATATGTGAGCGCCAGTCGTTTTGGCTTGCCTTGCCACTGTAGCACTTGCTTTCGATATGCGCTAAGTTCCAGTGTTCTTTTTTTAGGGACCGCTATACTGTTTCTTTTCTCTTAATTTTTCATTTAACTCTATTTTCTTCGTATGTCGTGTTTTCGATAAATGTTCTCGATTATATCATCGATTTAAAATCTACCCGTTAATTTAGGCGATAAAATTTCTTGTTTATTCATAAATTTATTCACAGTCACATCTATGTTCTTCGATTTGTTCTCGGTTTTTGGGGGGATTGATTTGAGCCGCCGGTTTCAATGGGTTGTATTTGTTATTTCACTGCACACAAACAAATGTGGGGGACATTACTATTTTTTCTGTTTATCTTCTTTAATGTAACGTATTTAACGTTTGACTCTACAGAGTAGTATCCTAGAATCAGTGACTTCAAGAAAAGCTCTGAGCTTTTTAGATATGTATGTTAGGAATTCGCTGGTCAATACAGAAATTTAAAAATAAGGCCAGAAAAAGTGTAAAATTAAATACTTTCGGGTTGAATAACGAGGAATGATAAATAGGAACTACTAATCGAGGACGTGATCGAGTCATTGAACAATCTAAAGAAGCGAGTTAAATTAAAATTAAACATGATGGAAATATTCAGCAGGATTCCAGATAAAGATCAAGCGAAGGAGATGATCGCCAACGTTCTTCGAGGATTAGAGCTTGTAGAAGAAGAAGAAAATCATGTTTTCAGGCTGCAGTGATTTCTAGAGAATTTTTATAGTATAACTCATAGAATTATACGCTAATTGACGGACAACGTGTCTTCAAATTTACTTTTCGACGATTACAATATCAAAATTTGTAGGAATGGCGTCAATGACCGAATTTAGTTTACAATGTGCAATATTCGCTGCAGATGTCTTCGTTTGGCCGAATATGGGCATATATATATATATATATATATATATATATATATATATATATATATATAATCATCATTATGGCGGAAGAACACATTTGTTTATGAAGATCCATAGTATCACGATTCTCGGAACGAGCCACGATTATGATGATGATATATATATATATATATATAAAATTTACAAATATTAATATTAAGTTTTCAAAGAAGACAATATGAAGTCCACTAAAGGAGTAACTTTTTTTTAGGCAATTTTTTTTTAGAAAAAAAACCACATCAGAAGTTAGTGGGTCACCCGCTACCAGCGATACTAGTCGAGATCTAGTTTATTTTATTGGAAACATGTGCGATGATATCGACATGTGACGGGTGAATAAGCCTTTTCAACGGGACATCGTGATCGATTGATTTTCGATCGTTATCCTTTTATTGTGTTTATCGTTCGTTCATATATATATATATATACATATACATATATATATATATATATATATATATATATATATATATAACATATATATGTATATATATATATATATATATATATATATATATATACATATATATATATATACATATATATGTATATGAGGAAGTGTAAATTAGGAAGATGAGCGAATCATTCGGGAATTCCAGCGGCGAGTGTTTCTGACGATCATTGTTCCATCATTAACGTTAGCCTTGTAAATACAGAAGACATCCTGAATGAAAATCCCAAAAGACTGACATTACATTGCACCACGTAGAAGACGGTTTACTAATTTGAAATTTGAAATTTCAAGAGACGTACGCAAATAGTATTTTGCTTAGACAATATGGACATTACGAAATAATAACGAGAATATATTTTTGATAGATAAAAAATCAAATATCAAAACTATAAACAGATGAAACGATGTAGGGTATAATTTTTAAAGTATTAACTTCGAACAATTTTCCAAAATAATTTAAGCCGACATGCGACATATCGTACGACTTAAGATTGAGTTATCATGGTTCCGACAGTTTAAGTGAACTTGTTTTCTTAAATTGAATTGAGACTGTTTCGCATTTTAATTTATCTATTTGCATTTAACGAGAACAACAGCGGCTTCTTATTGCTTGTATTTTGTTGTACATACGTTGGTTTTTTTGTATTATTTATTTATAAAAGTAATACAAATAATTTATAATTTGAAGAATACGGCATGTAGTGATTTTTATTAAAATAAAGAAAAAATAGGTTAAAATCGCTAAAAGGTTTTCTTTATGAAGAATCACAAAGCTTTTCGGCTATTGCCATTATCAAGTGATTTTTTTATCTAATTTTTATTTGTATTTTTTGTATTATTTATTTATAAAAGTAATACAAATAATTTATAATTTGAAGAATCAGGCATGTAGTGATTTTTATTAAAATAAAGAAAAAATAGGTTAAAATCGCTAAAAGGTTTTCTTTATGAAGAATCACAAAGCTTTTCGGCTATTGCCATTATCAAGTGATTTTTTTTCTAATTATTATTTGTATTACAATCTTAAGAAAAAATAATAAAAGTCTTAAATAATTAATAATTATAGATATATTATTTATACACGAAAACATAATAATGTAATAGCATTATGCTCTTACATACGATATATAACTTTATAAATTCAGCAAATCATAGATGCATTGTTTTTTTCTTCGATTTTGGCCAACTATGGAAAAACCGATGATCGTGAGATTTTCTTTTTCCCTCTCGAATATTCTTTCATCTTCAAGCTGTGCTGCGCTTTTCTTTCTTCTGTCCACATGTTACTACTGTACGTTTTCGGCAAAACCTTTAAATGCGTTGATTTTCTCTCGGAATTTATTTCTATTATTTACGTCCTCAATTTTTATGTTCATTTCTGATGTATCTTTTTTGGAAACCACATAAATTTATTCTTTTGATTGCTTTCAAAGTATTTAAATGTGGCTTTAGTTTGTTTATGTTGGCCGTAAAATCTTATTCATCTTTTTCTCATTATATATCTTTTTAATTTTTTCATATATTTCCTTTTTTATTTATCGGTCCCAGAATTTTTCTCATAATTTCTCGTTTCTTCTTGTCTATGAGCTCGATTTCTTTTCTTGTGTTCATATTCAGACATTCTGCGGCATATCGATATTGCGGTTTAATTACAGTATTATAATGCCGTATCTTCGTATTTATAGAGGTAACGACTTCTTTTTATACACGAAAACATAATAATGTAGAAGTATAGTCCAATTACATAGGATATATAATAATACATAGGATATATAACTTTTATAAATTAAATAAATCGTGCGGTTTTGCCCGTATTCAGCAATCTTTGTGCTTCTATGTTTACATGCCGCTAGTTGCCGCTCACGCGCAAATGCAAAATCGTGAATTGTTTCATCTACTTTCTTCAACTGCAGATCCCGATGTAAATCATCGTTACGCTGGAACCAACTCGCTCTTGTGATCAATTCGAATTATGTTCTAGTAGCCAATAAAGTTGGCGGATTCTGGCGTTAATTTGGTGGGTGTTGGCCTTGATATGGAGGCCTTCCAGGTTACGTCTAGATGCATATCTAGATATTTAGCTGAAGCAGATGTATCTGTTTTCCATTAATGTAGACAGCCAAATGTATGTCTATCGGGGGCGCATTCCATAGGCAACGTGAACTGATTTTGCCTCGTTTAACTTAATTTTCAAATTCTGCATCCGCAAGACTGTCTTGTCGAGCGCATTTTGTAATAGATAATTGGCCTCTACTTGTATGTTAGCAACAGCGAGGATTATCATCAGCGAACATGCCAAGCGTAGTACCTTCAATTTTTGGAACATCAGCGGTAAATGTAAAGCAAGGGAGCGAGTACTCTCAGGTACCCCGGCTTGTAATAGACTTAAAATATGAAATGAAAAAATATTAATTTAAGATCGCGAAAAATCAGAAAAATGAAGAACAGCGTTAAATAAAACCAAATTATTTTTTTTAAATATTCACTCGATAATGGCCTAACAGTCGACAAGCTTTGTGATTTTTCATAAGGAAAAAACTTTTAGCGATTTCAACTTCTTCTGTTTTGTTTATTTTAAATAATTTATAAATTGAAAAAAGCCGATTCGATGAAGTTTACGGTGTAAGACTATTTTACAACCAGGAAATAAATTTAATTAAAATATAAACGCATTTCGCCGTTTTTAATGTTAAATTTTACGAAATCCCCCGCTATTTACTAATTCAGTAGTATTAGCATCTCGTAAAATTAGCTACATAGTTTATAAACGTTCATTATTATATGAATTAGTGTAGTTGTAAAATAGTATACAGTACACTCTTCTTTTGCGATTCGATTAAATAATTATTATACGAATTAGATAACACAAATTGCAAAATAATGCAATACACTTTTTCTTTTTTATTTACGAATATTATCATCTTCTTCTTTCGTCCAATTGACAACAGTCATTCTATGGCGACAATTTCTCGATATAATATTTCGGTCTCTGGTTTCTTCATCGACGACCATTTTGTTCTTTTGCCGACTCTTCTTTTTCCCGTTACTTTTCCGATGATTACGGTCTGCGGCAGTACATACTTTGGACTTCTTAATACGTGTCCCATTCGCAATATTTATACCGCGCCAAAAAAAATAAATTATTTTACCGTACGTTAATTATTAAATAAACTGAATCTTATTTTTAAAATTGGACGTCCTGTAAAGGCGAATTATTATTATTTGTTTTTTTTTTTTTAATTTTTTTTTACACAACGTATATTTCAAATCAAATTTTTCCAAATTAAAATACAAGATTACAAAGAAAAAATATATAACGTGTAAATCACGACTAGTATTGCGCGAGGATGAAATAATACAAATAAATAAAAATCAATTCAACTTCCGTTTCATCGCAATTAACGTAACGTTTTATATAATTTAATGTAATACAGTTTCTTAACCGAAACAGTCTTTACAAAAAACCCAACGAAATCTATTTAGACATATATGAGTAAACACACGCAAACCCCCAGACACGGACAATCGAATAAGTATTAAAGTATAATTACAAATCAGCACGAATGTACCTAACGCGCGAAAATAAATATACAACATAGAAATATACACGTAAATACTAAAAGCCGTGTATACATAAAAGCATAACAGGAAATAACTCGTAATCAAATAATAATTAATAATGATAAACAATCGAAATAGAATTTAATTTACAGAAATAAATAAAAAATTAAATTACAAAATAAAATCATCAATCTAACAATTCCAACCGAATACTTTTAAACCAGTTAGCAACTTCAATTATTATACGAAAAGCTCGTTACATATATTTACACATTATAAATGCAAACTAACGACTTACGCCGTCGTTTATAATTTTTAAAATTAATGTTTATTTATTTATTTATTTTTTTTTTTTTAAATAAATGGGCACAGGACTTTTCACCCAGATTGGTATAAAATTATTAAAATGAATATGTTAAACACTAATATTAGTTGATGCAATATAATTATAAATAGCTAAATATACATGAATGCGATTAACAGTAAGTAAGTAAGACATATTTATTGGCAATGGTACTTTGAGAGATATAATTTGATTATATAATAAAGATTGTTGAGAACTGTAGTAAGAACATTCAAAAAATACACGATCCGCATCTGCTATTTTGTTGTCATCGGAAGGATGAGGGCAAAAAGGAGAATTTATAAAGATGAATGTTTAGTTGACGCGGCAAAGAGTTAAACATATAAACCGTTTGGATTCGGGTATGAAATTTATTAAATTTAGGCAACTTTGCTAACTCGTGTGAGGATAACCTTGATGCAACTCAGTCGAAAAAAAAGTTTAAAATTTTTAAAGACGAAAACAAGTAATTGTACTTCATATAATTCGCGAACGGTGAGAGGACGAGTTTTATATCTAATCCTTATTCCTAGTTTTTACATGTTTTCGTTCAATAAAGCGCCGGTTTTATTGTATTTATGTACTCATTGTATAATAATACATATTACGTTTTTGTAGATGGAGTTTTCGAGTGTGTATATGTATATGAATGTGTGTGATGTGTCTGTAACGTTATGCCAGTGAACAAAAGATTGTGTTTTAATTATATAGGTAATTACTATCGCTATTATTACTATTATTTTGTTAACGTTGGAAATGTCTTAATAATTATGAAATAAAAATTTGAATTCTCAAGCCGAGCGTTAAAAGGTTTTGGCCCAAGCGGCGTAATCGATATCGTCCAATAAAACAATCTACCGAATTTCAGTCCATTTTCCCAATATCGTTCCATGAACACGTGTTGCGATCTTTCCATTATGGCTTCCGAAGCCATGTAGTTTTTTTTTTTAATAAACATATATATATATATAATTATAATATGGCTTACATAGCCAATAATAAATTTATCTATATGGGTCGTGACAAGATTACTCCGAAATATCATTCATTAACGATGCTCTGAGTCGCCAATCAATCAAACCGATGTGGAACGTCTAAGGGAGTACAAGGGTACAGTCTATGGCCATCGTTACCACTATCTAGCAAGTCGACTGCCAGTCGGTTCGGGTGGTAAATCTGTGCAGGTAACGTTCACTATTTGTTTGAATTACCTCACGCGTATATTTATGTCGCGATGCAGGTTGTCGTTACGCATGTACCAAGAGGCATTTGTTATAATTCTTAAAATTTTTTGACTGGCATTGTTGCATCGTGTTAATATTACTCACCGATGCTGTAACCCGAAGGCGTATACCGCACCGGTTTAATAACTGCGTTATACAGCAATAATTTCGATTTTAGAGGCAACTCGGAATGTCTACCGAGAAGACAGTATACATTTTTCTCAATTTCACGTTTATTTCTTTAACTTCATCTTACTGTACCATGTAAGCGCAGTAGGTGAGCGCACTTATTGCGGATGTGAAAATTACGGATTTTCGAAGTCAAGAAGTTGGTAAAAAATAGAGCCGTTCGGTTAAAAAGTCCCGAATTTCTAAGCGTATTAAGTGAACATACAAGTAACCGTGTCCACATTTTTTTCACGTAACGTTTCGAAAACACAGTTTTCATTATCGAACTGGGAACTGATGAACATCTCGTTAGTATATTCGATATTGGGTTGAATTCGTATTTTTATGTTCATTTCTTACATTTCGTAGCACTAGCAGTAATGCTTTAGTAACCAGCTGGCACAATCCCATCGGGGACGAAAATTTTCCACCGGTAAAAAAGCTTCTAGCCGACTCAGTTATCTATACAATTACTAGATAAGGTACCAGCTTGCTAGTGAGTTAAAAGATGTAAACGCTAGAAAATCATTTTGCATTGGCTAGTCCAGTAGACGATCGATCTTCGGGTTGATAAGGATCAATTAAGCGGCTATCAACTTACGAACTTGATAGAACTTTAAGATAACGTTTTATTTGTTTACGAATTCACTTCATGTGTATGCAAAAAACGTTTTAGCATTTCTTTATGTTTACCTTCGTTGTTGAAATCAGAAAGTTGAAAAGGTGTTCAGATTGATGTGGAAAAATAAGAAAAAATGGTATTTCTTATTATTGAATATTTTTGCACAACTCTAATAGCGAACGATGATAGAGCGTCTACCTATAGAATATATAAAAATTGGAAAAATATATATACCTATATATATATACCTATATATATATATATATAATTTTTTATAAAATGAGATTTTTTAAAATTTTAAAAATGTAAATTATTTTGCGAGATCCAGAGGTATTTATCTGAAATTTCGGACGTTGAATATTTTCGCACAACTCTAATAGCGAACGATGATAGAGCGGCTACCTATAGAATATATAAAAATTGGAAAAATATATATACCTATATATATATATATAATTTTTTATAAAATGAGATTTTTTAAAATTTTAAAAATGTAAATTATTTTGCGAGATCCAGAGGTATTTATCTGAAATTTCGGACGTAGTAATGTCTTCACACAATGAAGACTATTTATCGTTAAATATTCCTAACGGATAAAACACCCTGTGAAATATTATCTCCGAATACGCAGAAGTTATCGTCAATATACACCGTCAAATGGTTAAGCATGTGATACACATGTATACAATCGTATATGTATGCGCATTTTTACCTATAGCATAGTATATATATATATATATATATATATATATATATATATATATATAAAATTACAAAAGAAGAATTTTTATAAAATGCAAAACGCGGAACGAAAAGCATAATTTTTATTCGGTAACCAGAGTTAACTTATATATTCAAACAGCTGCTGTTTTGTTTTACGTAATTTTCATAATAAGGAAGGCGTAACCAAGTTCGGCTGATTTTGTAGGAGATATGCTAATCGTGTATAAAACCAACTGTGTTCGATAAAATTAGCCATATGACGAACGGTTCGTGTTTGAAAATAACTATAATGAAACTATTCGATTCCTTTTTGTAAGGGAGATGAACTTAATTAGGATAATGTCTTTACCTATTTTGTTAATTTTTAATAATTTTTTTTTTTTACTTTTTTGATAAATGGCGAACGTTAGAAACGATAATTTTTTTGCGTTTCCTTTATAAAATGAATATCATCGAGGATTTAACCTCTTCAGTCGTGCGTTATAAAATTTTCACATAGAATAATAATAAGAAGAAGCTTTATTTCGTAATGATAAAGGTTCATAAAGTACGTCACAACTTAATAGTTAACTTATATAATAGTATTATTAAATCTAGATAATTGAGACAGATGCTATAGGCTACGAGGAAAAACAACCAAAAAAAACTTGCAAGGAAATAACTAAAATATGATAAAAGAAAAACAAAAGATAACGATGTACATATGCACATATATACACATTCATAGACACACATATGCACATAGATGCACACATACCGTATTAACTGCACAAAATAAATGATTGACATAGACTCGGAATTAAATGAGTCTTAATTTTACGACGTTTGTATCTAGCATAATGCATGGTGTGAGGCTTAGCATAATCACCTATAAAATTAATTAATCTATTTCGATGTATACCTATCATAAAATTTTTTCGATAATTTACTAATATAAGAAGAAAGACGTTTAATTCTGACTGGGTATCAATAATTTTCGTATACCAGCGACGATTTAGTATAATTCTGCAACAGTGATTTTGTATCAGTTGTAATTTTTTAAATGTACTGTTTGAAAAGCCTAGGTTAATCTGGGCCGAATAATATGTGTATATAATAATTTCTTATTAACGACAGATAAATACGATCGTCGATTAAAGATTATCGAAAGTACACATTTATGATCGATTATATAATTAATATTACGATTAAAGGATAAACGAGAATCCAGGATGTGAATATCGAACTTGGTTTTGCCAGTGATTACTTTTAATGCTAATTTCTGTTGAAGGTAATTGTCGCCGCCTTGTAAAGAGTATATCTTCAGTTTGATCAGTGTTTATTTTTAACCCCTACCATCTGTAAAACTTAAAAATAGATATTCCTCGGGGCAGTCTTCAAAACCGCAGACACAACTATACCCAAATCAGCTGCAAACATACGCCAAAGAAGGGTCCCATGGTGGTGCAATAATGAGTTTGCGGTAGCAATCCAACAACGCAAACGTGCATTGAGGAAATATAAACACTCACAGTCAATCACCGACCTAATACATTTCAAAAAATCACGCACTATAGCGTAACCTCATCAAAACAAAAACATGTTAATCTTGGCACAAGTTTGTTTGTTCTATCCCAGAGTCAGCATCAAGTCATTATATGTGTGTCAAAAATTAAAACTCTTAATGCCGTAAGTTTCATACCCACTCCTACGTCATTAAAGATAGGTGGGAAAACTATTTTTGATCCAAATGATGTAGGCCCAACACTTTGCAAGCCAATCTTCATCTCTGAGATATTCGGCAGCTTTTCTTGATACAAAATCAGCGGCTGAAAAAGAGCAAATACATTTCCCACAAGATCCTGCTGCACCATACAACTCTGATTTTAACATCTCAGAACTAAACTTTCAGCTCAACCAATATACACCGAGTCCAAACTTAGTACTCCCTATATGTTAAAATACCTTCCACCAAGTGCAAAACTGTTCCTTTTAAATTTATACAATTAAATATGGAGATCCAGCATCATTCCCAAAATTCGGAATTCAGTTATATTCCAATACTAAAACTCAATAAAAATCCCTTCTTCCCAGATAATTACAGACCAAAATATCTCTTCTGAGTGTTCTTTCAAAAACGCTAGAGAAGATGGTTAATAGGCGTCTCTTATTTTTCCTTGAAAATAACAATCTCCTTTCTCCTTTACAAGCTGGTGGGCGTAAGACGAGATCTGCTACAGATCATCTGCTCACTTTACAGAGGCAGATATTAACATCACAACACGATAAACAGCACTTATATGCTGTATTCTTCGATTTAGAAAAAGCGTTTGACCGCTTGTGGCGACATGGACTATTAATAAAAATAAAGTCCGCCGGCATAACCGGTAATTTAGACAACTACTTATGCAGTTTCCTAAACAACCGAACTTTTTAAGATCGGTTTGTCAAAATCAACACCGATTCAGACTGAAAAC
The DNA here is from genome assembly GCA_032883995.1 of Coronaproctus castanopsis. Classification (NCBI taxonomy): domain Eukaryota; kingdom Metazoa; phylum Arthropoda; class Insecta; order Hemiptera; family Monophlebidae; genus Coronaproctus; species Coronaproctus castanopsis. The sequence goes on along the minus strand of CM065052.1, from coordinate 123,419,247 downwards.
GGTGTTTCACAAGGCTCTGCACTTAGTGCAACCTTGTTCATGTTATATATCGATGATATAGCAAATTATATCTCGCATTACCGCTCAGCTTTACATTGACGATCTTAATATATCCTTGTCATCCAGTATTCCTTCTAATGCACAAAAAATCCTACAAAAAACCATTGATCGTTTGCAGCAATGGTCTGATACGAAAGTTTTATATTTTTCTACATCCAAATCATCATACATTATTTTCCATAAGAGGCGTCTATCATCTCCCAGCTTTTCTTTAAGTATAAATAACCTTCCCTTAACAGCCGAAACAAGAGTATAATTCCTAGGTTTATTTTTCGACTCCAAATTAACCTGGCGTTACCGTATAACTGAAGTCAAGAGTAGTGCTTAAAACTACTCCCAATTCTAAAATATTTATCAAACCCAAAATACAATATAAAAACGCAAATCCTCTTAAATATCTATAAATCTATAATCCTATCACGAATCAACTATGGGTGCATGGTATACTCAACAGCCAGTAAATCTATATTAAGAACATTAGATACAGTACACCATGCTGGACTTCGATCCATCCTTGCAGTACATCCCTCATCACCATCAAAGAGCTTGTGTGCATTAGCAGGATCTTTTCCACTTATATACTACAGAAAAGATCATACTTACCTCTATTTAAGACGTCTGCTTAGCTACAATAAAACATTTTCATACACCAAAGAACGTACATCCCCTAACCACCATTTTCCAAAATGATCCTATAATACCAAACCTACTTAGCATACTATCAACATATCACGTAAGCTTCATTCCAAAATCAACATTGAATTAAAATAAAATGATACCTCCTTGGGACCATTTCGAAACAAAAATAGATTTATCTATCACACGGCACAATAAATCTACACACCCTTCAAATGTAAAAGAAATGGTATTAAGCACTCTTCAAAAATATAATGACCACACACACACACGCATACACAGACGGAACAAAATCTACAACAGAAGGCGAGAATTCACCAGCAGCTTGCTCTTACCAAATTGATAATATACTACACTCAATCCGACTGAGCAATGGTTGCACTTCTCTGGATGCAGAGTTGTATGGAATTTTGTACTGTTTTCAGTACATCAGATCAGCTGTACTTCCATGTCGAAAAGCATTGGTTATAACAGACTCCCTCTGCTCTCTACAACTAATTTGCCGTCAAGACAATAAAAATACCATAATATTAGAAATCCAACACAATCTACACACACTACATAAGGAAGGAAGGGAAATCCGCTTTCTGATGCACGGTAGTGATAAAGTAGACCTTGAAGATCGGTCTATGGTACTTTCACCAGTACCAGAACACTCACCACCTCCATCAACATTAGTACACGTACACATGAATAACAGTAAACAGGAATGGACCACCGACTGGACCTCACAAACAACCTTCCTTAGGAACATAAAATCAACCATAGAACCTTGGTGGCCACCAGATGGCACAAGCAGAAAACAATATGGTATCCTAAACCGTCTACGTGTGGTTCATACAGCCATATCGCACAATTATCTGTATACCAAAAGTCTTCCACCAACAAACTGTATGCGGACATTTAACAGAACCAACAGTCATACACTTAATCTACAACTGACAAACACTCACACCACACAGGCTAAAACACAAAATACAGGGCCCGATACACAAAATACTCTCAAACAACCCTCAATCAATAGGTAGTACTCTGGCTTTTGCCAGTGAAAGCGGACTCCTAGCATACATATAAACTAGACACACGTCTCCTTATGCTGTAATAACCCTGGTAGTTACAAACGGCACATGGAGATTTACATAATATTAAAAAAAAAAACACAAAAAAAACCAAAAAAACATTAAAAATAGATACGGGCCTAATACACTGCCCTGCGGTACACCTTAACGATAACTTTTGACAGAGGAATTTATATATAATATGATGAGTAACAAAGAACATTCTATCGCAGAAATAAGATTTAATTAACTTTATTAAATATAAGGGAAATTTAAATTTAAGGAGTTTAAAACTGATACGAATCAAAAACTTTTTCAATGCAGCGTATACGTATTAAGATTAAAGTTGTCGGTTATATGCGATCGAGCCTACTTGGTGTACAGGAGAATAATCCGCAAATTGTTCGTGTATAAGAATTCCGTTATTTTCAGAACTGTAATCGATTTAAAATGACTTTTTCAATTATTTTACTAAGATAACTTAACAGACTGATTCATAGAATTATAAAGTTTGTACAGGATGTTTAGTATACAAAACCATTTTTTAGATGATTAACGATAATTTTCTCATATAAATATGTTTAGAATTGAGACATTTCAATCGGAAAAGTAATTTCACGTACCATTCAGCGAACATCGTTACGCTATAAGGAATGTTGTAACTTTGCTTATTCCATCGAGTTGGTCGTTCGATAATCGTATAATCATCGGTTATATATAATTACGCAACATTCCCATCATAAGTCTAACTCTTTAATAGCCAGTCTATGGCTCCGTCGTTAATATTGTGAATATAATGTTAAACCTACAGGTGCAAATTCACTACAGTCTTCCAATATATGCAGCATTGTAATTGTCGTTATGTTTCTGTATTAGATATCCGCATCTTCCCCGTCATAATTCTATTGAGTGTCTTCCATATTTTCCTAGATAAATCCATTCCTTTAATTTCATTCCTCGGGTCGACAACTAAATTGGAATTTGTTGTATGTTCTAAATTCCTTCTCTATGTTATTTTCCATTTATTAAACTCTTTCATATCTTCGGCTAATAATTCATCCATTTTCCAAGGTGACTTTTCTGGATTTGAGTCCATCGGTTAATTAATTAATATCGTTCGATTAAGTCCCATGATGAAGATAAGAAAAGAAAAACTCGACATCTGGTAATCGGTTGAAATTAAGATTTCGAACAATTTTTTTAAAAATGTATTTAACAAATCCGCGTAAACGGAAAACTTTAACAAAACCAGAGGAACGATTACTTTATAGGAAAGTTGAATTCCGTTTGAATGGACCTCAAAACGTGTCTTCAGAGGTTAAAGTAATATCCACGTATTGACAGTTTGGATTTGTCGACACGATACTGTATATTAGATAAAGCTAATAGGCTAATAGTGTTGACGTTATTAGCGGTAGTTTACAGATTACTGTACTAAGCTGTTTCTAATAGATATAGTGCTCGTTCAAGTGCGGAATACAACTGAAAAACAAAACCTGTACTATCACCATTGTATACTGCCAAAACAGTACCTAACTATCAGATAGGTAGATTATCGATGTTCGCAAATTATTTACTATATATAATAAATTTGAGTGCATCGTAAGGATGGCGCATTAGAATTGGTAGCGCGGGGTTCGATTTTCCAGAAACCGTAATACAATAATCACCGAGACGATACGGCGATAATAATAATTATTATAATTATTTAATTATTAATAATTATAATTATTACTATATCGTATCTGGTCAATACTAAATTCTAAATTGTGTCCGAAAAAATATTAAAAAATATAGGTTGGTTGGGTCCAAAGAGCGGACATTAAAATCATCTTGCACTACATCAGACATCCAATCATTTTCACCTTTGACTAAATTTGTTATTCATATACCGCGTTTAATTCGATTTAGAGTTTTCCTTATGTGTGCATAAGTTTACGTTTTTATTTGCGCGGTTTTTCAATTTTTTTAGACGTGAACACTTCCACGTATTTCGTTTGTTATGCTTTCATTTAAGATCAAATTTAGACACATCTATAAAGCGGATGCGGCATGTTCAGTTTTCTATGTTTTCTTCTTGGCAACCATGTCTCTCTTTCCGTGTCTAGTGAGGCTATGTCATTTAACTGATACACCTCGATAATGGTGTTGATTTCAGGCAGATAGTTGATAAGCATGATTTAGTCTACTTTCTTTGCATGTGCTGACCGAAAACTAAATAAAATTCGCCTACTGTAAATGTTTGCATGAGATTTTCATTTGTTACCAATTGAAATTATTTCCGGATTCCCAATTCTGAGTTATTCGTTGTAATTTCGATTTTATTTTGTTGCCTTACGTGTACACACACGTCGTCGTCTTAATTCGGTTGTTGATTTAACCTACTGTAGCGACTCAGAATATTAATTTGGAGATGTAGTACAAGTCGTGAAATATCACGATAAACGAGTCAAAATTGAACACTACGCGACTTTCTTAAATGTACCGACAGTCGTTACGTTCTGTAATATAAAATATCTAGATGAACGATTAATTAGAAAATATAATATTCTAGAAAACGGAAAATGATCTGGAAGTATAATCTGATTCACGAGCGCGAATTTGTCTTCGTAATATGGAAGAAATCGCGTTATATTATACAAAAAAATTTTTCTCAAACAGGATTTTAGCAAGCTAATTACCTATATTCTTCTGCGCGACATTAATAGAGTAGTACATTCGTAATGACGATCTATTTAAAGATACTAACGGTAAAAGAAATAAATCTATAAGTTCTTCTTTTTCGTGTCGGGTGAAGCAGCTTACAGTACGCAATAATCCAAGAAATCAGTTGCATTGCCTTTCAGTTTCATGACGTCTTCAAAACTGCATTTAACCGGACACGCCTTACACGAGAACAAGCGTGAGCGATAGACTGCTCCTCGTTACACGTACATAATGAACTTTCTGAAATTCGCCATTTTTTTAAATTATCGCGCCGGTTCGTCCAACTTGTGTCCGCAATCTGTTGAGAGATCTCCATCGAGCATGACTCCGTTTTCCACTCTTGGTATTCTGTTTCCCAAGCGTTAAGTCGTGCAATTTCGGGTTTAACATTGCTTGCCTCAGTTGTGACCATAAAACTTTTACGAGACTTCCAGTCTTCTTCGCTGTTGTATATAACCATGTAGCATATGGCGGTCATCGGTTTCTTGACTCATTTTTTCTACTTTTGAATACGACGTCTTATTGGTGGTATTCGTGTAAGAGCTCTCATTTTTGCGATAGGAAATCTATACGTTTAAACAATATCATCATGATAATGTCAATTTTACAGATGATGCAGTGGATTAGATTCGTAATTACGATCTAAGTATCATCACATACTAACGGTAAGAGAAATGTTTAAAATCTATATAGGTTTAGCCGATATCGTTATGGTAATGCATTATCCATTTTACAGATGATGCACGAAGCGAAGTACACGCTCAAACGGAGTTATTGAAAACGTACCGCATTGAACGAATCTCTATAACGAACGATGTTCTAATAAAATCATTTACAGGGTATATAAAAAAAAATATAACGGGAACAAGATCGCAAAAAGTTTTATTTTCTAAGAAAAAAAAATATACTTACAAAAAGAGAAAAAAAAAGGGTAAAAAAAAATATTAAAAAAAAATAAAAATTGACAAAATTTACACGAAATAAAATTACATATTATAGGCGTACTTATTTTTAATAAGCAAACATTTAGCAGTCGTAAATCGTCAATAAGCTAATTCTGTTCCCCACGGTCTGTAAGGTTTCATTTGAGAAGATACTCCCGAAGGATCGTTACCAACTTGACCGTAAGCGTGATGCAAATTTTGTTGTTGCTGATGCATACTATGTTGCGCGTGCATACCACTGAGATGATGATGATGATGATTATTATTATGATGATGGTGATAAGCCGATAGTTCCATCGATGGCGGAAGATGTTGTTGTTGTTGCTGCTGCTGCAAATGATGGTGATGGGATGGATTATAATCGTGTTGATAACCGTCCTGGTGAGTAGTGATCGAAGAAGATACGGTAGTTAACGGAGTCATCGTCGAACTGGACGGTATAGACGTTGATAGTTGACCGCTCGTCGATGAAGAAGTCGACGTCGACTGACACGAGCCGACGTTACTTTCGAAGGAACTATTCAAAGAAGAAGAAGAATGAGTAGCGCTACCGCTCGGAATGGAAGAATTAAGCGAGGAAGAAGAACCGCTAGAACTATTTAGACTAGAATTATGATGTAAACAACCGATCGGCAAATTCGGAGGTGCAGCAAGCGGCGGTGGAATTACAACGGGCGGCGGAAGTATAGAATGATGATGATGATTATGGTGGTTATGATGTTGGTTATGACTATTGCCACCGGTAATAGGAGAAAGAGGAGAACCGCCGGATTGGTAATTTTGACTAGGATTTAAATTAGCCGATGATGTCGGAGGAATCGAATTACTCGCCGGCGAATACCAAGCCGGTGCACTAGCCGATGACTGTTTGGTGGCGGCGAATTCTCTTTGAGCAGCGAAACATTCTAAATGCGATATCAACCGTCGTCTTAACGGATCGTCTAAATGCAGACCTTCGACCGAAACTAAGTATCTGGCCACTTCGGCCGAACATTCTCTAAAGCCGATATTGTGGTAGTCCATAGCGAATTTCGACGGGTCATAGGCTAACGCGTCGAAACCTGAAATTCAGAAGTTAATGTGTTCCATTTAGAATGTGAAAATTATAAACATTACGTTTCATTTCTTCAATAATAAAATTACTTTTTCGATAAAATATCGAATAGATATTCAACGAATTTCGTATGTTCCTGGTTACGCGTGATCGTCATCGATGTGTCCACAAAATCGTTTCTCGAGAAAGTGTCTTTCTCCTAAGGATAGTATTTAATCGCGAAACTGGTCGACAGATAATTTCGAATAGACGAAAATTATTACTCCTTTCGAGTAATAAGGCATTCCTGAATTCGGATATCTCGAACGAAATGATGTTATTCTCGAAAGTCCAGGAATTCAGTTTCCGTTCTATTAAGTATAATGACCGGATTTCCTTTGATCGATTGTTACGGATGGAGAAGGAACATTAAAATAAAAGTCAGATATTACAGTCTGGGTCGGTATTATTATTATTATTATTATTATGGTTCTGGAAATATTTGAGGCGTTATAGATTAACGTATTATTTTGTACAGTAGTAAGATGACACAACCTCGGCTACATGTACCGCACGGCTTGTTTCTTTGAATAAGTTCTTCACCCCCTATTCTATCTTAATTTCTCTCTTAGCCCGTTGTAGCCGCTTTTGACTTTTCTACCGCTAATACAGCCCTTTATTCGGCATATTTCGAAACAAGCTTATACCTATCTCTTCTTTTATGCCGGGACCTTTTCGCTTCAATGCGTCCAACTCGTTACGTCACACGTATCGCTTGTTTTTTTCACAATTACAGAATATTCACTACTTCACGATGTAGCTTTAATATTCAGCCATCCGTTCATTTGACGCGGATGCTCTCTTTTGTCATTTCTCATTTGAATTTCTCGAAATCTTTTCTATTATACGAGATGATCCCTTTTGGATTATTTAAAATAAAAACGTTTTCTACTATGTGTAACCGAAGCGACGAGCGGAAACCGGCTTTTTACTAAATCCGTTCTAAAACTGGTTATTACGCGAAAACCAGTCGCGAAATTTTCGAAGGTACTTGAAGAAAAAAAAACAAATTTTCGACACGCTAACCTTTTATATTTTCGTAAGGCGAACTGATTTAACCCGAAATCTGTTAGAATTTTTGTTCGAAACAGTAATTTTTTTATTGTTAGGATTTATTTTTAAAATTATACAAACAGAACAAAAATATTTCGGCGAAATAATAACGGACAATAATTAAAAGCGAACAAGATGTAAAAGGAAAAAAGTGACTTTTATTAACAAAAAAAGGTAAACTTATTATAAATATTAATGTAAAAGAAATAATTCGATAAATTTTTCATGAGCAGTGTACTACTTTATTGGTCAGAAAGGTGGAACCTAAATAAACGATTAATCGGGCTGTGCTACTGGAGCAGAATAAAGAAGACCGCGGATGGTGAAGATGACAAATAATATACTAGACAGAGTTAAAGAAGAAAGAAATTGATTAAAAATGCTACAACGAAAGAAGACACGAAATAGATATAACGGAAAAATCAGTGGATAAGAAACGATCGAACCGTGGCAGGTATACACGGAACAAGTACTACTAGAAGATGGTAAATTAAAACATTACATAAGAATGAAGGGAAAGTTATCCAGGAAATTTTGAAAAGATCTACTAATTTATTTTCAAGATCGAGGAATTAAAAAGAAAGAATTGTATTATATATATATGCAGTGGGGCACCCAGGATTTGTATCTGGGATATCCACCAAAAATTAAAAAATTCCTAATAAATAATAATAAAATACACACAGCCGAATGTGATTCGAGGCAAAATAAACTATAAACGATCACGAACACCAAGGAAGCAAGTAATAACAACAACAAAAAATTGTCACCACCTAGGACAGATTGGAATGCCGAACGGCCCAATCAACGGTAATTGTTTTTCTTTGTGTTGCACAGTTAGCTGGATTTTCAATGTAATTAGCGGAGCAATTAATATTTTCTAACAGTTTGCAATCTAAGGCTGTTTTGCACGCTCTTCAATATGAAGTTTTATAGGTGATAACGCGAGATCTTTCAAATATTCTGTTCTGTTTTAACTATCACTTTAGCTGCCAAATTGTTTGGAGCTTATTAGGCGCCTTCTTGATATGTATTTTATACTTTTCTAAGCCCTCTGTGGTGCGCCACAATATATATGATTTGAGACATAAAAAATATTTGTCTAAATTTGAAGCGATTTAATGATTTACTTAATTATTGCGAACGGCACACTTTCGATTTACTTATTAGGACGATAAAATTGTAGTTTGTATTTCAGAATTTATCGAAGATGAAAGAAACGTTTGTACTCAATTTGATAATGATAAAAAAAACACGCGTTATTTGTGACGAAAATATGATTTCCTTATCAGATGAACTTAATTTACTGGTAGATTCACACTAGAAGGATCAATGCAGCTAGATTTCCCGAAACTATAGCTACGAAACTTATTTATCCTTCTACATCTGCATACGAAGATGTGAATGTGTAGACTAGTTCTATGTGTTTGTACGTTATACTGTATTACGTACATATAAATGTAAAATATATGCGTAGATATTTCATGTATTCTCGTGTAAATATATGTACGTATACATAGTCGTAGTACGTGAACATTGTCAAGCGATAACGCCGGAGGAACAAGAATTTTTTACGATAAAAAAAAATAATATTCCTAATCAACTTAACTATTCTCCAACCAGTCGTAAATAGGTAACAGACTGCGAGGAAATAAAGATAAGCCGGGGAAGACAATGGCATATCATTAGGCATTGATTTGCCTCGTGTTTCAGTAACTGAATATTGAGGGCCGGCGCTGAATGACACAGTAAGAATATTAGCAGGCTGTTTTGACAAAAATAAAAAAGGTATAACCACTCGTGGTAATATCGCCTCCTGAAATAAGAAGAGAAGTGGTAGCAACGAGCTTCGTAAATTCAGGACGACAGACATGTACTATGTGATCACACTGTCCCAAGAAGTCGACTAAAATCCAAGAAGAGTTTTCTGAATGTAACCTCTGTATCCATGGAACAACCAGAATCTATCGGAAAGACCTCGGCTGAAACTAATTTAAGAGAACCTGGAATCAGATAATGATTTATCGTGGAAGATTTAGCGGTGTCTTTCCAGAACTGGGATGACACGGTATAAAGCTAATCTGAAAGATTATTGATGATGATAGATGTGACTGCGGCTATATTCAAACGTCTGCGTATATGTTACGCTGTTCACCAATGGACAAACATCGTGATATAGCCGGATTTGTGGTCGACAAATGACCAGCCATTTACACGGCTAGACACTGGCCTGAAGCGTGGGTTTTTCGGACATGGAAAGTAAGTAATTGATCGGTTGATTGATGGATGCGAATTAAATTTGTAAAGTCTGTATATTCTTTTCTTCCATTTCACCCATCCATAGTTTTACTGTAGATAATTTCTTGCCATTTTTATATCCTATTGATTAATCTCATTCTTTGTCTAGCACGTCTAAGTTTCCTCGCGTTAATTCAGTTTGGGTAACTCGTTATGTCTTGATTCATTTTTTTCCGATTTGGAGATAAAAACCGTTCTCTTCTTTAATCCTTTCCTTTAAATATTGAAACATTTATCTAATTACTTTACGTGATATATATATATATATATATATATATTATATATATCATCATCATCATCGACATCGTATTATTCGTTGTCATAACTAGAGTCATTGCACGGTTTTTTTATTTTTACATATAAAATGGACTAACATTTGGGGTACTTTTATATGCAGCGCAGATTCCGATATATATATTTATATATATACTTTTTCTACGTAAGAAAATTATTCACGTAATATACCAATACATATAGTAATATAAGAAAGAAAAAATTATGTTACGCGATTGCCGGTGGAAACGAAAGTAAAAAGTATAATCATCACTTATCGTCAACACTGGTGCATCAGCACAAATCTGCGGTATAACCGACACTGATAAAATATCTAGTGATCAGAGAGCTAAATTTCCATATTTACATACATACATGGTATTCTTTATAGAATGATGTAATAAATATCATTACTTTTCTCTCTGTTTCTTTTCTACTTACTCTATAAAGAATACCCTGTATGTATGTAAATATGGAAATTTAGCTCTCTGATCACTAGATATTTTTTCAGTGTCGGTTATACCGCAGATTTGTGCTGATGCACCAGTGTTGACGATAAGTGATGATTATACTTTTTACTTTCGTTTCCATCGGTAATTGCGTAACATAACTTTTTCTTTCTTATATTACTGTATGTATCGGTATATTACGTGAATAATTTTCTTATGTAGAAAAAGTATATATATAAATATATATATATATATCGGAATCTGCGCTGCATATAAAAGTACCCCAAATGTTAGTCCATTTTATATGTAAAAATAAAGAAACCGTGCAATGACTCTAGTTATGACAACGAATAATAGGATGTCGATGATGATGATGATATATATAATATATATATATTACATATATATCTATATACACACACACACAAACATACATGTATATATATATATTAAAATATATTGGACTAAATAGAACTACGCTGAATTAAAAATGTGCGGAAGACTGGAAAAGGTGGAAGCAGTAATGGACCAGTTTCAGGACTGTACTAACGACGATGACGATGATACAGATAAATTGTTTTAATTGTTATAAGTTATTCGTGTTAATTCTTCAACCCTGGGAAAATACAAAAAGAGAAAGGATCAACGCAAATCGTGCACGCATTTTTCTGATTACTGAAACCAAGTTAAAGTTATCCGGATTGCTGTATTGTTTTCTCTACGGCTTAACTGTATAGGAAACGAAATCAGTTACAGTATATGCAGTCGATATGCTATAAATCCCGATTAATTATTCAAGTTACCACTATTTTTCTTTCTAAAACGTCGCTAAAAGATTCTATTTATCACTTTAATAAAAGTACCCGCTTATACATATTTATAAATAAATATATATATATCCACACGATACAAACGACTAAACAACCTCCCAAACATATATATATATATATGTGTGTATATACTCCATGGCCCTAAATGGTTCTTTTATCGTGAATTGTGGAGGGAATTTTTGAAAAGATTTTTATACAGCTATTGTTGTCGTAGAAGTTAATTCGTCCGGAATGAATCGGTCATCGTGATGATGCTCGATCTAGTTTGAGAAAAACTCGAATCGGTCAAATTCTCATCTTAATACATAACGACGGTGTGTTATATGAAACCGAATATCGTATATATATATTATATATATATATATATATATATATATATATATATATATCCGCCCGCGAATCAGATTAATTTCCAGATGCGAAGCGTCCTAAATGAATCTGCACTTTTTACTTACTTCTGTCTATAGATGGGAAACGGAAAATCTAAAATAATAAGAAGTACAAAAATGGTACATTACAGTTCTAGATAGATTGTGGCATTTCATGCAATGGCATATTGTAAGAAGTCCGTATCATACAACGATTCACTTCATTGCCATTAGTTCTATTGTCGATAAGAATCTTGTAAAACGCGTGCAATACTTTCTATATATATATATATATATATATATATATATATATATATATATATATATATATTTATTTATTATTTCATTAATGTTAAACGTTAATATATTTTTACCTCTCAATGTTTGAAATTGAAGTAAATCGGAAATGTTAAAAAATGCCAATTTAAAATAGAAAAGTGTCGTCGACTGGTTACAAAGCAATTCCGGTTAGATTAATCTATTTTTTACGGTATACCAAAAAGTATTTCTGTAACGCAACCTCGGAGATACGTATTTAATTAAAAAATAAAATAAAATAAAAGTATTTTTATACCGTGTATAGTAGGCGAAAAGGAACACATCGAAAAAAGTGTATGAAGAGTACGAAGGAGCGGACTAATGTCACCTCAATCCAGGAGCTCATGCAGGATGCGAATATCGTCTACTCCATTCGTAGATCTCACTATACGACGATACGATATAAAAGAATTTTTATTTGATTTATTTTTTAATACTTTTTTTTTTATCGCTTTCGCAGTCAGCGTTATCCATATTATACGAAATGGCTGAAAAATATATCGCGTTACATTAAAACTTTACTTAATCATCCGTTAATCCCGAAAAAAAAGTGTCCGCGTTGGTTTCAGTCTAGATTACTTCTCAATTGAATATTATTACTGAGAAAATATTGAAGAACTATCGAAAATGATATAGGTTTTTCTTTTATATATATATATATATATATATATATATATATACATTAAAGTTACCTAAATTAAAAAATCGAGTCTTACGAAATTTATGGTACCCAGATCGATCTCCATTCTACGTCTCGGATGATGCGTGGGTACGTCGATATGGGCGATTAGATATTCGATTATACGGCCAAAACAAAGAAGTACGATTATACGTTTAAGAAATTCGCCTATGCCGAATGTGGCAAAAAAGAAAATACAACAGATTTTTGCTAGAATAGGAAAGAAAAACAGGAAATAAATCGCCATTTATTATTATTATTATTCTAAATAAGTTTGATTAATACGTGCGTTCGTATGTCTGCATGATGTGGTGTATGCGAATATGTGTGTACACGTACCTGATGCATGTGCATGTATGTACGTATATATGTGCGTATGGGTATATGTGTATACACATGTAGTTGTGTATATATATATATATATGTATGTATATTTATTTGTGAATAATGATATGTAAATATGTGTACAAGTGCATTTGTGTATAGGTGTATATATGATTAAAATGAAATATTCTCATATTAATATTTTTGCTTATTTATATGTATGTATGTATATATTATGTATGCGTATATACGTGTATATGTTTTTTATTTTTACTTTTTATTTTTGTAAAGTATATCGATAATTTATAATTTATTTTCCATAATTAATTTTGCTGAATAACAATGTAATAAATTAAGACAATCGAATTTGTTATTATGCATGAATTTATTTTCCGCTGCTCGCGTAGATAATGCACATTTGCGGATTTTATTATTAATTTATTTTCTTGTTTTTCTGGTCAATGTAAAAAACAAATAAATTGAATTGAATTGAAATTGAAAATTGAAATTAGAAATTAAAAATAAATATCAAATTCATCTGTATTAGTATTATTATTGTTAATATGAATAAACCGCGACATCGAACGAGAAACCTAGAAGCTGTTACGATCTGTATACGAAGACGGATGCAACAAATATCACGAATTGAAAGAACGTCAAATACAAATTTATTACAAATTCTCGAATTCCAAACGCGTACTCCGGGACGTGATATGGAAAAGATCAAATAGTTCGGACACCCGGCCAGAGGGCGAAAATTCAGACTGTTGCAAGTCTTATAGGAAAATAACGATGGCAGAAGTCTCGGTAGATGAAAAAACGAATGGAGAGACAATACTCGATGCAACAGGTGTATCCTACTACGTCGTTCGAGCTAGAGTATTGCGACGTCTACGTCCACTAATGGATGTGGACAATCGAAATAATAATAAATAATAAAAATAATAATTATTACTATAATTATTATTAAACAACAGAAAAAAAGTTACAGATTTTTTACTTTTTATTTTTTGTAATATTCTAAAGTATTTCCTTACATTTTATTTTATCTTTTCATTTTATATTTTTTATAAATTGTGTATATTATATTTTTCAGATTATATACATCGAATTTACCGATTTTAATTACTTTTTCGTTGTTTATTTTTTCGTAAAAATCACTATATTTAAAAAAATTGTGTCGAATAATAATTATTATTATTACTATAATTATTATTAAACAACAGAAAAAAAATGTATAATAAGTGCTCTCGTTCCTTGTCGTAGTACAGTAAAACTTATTTTATCCGTCACCCTCGGGACCGGGCCTGTGACGGATAGCTTAGACAACGGAAATTCCGTTGTTACAAATTGCATATGATAGAACTATAGTAAATCATTTAAGAAAGAAATGTTTAAGAATGCGTTAAATTGCATTTAGAGTAGATTGGTGTATTTTTATTTCGAAATTTAGTATAATATGGGGTGCGATATTCTATTTATCCACGTCAAATTGTTTACATCTTTAAAAAATACCTAACTTTCTTCAAATTATTTGCAGCTCGAGCTTTCTTTATGGCGATGTTCGGTATTTTTGCTAGAAGTAGGATCTATGTAAAGTTTGCCTCCATTTGTCTTTCAAACCGATCGATTCACTTTAGTTGTTTCAACTTTCGAATGGCTGATTGCTTAGTTTTAATTCTTCATCATATTTCGCCATGATCGGACTGCTGAACGTTAGATACGATATCTTTATCGGTCGAAATTTCAAAACGTTCACCATGTTTATCACACTCTAACCAATCTGTTACATCTTCAGTCGTTAGTGCGTCATTATTAAACAGACCGTTATTTGCAAATCTTCACGATTTCGTCAACACTAATCGTTCCCATTGTTTCCATAGTAGATAGCGCAGATTCGATTCATAGTTTATTCCACCCATTCTGTAGGTTTAACATTTTAAGGTCGACCCATGCACTGGAAATATGAAAAATTGCGTTCTTAATGTTGTAGATGTTCCAAAAATCTTTAAAGGCAAATATGCAATGAAACTTTTTCCTTGCCGACGAGCTGCTGCTGCTACAGTAACGGATAACAGAAGTGACGGTTAAAAGAGTTCGTCAACTATTTAAATTAATATTTCACCCAGTACCTCTATACGGAGGCGTACAAGAGAGAGAGAGACAGAGTTATGTAAATTAATTAAAAAGTGAACAAGGATGAACGATAAATAACTCTAGAATAAATTCCGAATATCTTTAAATGAGAAATCCGATAAAAATAAATGTACAATTCGTAAAATATCATTATTCTAAATTCGTCAGCGAAAGTATCAACGTTCGATTTTGAACGCGGATAACGCGATAACTTTCATAATGAATGGAACTGAAACGTTATTAACATCGTTATCGATTCGTTTAAAAAATATATTTCGATAAAATAAGCGATACATTTTTATTAGGATAAAAACCTGACTAGATCGTTTGTTAAAGGGCTAAAATGCTTTTCCATCGACACCAATACACAAATATCCAGCTAATAGAATATAAGTGCGAAGGAAAAATTACATCGCTCACTGATCATTTATAGACACACAAACACATATATGTATATAATAGAGAGAGAGAGAGAGGAGACAGAATGTATGTGCACTAATACACACACACACATGTATACATATATATCGCAAAGGTAAAATTACCTCGCTCACTAATGTAATATATGTATAGGAATGTATATAAATTATTACACATACTTTTACACACATACATAGCTTGATGTTATATATTTACTCCTGTTTTTTAGTCAATTTACTGCAGAAACCCTAGTACTAATTAATAAACCGGACATGCACATCCCCTGACTTTGTGGTTGTATGCGTATACAAATCGTACGCGGGAAGATATAACGTCTTTGAAATTGTTGTTGAAACACACCTGGAATTACAGAACTGGACGGAAATGTTTCATCCAGGAGACGAGGCTGTTAAGCAATCGCGACACATACACACATAACTACAACATTGCCTGCTGGAACTCGATTTTGTCCCGGATACACACAAGTATTATGTAATTTACATATATAAATATTATATATATATATATATATATATATATATATATATATATATATATATATATAGTGTTGTATACCAATGTATATTTACATGGTAATATATATCGTCTTTAGGGTGCGCGCAATACAAACGTTCGAAGTTTAACTAGGGGGTCAATGGTGGGAACCTAAATTTTTCCGTAGTTCAAAAACAGGGTCAAAACCCGTATAGTATTGTATTGGGGTTGGTAACGTTCTGACATATAACTACATAAATTACAAGCACCGCATTAAGGCGTCCCCACACACACACACATGTTCATTTCGTTTTGAACTGGTAATCGTCTATTACTACATATTTTATTTTATTTCGCGTTATGTGCGTGTGTTAGTTAAATTTTTAATGCTTCAGAACTTTCGTTACCTGTATACTCTCGTAAGTACGTATATATATATATATATATTATATCTATACATATATATTTTATATATATATATATATGTAATAGAAGGCAACAGGTGTGCTCTAGTTTTGTACATATTTTACGGTTTCTGCTAACAAGAGGATTGGAAGTACCTTTTAGCCTTGTTCAACATTTATACTATTTCTTCATTTAGCTGTTCAGGAGTTCCGGTATGTAATTCACGTAATAACCCGTAAATGCGTAATGTTTCTTTTTCTTCTTCGAACCCACGATATATTGTATATAATTGGTTCTTTAATTAGTTTGTTCGTTTTAAGTATTTTTAAAAATAATTATTTAATATAAAATTAACTAATAATTACGTCGCGACGAGACGTATTTAATTTTTCGCGTTAATATATTTCAATATAAAAGCTTTCTCGCAATAAATGTATAAATCTGGCGATCGGTGAACATTTTTTGTTTTCATCTTCCAGTTTTGGAGTAACGATCGAAATTTTTTAATAATTCCCCTCAATATTCGAAACTAAAGAAATTAATACGATCCTTACAATAACGATCGAGAAAGTATTTCCATAAGAATGCTAATAATCTTATATGCTTTACAAACGCACACGCATATTCACACATACACACACGTATATAACATACGCACGAGTTTTTTACAACTGTTGAATTTTGTGACTAATGCATAACTTACAGTTGTAATACCCTTTATCTTTACATATATTATGTTTTATGATAAGTTTACCAATGTACGCGCATTTATATAACAAGCTAATAATGGTGTAAATACTTGGATAAAAGTTAATTGTTTAATGGTCATCCTTACTACAAGTACTTTTAACTCGGAATAAAAAAATTATGTAAATAAGAAAAATTCATAAATCGAACGTTGACGAATAAAGTTAATTTCGGTCTCTTTTTTTTTTTCCAAATTTATACTGTGGCGCGACTGATTAGTCTTTAATAAAAGACTGAATATATTAGGGAGTAGTGATTTTATAAATTTTAAACCGAACAAAATCGTAACGCAGTTTTAAAAGCTTTATAATAAAAAACTTTTAGTGATTAAACTGGTTATGATTTTGTTCGGTTTATAATAAAAGAGTTACACTTCCGATGAAGTGCATCCGACTTATTTCACTAAGTCATACGGTTTTCGGTATTTAAGGCGCCTTATATATATATTCAGAATTTTCCAGCAACGACTTCGACATTATTGTCGTTTTTGAAGTTGAATACGGTAATTTCATAGATGACTGGTGCAATTTTCATATGTGGATGTATGCCATCGTTTGACGTCTTTGTATGCAATCTGTTTAGTACAATAACTTGTATACAATGATGAGACTCGGCTGTAGTGTTCGTTACACAAGTTGAAACTTATTAGTTCTCCTAATTGCTCTCATCCTATGGATACCCGTTTAGTGGCCGATGCAGACCATGTTGTTTTAGAGTGTTCCCATCATAGTAATTTTCGTGTTGTATTTCATCAAGCTCTTCACAGCCTTAAAGTTCCGTTCCTATAAATATTACATTTCTGCTCTTCAAAATGCCGAAGTATATACGGATACTCCTATATTTTAGATTCTGGTATCATTATTTAATTTTACACTTTTACACATTCCTACATTACTTCTTACTTTGCCTAGTTTATAAGTAGCCATTTCTTATTCATTCCATAATATACAGACATTGGTAAACTGTATGGAAGCATAAAAAAAAAAAACAAAAAAAAAAGGCTATTTACAAAAGTCATTTGTTTTCAATAGACAACGGCGAGTTTCTTCCTAACAGCCAATAAAGGCTTCCTATTCTGTCATTTTCAATCATTTTTTCTTCCAATTTAGAAGCGAATCAAGGCGCATCCTTAGGTATTCGACTGATTATTTCGCAGAATTATCTGCTGATTTGATGTTACTGGAATGTTCTCAGTTTTCCGTAAAGTAAAATTTACAATTTTTCGCTATTAATTTATCAGTACTTCATCCAAGCGCTTAATTCTTTGAGTGTCGTAAACCTTTGACTGCATTTTGCTGGATTTTACTGGTGGCCAGAGTTGCTGCATCGTCGATAAACGTAGTCATGTACGATCGTTCGTTAGAATATCTGCTGCATAAAGGAGATGCATTTCAGTATTCCTGCTGATACATATTTTTCTATGTAATTCCGAACTTCCTGCTGGTTAAGTACGATTTCAGAGTACGACATCACTAATGATGGAAACTGTTCGCGTAATTTAACGAATAAACGCGTCATACCGAACTTTATCCAAAGCTCGAACTACCATCGAGGAATGCAGCAATTTCTCCTCGAGAGCTTTATATATCATATTTGAGAAGCGGTGCACCTCATCAAATGTGTACGCAATTTTCTAAATTGGCGATCCGGAATTAGCCGTTTCGTGTTTCAAAGGTCTAAATTACAAGTTTTTCGAACAGCTTACACAAGAAAGAGATGTGGGACTCGACATAATAGCTTTCCCGGCTTTAGCAGCATTATTATCTGCGCTCTTCTCTATTGCCTAGGAACGTTTCCTAATATTACATTTAAGCGCGGTAAATAATCTTAGTTGACGGTAAATACTTATTTACTTAAGGTGTGATCTCATTAATGCTTTTTTCTTTCAGACTTCTATTAAATTTCATTAATTACTTTAACAACGAAAAATTGCTTGATATTTGCTTTGTTTTTTTTTTTTAAATAATGTCTAAATCTGATACGATATCGTTTTGTATAAAAAAATCTACTTTAGGCAATCGCCAAAAACTTGCAATTTTTCTACTCACTACGTGCCCCAGTTACCGACTACACCACCCCGAATATTTGCAATCTGTACCCTCTTTCCTCTTCATTTTTCTCACAATCTTTCTTCGAATCGTATGAATTAGATAAATTACTTAATTTTTAACCAACCCCTTAATTTATTTTACATCGCGGTACATACATGTAAAAGTAAAGTGAACTTATATGCAATATATATGCTATAGACCTCAACACAGCTTACGCTTAATAATTGCGAAGACGTTAAAAATACTTTTAAAGAAACACGTCTTACCTTTGGAATGTAACATTTTTAAATGGTCAACCGTCATTTGCAATATTTCCGCTTTTTCCAGCTTGGCCGAACCTTGTTTTTCGTAGGCGGTCGGTACTAACCTACGTAATTCGGATAGACTAGTATTTATGCGATCTCTGCGCCTTTTCTCGATAATGCCACGTCTTTTTTTCCGACTTAACATTTGACAATTATCCGGTTCGCTCGGCGAGGAACATCTAAAATAAAATCGAACAATTTTTATTACTTCGTTCGATGATGGGGGCACCGTGGTATATATCTAACCAGACACTACATAAGGATCTCGGAATTAAATATGTGACTGAAGAAATACAACAATCAATCAGGAAACATATATCGAGACTAACATGATAATTACCTCGCAGCGAACTTACTGGAACAATCAATAAGCCCGAGGAGATTAAAACGAAAAAAAATGACTGATTTGGTCTAGTCACCGAGTCAGCAGATCTCGGATCATGATGATGAGTGTGTCCGAAATTTCATGACAATACATAAGTCAAAAAATTAGATTGGTCAGTTCTAGATGAGAAGAAATTGTATATAAAAAAAAATATTAACGCAAAGCTTTTCGACAATCACGTCATTTTCAGGCATATACAAAAAAAGTTACATATAAATTAATAGTAATATTAATATAACGAAAACTTATATATATATATATATATATATATATATATATATATATATATATATATATATATATATATATGTCGATTTACATTAACTAGCCACGTGTAATTTAATTTACTAAAAAAAATTTTTGTTTTAAATTTTTTAGTAAAGTAAATTACATGTAGCTAGGTTAATGTAAATCGATATAGATTTAAGTTTTTGTTGTATTAATATAACTGTTAATTTATACGCAAGGTTTTTTGTATATTCTTGAAAATGACGTGATTGTCGGAAAACTTAGCGTTAATAAAATAATTTTTATAGTGATTAACTTTGTTTTTATTTCCTTTTGGTAATTCATAAAATCACTACTCTTGAATACATCAACATTTACACACACACGCACACCCAAACCCACCCACACACACATATATATATATATATATATATATATATAATATCTCATATGTACATACACCACTATTTCCAACATTCGAATTGAAATATGTACTTTGCTTTAGTTATACTAATTTTATAATTATGTATGGGCACATGCATACACACACCCAAGTATAGGTATCTATCTATCTATCTTTATATATAGTGTAATACATATACTGAAGTGCACAAGTATATATGTAATAAGAGTAATAAGAGTAAATAATCAGGTTAAATTATTGATTTGTACATATATATATCCACAATTACATATATATATATATATATATATATATATTTACACATGCATTAACGCGCTTAATAACTAAATAAATAAATAAATAAATATGTATATATATATATGTATGTTAGGTATATATATAAAAATACGTTAGCAACAGTAAATCATAATAATGTGTGTTACTGATTGTCTTTCTCAGACTAATTAATAACTTAATTATCTGCTATTAATAAAACGAGCGATAGTAAACAAAAATTTCAGCAAAATATTCTCGAATGTCTTGGCTTAAGTACGATTTAGGTAATTCGGTAGTGTTGCCTCGTACGAAACCAAAAAAAAAACACAGAATTATTTCATTATCGTGCATTCCAAGACGTTTAAATTAGCAAATTATGCTTTTACGATTTTTTTTCGGTCAAACGCCTTTTATAATATTCGAGTATAATTTTAATAAATTACAATTTACTTACTGCTCTTTAGATGATTCTTCGGAGAAAGCATCATCGCAATCTTCACTTTCGCTATGATGCCGTTTGAAAGAAGACGACGTAGAAGAAGTGGACGATTGATGACCGTTTCTACCGGAGTTATTAATCGTCGGTACTAGACCAGTCGTCGTCGGAATTGTCACCGTCGGTGGTGGTGGCGGAGGCGGTGGAGCGCTTGTTCCCCAAGGTACGTATCCCCAGTGTAATGGATTTTGTGGAGCTGGGAGCGTCGGTGGTAAGGACTCTTGCGGTGGTGTTGCTTCTGGGGGCACCGAACCCCCTTTCGAAACGATTACACGCCACAGGGTAATGATCGAACTAAACCGGTTTAGTTTAAAAATCGATCCTTTCGTTTTGTTTTTTTTTAAATTTCGTTTAAAAATAAAAATTAAAATCTATTAGAAATTTCAAATTAGCCCCGGCACGTTTAACGTAGACGACTAATACGCACGTGCCTGTCTTTAGCCGAAAATTCTAAGACGTTCAGCTAGGCGTGGGCATGCGTTTGTCCACGTGCGTCCGAGTACTTTAGATTTAACGCGAAAGGCTCTCGATATTTCTATTTCTATTTATTTTTCGTTAAATGTAAAGGAGCAGAAAAAGAAGACGTTCCGAGCGCAAC
This sequence comes from Coronaproctus castanopsis, assembly GCA_032883995.1. NCBI lineage: Eukaryota > Metazoa > Arthropoda > Insecta > Hemiptera > Monophlebidae > Coronaproctus > Coronaproctus castanopsis. Next base: position 123,397,213 of record CM065052.1, on the reverse strand, counting down.
TGGTATACGAAGAGACAAAAGCTTAAGACGACGCTAGGAGGACACGTTCGAACATTTCCTTATTGAACAACAAATGGATATCGCGTAGACGCAACGGCGACTTCCAGATCAACGTCTGCGCGGCACTAGTCGCATGTGATCGAACGACGACCCGGTTGCGTATGATCGAACGTGTGTCGGTCTATTTGAGGAACGAACGAGTGTGCCGAAACGTTCGCCTCACAATCGGAAGATGCGATCGTAATAATAATAATAATTAGAAAAGCTGCTGTCGAGACTACTCCCGGTTCGTTCGTCATTTTTTGTCCAGCGCAAAGTTGAAAGAGTATTCTAAACTAGCTAAAAATCATATTAGGGGAAGCGCCGAGTGGAGGGTGCAATAAGCGACACGCGTGGGAAAATCATAGTTTTCGGGGTGGAGTTGGCTTTTATCAGGTCGCTGCTCGACTATTATCAACATCATCGTCGTTTTCTTCGACTGGATCGTGACGAAAAGTACTTCCGTTTTCGCGATCACGACACAACCATACGTATACGTTATACCATGTTATTGTTGACGTGCGAGTGTGCCTTCGAATTGAATGCGTCGACACGTGACCGAATGCGTTCCATATTACAATCGAAGGGATTCAGGATCCGCTTTTACCTTGACAACAACATGTTGCAGCGACTTTTTTCTTAACCTGTTACCTTTTGACTTTTTCCCTTAGACTTTTTTCTTTTTTTTTTTTTTTAGTGTCGATTATTCTAAAATTTTATTTATTATTTAATTTTTTATTTTAAAAATTATATTCAATTAACATAAACGATTACTGGTGTTTCAAATTCGAATATATATATATATAAATTTATTTTTATATATTTGTATATTCTCTCTCTCACACACACACACACACACACACAATATATATTCAAAATAAATCTTTATAAATGCAATTATGTAAGTACATACATGGACACATATAAAGTAAATGCACTTTTTTTTTGACACCCCGTAATAGATGACATGTACAAATTGTATATAGTATGTCCGTTTCTAGCATCGTGAAATTATATTATATACATGTACACGTACCTTAATGAAGTCCAAACGAGATATAGTTATGTGGAATGGGAATAAATAGTGTGTTTTCATTGTACTGTTATGTTATACAAAATGGATGCTTAACTTATCATTTCACACTCACTCCGACATACCCGCATATGTATGTATACTATGTATATCGAAATTCGAAAGGATACAATGATGATTGAATGATATAATTGATTACGTGTCTTCCTGAGTGTACAATCATATAATATTTTCACACGCATACATATATATATTTTTTACATATATATGCATACGTACACACACACACATATATATATATATATATATATAATAATAATAATAATCATAGAATGATAATAAAACAAAAATGAAATAACAGAAGAAACGGAAAGGTAGTCACCGTGATATATAAAATAGAATCAAAGAAATCACTGTTTAAGTAAATAGACATGAAATTCAGATTGATAAAGAACATACCGATATAATACTAGTGATAAAGAGCACATGAAGTACAGTGATTTATACGTTCCATGCATAAGTTGTTTAAGAGATGTATAACTTTTTTTTCTGTCTCAACTTCGTGAAAATACTATGGGGTAGGTGTAAGTTTATTTATAAATATGGTACCAGTAAATTAAGAATAATACAGATCGCATCCAATTGTGCTCTAGGCAGTTCATTTTAATGTTAACAATTATATACAATTTATATGATTACGATAAATGTAGGTATATTTTACGGTATGTTATTTCGGATATTGTAAAATTATATTAAATGTTTTATTTACTAATTCGGTACCGCTGATGTCTGTAAATTCAGTGCTGCTGTGGTAGCATCCTGTCAGGCTATTGTATTGCATATTATACATCTGTTCGAGTGAGCTATTTTAAGTGTAATCGTTAAATAATCCAGAACTGTACGTTAAAACAACACAACGTTATTTAGTCGGCTATATCTATAGTTGGAAAAAAATGGTTTTGCTAAACCGTTGTTATATTCATCCCATAATGCTTGATATTTTTTTACGCAGTAATCATTCAGTATTGTTTTTGACATTTTTAGATATTTATGTTATTTTTTATTAGGAAGTTGTTAATAGGTTTCTCTATTTAATATTTCAGTGCCTTAATACCAGCAATGACAATGCTTGCTATATAGCTGATCTATATGACACACTTAACTAGTTGGTGATAATTTTCTGAAAGTCTTTAATCCGTTTTGAAACCGTTTAATACTAGTCAGATCGATGTAAATTATACTGCCGTACAATATGTTTTACACGTTTATAAACTATGAGTTCATTCTTGTAATTTATTGTATTATTATTGTTATATAATTTATTAAATACTCTTATAAATTGCGCTGATTTTGGTTGTAATATAATTATTAGAATGGTTATAAAATTTTAAGTTATTCTCAATTAATACTCCCGAGTAGTGGCGTAGCCAGGGGGTGATTTTGAGGATCTTAACTCCTCCTTGGAATCAATCTGATAATAAGAAAATATATACTCGTTGTTAAATGTAGTTTTGCATTTGTTAAACCTATTTATTTTATTTTTTTTCATTTATTTTATTTTAATTTCGTCGGTTTTTGAACTAAATAAATAGTTTTGTAATATAGGAGGTACTAGAAGAATTTTGTAGAAAAACGCGGAGAATAGATTTTAAATTTTAAATTTAGTTAAGTATTATATATTATTCCTTCAAAAAATATAAAATCATAATTAATCGTTTATTTTTTCGCGGAATTTATTGTAACCATCTCCCTCTGTCCTCGATAACATACACTATTAGTGTGTTCCAGTGACGTTAAATATTTCTGCCGTCTACTGCTTCTAATAGAATGACATATTCGACGTCTAACAAGACTTTGGTGAGTTGGATTAGGGCTTTAACCTAATTGAGTAGTTTTGGTTATTTGCTTAAAGCTCCATTTAACATGGGTTTACTGCTATAATTTAGTTTTCCCCTCTTCAACAAAGTTTGGCTAGGGCACTGCTCCTGAGTACTTAGTTTGCTTAACAAATCGAATGTTTAAACCACATTGTGATTTAACTTTTTATTTTGTAGTTTTCTATCGATTAATATATAAGTTGACTTGGACTCACCGATGCTCAAGTTGAATGACCGTAACCAGTTATTTATTACTAGGTATTCTTCGCCTGCTTTCTTTTCGAATGAGTCCTCACTTTTGTCTCCGATACGTCATCAACAAAAGTATTTTTACATTATTAGGTAAAGGTGTGTTGTAAATCTGAGACCATTACTATTTTTTTGTGTGTGTGTGTATACGTAACATTTCAAGTAATGTCAATATTTTATTAAAGTTTTGGCTTATAATATTGAACATACTGTACTGTAAAAATGTACATTTAAATGAAAACGTATAATCACTCAACGGCGGACTGAATATAATTTATAAGTACCGGAAACGAAAACAAATTGAAACGTAACAAGGATAATAAATATAGGTACCTAGGAGTAAATTATTAGCACTACAACTGATATATTTTTTTTGGCTAGTTCCAGGATATAGTCTTTTACATATGGTTTGCCTGTAGAGCTCTGTGCATATATGAAATTTTAGCGTATACAAGGACATTGAGGATACACCTAAGACATCGATTTTGGAGTAATTTCAGTCTATTAATAGCATTTGAGATTGAAGACCAAACTGGGCTAAGAATATATTAAAATAGACACCTAATGATCGACTTGTAGATTACTAGTTTATTATTAATATTTAAATGCGATTTACGGTTGAAAATTTGGTAGATCGAGCAGATTGCACTGTTTGTCTCTTCAATAATGCATAGTCTATATGCTTAGAAAAGGTATTAGCCTGTTATCTAAAGTGACACCATTGTCAGACCATTCTATATCAACGCCACTGACATGAAGTCTGGTCGGTGAAAACGGTCTTCGACGAGTGAAAAAAATTGCCTTTGTTTCGGATTAAGAGCAATTTGTTATTTAGAAAAATATTCCATTACACGATCAACGATCAACGCCGGGTTGTAACCTAACTCATAGTACTTGGCCTATAGGAACTGCAGAACAACGCTGGGTCATCAGCGTATAAGGCAATTTCAGTTTATATGCGGAAAATAATGCATGAAAAAAAGTAAATAAGAATGGTCCTAATACGCTACCTTGAGTGACGCCGGCAGAACAGGATTTGTTACTTGATTTCGCGTTATTAACGATATAAAAAAGGATCTATCACTTTAATTAGATAAATTGGGGAACCTAGTAGAAATCATTTTGTAGATAATACCATCGTGTCAGGGGCTGTGTCGAAAGCTTTTGCCACATCAAATAACATCGCATAAAGTGGACTAGGATTCGAGGTACTAAGTATATAATGTCACACGGAGTGAGATGACACTGTTTTCTCAGTGCGCTAATTACGAGTTACATAACGGTGTAAACTTCATGTCTCGGGCTGGGATTGGTTGACAGTCGAACGTTCTAGCGATGATATCAACGCAATTGCATATGTGTATATACACACATATTTTTTTTATTTTTTTTTATCGCTATCGTTAACTTACACCTAGAGCTAATGCTATTTGGTAAGTTTTGTAATTTATACGCATACTATATATCATGAGTAGCATTCCATCCAGCGATGCTAAAACTTAACTGTATATATTAATACGCTTAATATTAGGTCCAGAGGTTTCGTTCTATCCAGTCGACGGTATTCAAGCGAGTTAATCCATTAGGGAGATCGCCATGTGATTAGTGTGTTTTTCCAGACGGTTTTTTATGGGTTTCACGTTAAGATCTTTATGAAGTGTAACATTAGTTACATACCATGGAGTACTAGCAATATTTCGGAGGATTTTATTCTGCATTCGCTATAGCAATATTGCTTTTTTTCGCGCAACCCCATAATTGACAACCGTATAGCCAAATTGGCTTCAAGACCTGTTTGTATAATAACAGCTTGTTTTCGATCGATAATTCTGATCTTTTTCCTAACAGCCAATACATATGTATTTGTGGATATATCTCTGAAAGAGACAGATTTAGGCGGAGTAAAATAAAATTTCAATTATGGTTAAATCTTTATGAACTTCGTTTACTAAAAAAAAAAAGTGGAATATAACGATTAAAATTCTCTCTAGCGCTAATTCTCCTTACAGTAATATTACTGACATTCGAAATAGACCTGACGAGTAAATTAATGAAAAGTTTTCTACCCCCCCAAAAAAAGGTGAAAAATTTTTTCGATCAGTGTTTTTCGTTTTATTTTTGCACTTTATCTACCGATTTGAAATTCTACGAAATATCGTTTCCTAAATCCTTTTTTTTTCCCCTAGTTTGAAGTTAAGAAAATAACACGCACGCGAGCGATAGAATAATTTCAGGATTTGTCTTTTGGTAAAGAGGAAAGGAACGCGTGTAAGAAATATTATATAAGTTTCGTACATTCGAGCCTGTCGCGTGGCAGCAACCTAAGGAAGGATCGGGAAATCCTTAGGCCTTTGCGGGCATTTACGCCGTATCTTTTATATTAATTTTAGGCAGCCTTTTAATCTTCTTAATTTTATTTATTATTATTATTATTATTATTAGGTTTATTTTATTTTTTTTTTGAATTTTATTTCGTCCTCCGTTCTTTTATTTACTCCGAGCACGTTGTCGACACGAGGCTGCAAAATGACAGGGACGCCGCCCGGTGTTTCGACCAAAACGAACTGTGGGAAAATAAGATGATTCCCACGGTTCGACTGCACTTTGAATTTGATCGCGTACAATCGCGCTGCGCTATTGGTCTTCTACTAACGCGATTTAATGTATAGCCTCGTGTTTTGCACACACGTATAAAATATATATATACGTATAACACAAACATAAAATGACGTTCTTACGATTACTATTATCGCCACCAGCAATTAAATCACCCTTTCCATCATCGCAAAAGAGGGTTGAAAGGTATCGGCGCTACCACCGCGAGTTGTTTAAAATAATCTCTTTTTCATCGCTTCTATTATGTTACCTAGTACCCCAGTGCTCGACATCGGGAACGTCACCTTTAAGGTAGAATATTTTTATTTTACATTCTAATCACTGCCACCTAACGATAGTAAGTCTTTGGTTAAGGTGAAATTAACTTGTTTTTCTTTTGTATTTTATTAAATTTCCTCTCTAATAATTGTTATTACTATTATTAATTGTATTGTTTTCAATATTATTATATATATATATTTCTTTTTTTTCTTAGGACTATTTCAACTTTTTCATTTTTTTTTTTTTATTTCTTCTGTATCCAAAATTGCCGCATTCTAACTTTCTTCGGTCCACTTTTTGCTGCAACTTCAGCTTGTCTTTAAATTTGCCATATTCCGCTAGTGTTTTCCTTAATAGATGACTGTCTTCGATTTAACTCGGTTCAATGCCAACTTCGTTTAATTCGCTTTCTACTTCATCGGACCATTTCCGTTTGTTCTAGAAATTCTGCATGTAAGTCACTATTCGGAATTCGCCTTCTTTTCATCTCGTCCAAGTAGCCTTCCCGCATACTTGTATATTTCTTCGTTAGATATTCCACGTTTACCTTAGTTGGTCTTAAGATTCTTCGTCATATGTTCCTCTCTTTTTAATGTAATTCTTCGATCATGCTCTTCGTATTTAATGCGTCGAGCTTTCCGAAGCATTACTTCGGGTTGAATAACCGCACGGTAATATAGTAGTTTCGCATTGCGCGTCATACATTTTTTGTTATAAACGTTCTTTTGAAAAGTTGCTTCTAATTTGGTTATTCTAAAACGTATTGCTGTTTTTTCTAGCATATTGGGTTCAATCTACTCTCCCACATATTTAAACTTCTCTACTCTGCTGTATTTTTCATTTCCAATTAATAGAAATCCAGGCGCTGATTTTATATTAGTAATGAATTTTGACATATACATATATATATATATATATACATACTCGGCTCTCTGGAAAATGGCTCTAACGATTTGGGTGAAATTAAGTTATTAAGTAATTATCAATAGCTTAATAGAAATAACGAATTTTGAAATTTTAATCCCGGACCTCAAGTACACCGAACATAAAATTTTGCAAATTTTGAGTTTTTCTCGTCTTTTTCCCGATACTTATCTACATATGCGTGTTGATCACCTCGATCGCATTAACCGCACGAATGATATAAGTTTAGAAATGTCCTTTCTACAGCATTGTGTTAGTTATTGTAATTCAAATTTTTCTGGTACTGTTTCGATATTTAAGATATTCTTCATACTACGAAAGAATTATTTTAAGGAAAAAAATAATCCCAAAATTCATTAAAAAAAAACCATTTGTCAAAACTGATAGTTTTGTTCATAACTACGAAAATTTACGTATGTAACAGTTTTCAATAGTATGCGATTCGTATCTAAATATATTTTCCGAGACGACACGATTTTGCGACGATAACAAAAGAATTATACTCAGCGAAGCTCGAATGTCCTTAATTAATCGATCATAGTCCATATTTCATTCCAATTAAATGCCCGGGCGATTGCGCATCTAAAGAAATGATACAGTAATATTTTGAGAATAAACCTTATATGCACAGTCTAATACCTTATAAATACCAGGCGTGAATATTTCTGAGAAAGAAGAAAGCCTTTAGATAATGTAAATCGTAACTTACGAGTTAATTGTAAGAATCGGATAGAGGTAGAAAGGGAGAAGACTCATGGAAAACACTAAACTTCACCATTAATTTCCACTAGACGATGAATTACGAAATTTTAGCTGTCACTTAATGAAAATGGGGAGCATGTTAGTCGGAATGTGACGAAGGCATGAATTTTTTTTGATCATGTATTAAGCTTACTTAGAGAATTATAAGATATATTACCGTCGAAAAAACAACAATTCTACGTTACACTCCTAATATACACCATATATAGAATAAGTATAGCGGTAGGATGATTAATTACTCGTCATAGTTTAAGGACCTTACAGTAGATCATCTGAATTTGATCGAAGAATGTTAATTTGGTTCGAGAATTACCTTTGAAAATTTGTAGGTAGGTATGTAAGAATAAGTCATTAAGGATGCAGGGGAGAACAATATTGAGTAGGATATATAAACAGAACCTTGGCAGAAAGCAAGTGTGAAAGTCTTGTCGTACAACGATTTGATTAAAAAAAATAATAATAATTTTCGATTAAAAAAAAGTTGATATTTACACTGAAACGAGAACGCACTCCTAATCAAGTGAAATTGTTATATAAAATAGGAAAGGAAATGGACTCTAAAGTAAACTGAATATCTAAGGTGATAACGATAAGAGCATGTGTCATGGAAGGTTTCCTAGATATCTTAAACCAAGTAAGAGACACAGTCAAAAAAATTTGATCTGGATCTAAACACGAAAGTATTGGAAGAAAAAATCCCTTGATTTGAAGATAATGATTAAAGACTCATAACATTTGTGAAGACAGGAAGTAAGAGATATTGGACGGTATGAAGATGTCAAGAAGGTTTTGAAGATTTTTAATGTGGAATTACCTTTAATTTTTTCGATGAGATTGGTTAAAAAATAAATTATGGATGGCCAATGAATGACAGTAATTAAGAATATTTATTTATATATATATATATATATATATATATATATATATATACACGGTTCACATAACCAGCTTATGCCAATTAAAATTCGAACACTGAAAAGTAAATAATTGAATAAAAGTATATAACTGAATTAAACCAAAAAAAATTTGAAAAAAAATATATTAAATTATTAAAATAATATAAAATAAACATTTGTCGCTCGCGATATTGAAATTTATTCACAAAGGGGAAAAAACAATTGTCCACGCATACTGGAACGTAATCCGACATGTGAACAGAAATACATGTGTGTACGCCAGTAACGAAAATTTCAAACATATTTGTGTATACGCATGAAAAAAAATATATTACAATAATTTAAAACTATAAAATCAATAAATCAAACAAGCTATTATATTGGGGAGTGTATTGTCTTTGGCTGAAAAGTTGTATTTCATACAATATATGAGCAAGATTTATGTCCGTATTAAATTACAATACCATGTCTCTTCAAGTTGTTAATTTAGCACTTGAAAGAAATTTTCGGGTGATAGCTTCCCGACGCTTAAAAGATAGATAGTCCTGAATAAAGTTAAATCTTTGGAATTTTCAAAAATAACCACCAAGAGGTGATTGAATAACTCTCCGTGTACATTGAAAATTTCAGTCACGTGATAATAAAGTAACATGTAGAGGATTATCGCTTGTATTAGGTTTACTTATCGTAATAGAAAATGATTCATTGGCAACCAGTAAGCCTGTTTGGACAACCAAGCCAATTAAAATTTGGCCCATGCTATTCGCACGAAGGCAACTCGATGCCGGGATGGTGCTCATTAAAGTCACCACCCCGAATAACACTTGTGCCGATAGAAAGATTATTAATACCACTTAATAAGAAAACAAGATTAAATACTTTATGTGGGAGGATGATATAAAGATGTGCATGTTTTATTAAAGTGTCCGTATATTCTTGTTGACTGATACACTTAGACGACAGTTTTCCAGAACAATATGCCCGTGTAATGGAATTTTACTGCTCGAAAAAATTATTCTTATTTTCACATTTTAACTTCTTGCTAAAATTATGCCGTTTTTAAAATTTTAATCGAACAGCTGCAAAATAGGAACATTGATATAGCCTTTCATTTTATTAAAAAGAAATTAACAAAATCAAAGATAATATTAGTATGAATATAATGTGAACCATCAGTACATGAAGGGGGAAAATTGGTTATGTTGAGTGGAAAAGAGTCAAAGAAGATGTGTCATACCTTAAATTCACAGATAAGAGACAAGGTTTTTGTTGGACATTTGGTATCCTGCTCTCTTATTTATATCTGAGTTTCTAGGAAAGAACTTTTGACATTACGTATCCACGTTTGGATGAAATATTACGTAAAGAATTTATATCAACGGTAAGGATATTATAATTCCGGCACGGTAATATACGCCCTGTAAACGTAATTAATTATACACGAAAATTAATATTTCGTTTAAAAAAAAAACACTTAAATGATTTAAAGATTATAAAGTACACAAATTAACTTTTTAAAGCAGTTTTTCATTTTCTTTTTTTAGATCCATTTTTGTGTGTGTCCGTGTATATCGAAGACTTCAAATTTACTCCTGGGGGTTTGAAAATATTATAAAGATCTATATGAACGCCGATACATTGTAGTAGCAACTCTGAAGTTTTTTTTTTTTTTTTGCGGCGCACATTAGCAAAACGAAAAAATATAAATGTTTTTTTTTTTTTAAATAAAAGAAACTTAACTACCAAGTATTATGCTTTACAATTCGAGCAATCTACTAATAACGAATTCGATTCTATACGCGTGTATATTTTTCAGCATGTATATTACGCACATCTCTTGGAGAGTAGCTTTTCGGTAATGGTGGTGGTTTATTCAGGGTTATATTCGAATATCGATTGTTCCGCTTGGTTATGATTTGTCTCGACGACGTACAGTCCAACCTCCCCTTGTTCCTACTGTACGTCCCTAGCCTCTTTCCACTGGCATCGTGCTGAACTTTTACGCAAAAAGACAAAACGTGATAGCGTCGAAAGTAGGTCTCTCAGTATGTAATTCCTATACTACTGGTTATTGTTGTTACTTCGTTTCAGTAGCTTCTTGTTAGTAACGTCCTAATAAAATTATCCGGACATTTGTTACGACAGTTTTTTCACGTTTTTATTAATCGATCGTTTTTCGATTTGTTAATTTTTAAATAATATTCGTCGAGCACGACCTGTTTGATTTTTTTATTTTTATTTTTTGAACGAAGATATCATTTTATTATACGGTACGTTAATTCAAATTAATTTTTATTTATTTTATATTAATTCGTCTTTGAATTGAGTTGTTTCGATAAATCGTACATATATATATTATATATATATATATATATGTTCGTCTTATACATCGTTCAAATTTACAAACGTCTGAAGACCAGGTTTTTACAGTTGCTCAAATATCAGCGACAATATAAAGACAATTTAATGCATTCATGTGTATGTATGTGTATAAATTCGTACTTATGTGTGCGTAATGAATAATAATGATGGGAATAATAATAAATTAAATGTAAAGAAAGTGTATGAAGAAATTTTAAATAAATAACTTACGGAGGAAATGAAAAATGACTCGATAGTTGATGGAAACGTGTAAGATTTAGAAAACATAAATAGGATCTGAAGAATTGTTCGTTTGTAGAAAGCGATCTGAGAAAAATTGGAAAGATCGTTTTTTCATAAGACATTATGTTCTTCTAAATGTAACATTGGTAGTTTTCAAACACAGTTTCAATATTTACAAATAAGTTCATATATAACGCTAATATTAATTAATAATTATGAATATGATCAGTAGATTCAGATAAAAGTTTGGGTAAAGAAGGAGGAAGGCTGTGCTGGATTCTTAATGTTGTGAGAGCATGACAGGATGTTAGTATATGCGAGGTATGAGCAGTTGAGACATTTGGCAAAAGGGACAGAGTGGCGGGTCTGTGCCATGAAGAAGATAGGAATGGGTAAGGTTTGAGTGGGATATACGGAGTCTTGTAAGGATAACATTTTTCTTTCTTGTTTGGAAAGGAAATGGCAGTTGGGATAGTGGATTAGGTTTGATTAAAAGGAGGTGGTTTTGTTCATTAGACTTCCATGCACGACACCGAGATTTAGTTACGAGAGATTTCAGGAAAGCTTTAACGTCACTATAGAGAGAGAGAGGCGAGCGGAAATCTCTCTGGCAGCTTGGTCAATAGCCTCATTTCCAGGAATACCGATGTGGCTGGGAATCCAAATGAAAACTACGGAAACTTGAGATCTAGTAAGGAAGTCATGGACAAGCAGAATGCGTTGTAGAAGTGCATTATCCGTATATAGGTTGTGGAGAGACTTTAAAAAATTATCAGAAAGAATAAGGAATTTAGAAGAAGACTGCGTCGTGGACATGAACTCTAGACACTTGAATATAGCAAAGGATTCAGCTTAGATTTACCAGAGTGTAAAAAAAACAAATGAATTTCTGTAAAACTGGTTAGGCTTCTCGAACGAATAAGAATTAAAATAGCCGTTGACAGCTACGATGTGCTTAATAATTCAAATTCTTCGAACTGAAGAGGATCGATTGTAGACGACGAGTTAAATAGCGCTGATTTTTTTTAAAAAATAAAACTGGATGCAGAGAATTTGAAGGAATCACATAGTCGATGTTAGTAAGGCTCGCGTAAAATATTTAAACCTTGGTCGACGATGATGATCCATTTACGTGCCGTATACAAGGCCGAAGGCACGGGAGCTATAGTTGTTGAAATAGACCAGTTGCACGTAGGAACGTTACTATTATACCGGTTGCAGTTGGCTGCAAAAATTGTTGATGCTGATGGAAGACCATATCGGATACCCTCAGCCTTTTAATTTTGACAGTATAGCAGAAGGTGTTATGTTTTTAATGAGGAAGAAATCGGTGGTGATTCAAGTGACTAGTCGTCAGAGTATACGACGAATGACTATTTCTTCATGGCGCGTTAACGACGGAGGAGATCGCTATAAATTACTATCAGGTTTAAATGAGGGTAAGTTGTTTATAGTTGGTGCGAATAACAGCATATTTAGTTTTTTTCGATGTGTTGGATTAGATTTGCACAGCGGCACTATCCTAACCTATGAAGTTCGTCCGAGGTGCGATTATTATTGCTAGTTGAATTATTTAGAATAAATAAAAAAAAAAAAGGTTAAGAGTACTACCGTCGATAGAAAATCGGATAACGAATATCCTTACTAACTTTTTTTCCTTTAAGGCAACACCCGCTCGTTGTTTAGTTTGTCCCGATTATGTATAGCTAGCGAAACTAGTCGACCATGCTGTATGAACGGTATTTTTTACTTTATGTTTATTTTCATCATCACATTTCGGCCAAAATGACCGAAAATCGTCCTCTACAGCCATTGGACAGACATGATAATAAAACAATCTGGATTCTATTAGTATATACAACGAGCTAAATAAACGATTCGAATTGCTACATGATCACCACATTATTCTGGTGTCCTGATGATGATGTTATATTTTCAATAAGCAAGTGTTACAGATATTCGATAATTTTTAGAATACTTAAGATATTCAACGGTGAAAATTCCGTTTAACGAAATTACGAAGCATTTCGAAATATTTTATCCCGCGGGCATAAATACGTGTAACGGAGGACTGGCCGGGAATTTGGATCTTAAGAATTACGATTAACCCTTTCGGTCCTGCATTATAAAATCTTAACATTCAATTAAAACTTTTATAGAGGGGGGGTGTTCATTATACAATATTGATTCTTGGGTGAAACCTTAGATAATTTTCAATGTATTTATACGAAATATTATTGAAATTGAAACATTTCGAGTATAAAAAATTTTTGTTAAAATTTCATGTCCCATATCGTGGACATTGTATTTGCTAAAAAGGAATTAAAACGATTAGGAGAAACGATAAATATGATAGGCGGAATCGATATGAGAAAGTCGATGTTATCTACTTTTTCTGTGACAATCGTAACTATTATCGCCGTCTTTTATTCGAAATGTTTTTTTTTTTAATTTACCGGCTTATTTTTTATATTATTTACGCGAATCTAAACCTGACCTATCCGGGTTTCTTCTCTACGGCCTATATTCCGCACGTCCGCATTTTCGTTATCCTTTCTGGTGAATTTTTTCTTGATAAAGTCTTCTTCTCGTACTTTAAGTATACCGATTTAGTTTACTTGTTTCACGGGTTTCGTTTAACGTCTTCGTTCGTGAAAATTCTTCTGTAGATCTCCGAGTTAGTTAGCGATTTTTTTTCTATTCTTACAACCAACCTCTATAGACGAGTTAATTACGATTAATAAAATTAGATTTATACATTCTCGGGCAACTAACGTAATTTCTAATTTTGTTTTAAAGAAACACAAAACTCACTACCGAAAATGTTTGTGAACAAAAATAATTTTTTCTTTAAAGTATGTCACGGTCGTTGTAAAATTCGAGGAAACGTCGGGAGTTTAGAAACTTGCGAAGAAACGTCCAAAAAAACAATCGATCAATTTACGAACTTTCGAAACCGATGGAGTGGATGAAGTAAACAACTTAGTAAACAAACCGTCTATCTATCTATCTATCTATCTATCTATATATATATATATCTATCTATCTATCTATCTATATATATATATATATATATATATATATATATATATATATATATATATATATATATATACATATATATATATATATAAAATGTTGATGTATTGGAGAGTAGTGATTTTATGAATTTAGCAAAATAAAATAAAATCGAAGTTAATCACTAAAAAATTTATTACATAAACACGAAGCTTTTCGACTATGAAGTCATTTTCAAGCTATTGTTAAAAATGTTACAAATAAACAAAGATATTACTAAAAAACTTATAAATATCGATACATTGAATAGCCAGATATAACAAATTTTTTTACAATAACATGTAATTATAAAACCGATTTTAAAATTAATTCTTCATCAAAGTTAATCATATTATTTAATCAATTATTACTACTTCTATGTTTTATAATTTGTAGTTTTTCTAATAATTTTTTTTTTTTAAATTTATATTCTACGTGTAAAATTTTTATATTATCTGTAATGTTTTCTATAAAATGTTTTTCTTCTCTACAGTGCTTACCATAAAGTGACATCATCATTTTCATTTTTGTACGAATTAAAGTGTTCTCTTAGTCTATTATTTAATGGACGTCCTGTTTCACCTATATAAAACTTATTACATGTTGAGCAGTTTATTCTATATACTCCAGATTTTTGTAATACCCTATAATATTCTATTTTATTGTTGCAAATTGATTTAAATAATGTTTTATTATTATTTATTACTATCATAATATTGTACTTTTTAAAGATTTTAAAAAATTTGTATGTGTATTTTCCTATATATTTAATTGATCTTAAATATTTATCTATTTCTTTTTTATGTTGTAAAGAACTATTATTTGGTTTGTTAATTGATCTACAATATTCGGATGTATTTATTTGCTATGGCAATTTGTTTAATAATATTATTTTCTTTATTAAGTTTGTTTTTGTTGTAGTTTAAATATATATATATATATATATATTTGTATGCACACATTAAACGATATTAATTTGTGGTAATTGCCGCTGGTAGGTGACTGTAGAAAGTGTTTTTTTTTGCTTAAAATGATACCTTATAAATGCATTTACGGTGCAAGTAGTTATTTTCTCAACTTAAAAAAAATATAATAATTATAATAATATAACGAAATAAAATTTGAAAAAAACCGTTGCTACGATCGTTGTCAGTTAACCAACAAGCATGCTCAGAAGGTACCTCGTACATGCTAATCAAACAATTGTAATGCTTGATAAATAACTTAAACGTTATTATATAAATATTATATATATATATATATGTGTGTGTATTTATATCAATGTATATGTATAAATTTTATATATGTATACACACACACACACACACACACACATATATATATATATATATATATATATATATATATATATATATATATATATATAGTGTAATTATTATAATCAAATTACAGTCTCATGTCTAGGGACTAATAGAACCACGAGGTGAATTGGTGAATGAGAATTATGTAGATAATGATTATTATTAAATACATATATCGTCATCATCGGTAGCGTCAGTCAATTTGACTGGTAGCGTTGTAAAGTTTTCGTTTCCATCCGTCACTTACTGTTATCGCCGTTTCGAAATAGCGATAAATATCAATTCCTCTACCACGTTATCCATTCTTGTTCTAATCCATTACTGGACGTACATATCACAATAATCTCTATTGGGCTGCATGGAACAACTGCTGTATTGAGTGAACTCCAGTATGCTGTTTTATGTTGTCTATCCATTCAGTTTTCCTCCTGTTATTTGTCTAATTTTCCTCGATAGGTCTATTCTTCTTCTAGCTCCTATCACGTTTTCCAAAAGTCGTACGGCCATCCTAACGTATCTCATCCATATATTTCGTCTTGCGCGGTGATCGTTATATAACATTATTCGGTTCACTTTTTACGGGATGTACGTAGATGCGTTATTAAACTTTTACTGTTACGTCGTTAATTCTTCTGCGGATGTCATCGTATTTTATTGCAACAATTCATTTCATCGACGGTACGTATAGCGTAAATTTTATTGTTTTTTTTGGGATTATACCGGATTATCTACTTATTTTTCGTTTTTTTTTTCATGCCCGAATTCTTGTAGTAATGTCTGCGACAAATAGGCATGAAACTACACGTCAGGTTTTGTTGATAATAAATGAAAGAATTTATTTACTACGTGAAAAACTTCGTTAATAACATTCCTTTAGGGTAAATGTAGTCTCCGATTTTGCATGGTCGGGGATTTAATATACATATACACAGCCAGGATTTTTATATACTTGAAAATAGCGTATCCGTTCACATTGATGCTGAAATTTTTCTAGAAATAAAATTGGCAAGTGTACAAATCTAGAAGGTATAGCAGCTTTTGAGTGTATAAACATGCATATATATATATATATATATATATATACATACATATATATATATATATAACATGTTCGCAAATGCATATACGTACATCTTCAGTGCCAACAATTACGTGAAATTCAAACATTCAGCTGAAGATATACGCTCTCATCTTCGTATAAACAACGACGATGATATGGCATTGTATATACATATGTATCCAATGCTTGACTGCGTCTGTATGTTGCTGTTACATGGTTTACATGCATCGAATACTGACAAAGAAAAATGCTGCTCGAGTTAGTCGTCGACAAAAAAGTTGTATAATGAGGGAAAAAGAAAAAGAACCGATGGATTATAACCTTTACAAGTGGTTGCCGGAAGCTCTTCTCGAATTTATATTGACCCGGAAATCATCCTTTCAATTTCCTCAGTTTTCCTCTTTTATGTTTTTTTTTATAAAAGGGGCGGGTGACAGAAATGCGCCTGACGGTTATAAAATAATTTGCCAAAAACAAATTTTATACAACGTGAAAGATCAAATTCTCATTTACAGGAAAAAGTTGTCATTTAAAAAAAATACAACGCCAGAAAACGTGTGCCTGGTTAAAAAAAAACATCTTTCGATGAAATTTTATAACTAAACGCCATATATATCTCTCTCTCTCTCTCTCTCTCTCTCTCTCTCTATATATATATATATATATATATATATATATATATATATGCTAGAAATTATCCATTGCTTCGCTTGTGTAATTATTTTTGAATATCACTGTCTCATTCTTTTACTACGCGAAAGAAAAAATTACCTGTCTAATTATTTTTGAAGTGAAACTTCTATTGGCGCATTATATATGAGGAGTTAACCCATAAAATGAGCAAGCAAGCGAACGACCTTATACACATACGAAAGCTTATTTATATATATATATATATATATATATATAATAATTCTCTTTTGAACATATTTCCCTGTATGGATATATACTTTGATAACAGATATTTCTTTAATAAGTTGCTTCCTGAACATATTTTGCAATGAGGAGTTTCGCTGTTGTCTATTCCAATGGTTCTAGATTTTTATTATGTGGTGGATGTTTGGTATATGTGTTCCTTTACTAATGTACATGTAGTATATACATTAAGGTTTATATTGTATTTATTAATTTGTTGAAGATTATTCGTCCGTTTATTTCGATTAAGATTGTGTGAATGGGGTGCGAATGATGTATGTTTTAATGAGTGTGAGACTTGTGAATGCGGTAGGTTTTCTGGTGTGTTTAATGGGTGTGGGGCTGGTGAATGTGTTCAATGTATTTTTTTTTTGTATTTCATTTTTTTTTTTACTTTTAATTTTATAATTCAGAAAAAGTATTCATTGTATTACTTTTTTTATAAGCCTACACTACAATTGGCTGTTAGCTGTTGTGTGGCTTCATTAAATAAATAAATAAATAAATAAATAAATAAATAAATAAATATATATATATATAACATATATATATATATATATGTGTGTGTGTGTTTATATACACAACCGCGTAAACATAAAAAAAATCTCTATACATTAAAACAAAAACCTCTGTATCGAATTTAGTTAAAAGGTCTTTAAGTTTCACTTCTCTGCGCTCCAAGACACGGACGTTTTTTTTCGCTTGTGTAATTACTTTTTTGAATATCACTGTCTCATTCTTTTAGTACGCGAAAGCAAAAATTACCTGTCTAATTATTTTTGAAGTGAAACTTCTATTGGCGCATTATATATGCGGAGTTAACCCGTAAAACGAGCAAGCAAGCGAGCGACCTTATACACATATGTATGCTTATTTATATATATATATATATATGTGTGTGTGTTTATATACACAACCGCGTAAACATAAAAAAACCTCTATACATTAAAAAAAAACTCTGTATCGAATTTTGTTAAAGTTTCACTGCTCTGCGCTTTTTTTATAAGACAATATCGCTGTCTCTTTCTTTTACTAGGCGAAAGCCAAAAATCCAGAAGTGTGTGTGTTGCACGTTTCGTTAGTTGTCTTAGTTTCTCTTTTTTAAGTGACCGGTTAATTTTGTACGATCTGACCGACATATCGCGTCTCCTACTTTTTAAAACTTTAAATTGTTGTAATTTCTGCCTATTTGTGATATCAATGTGAAGTAAAGCTTAGAACGAATACAATAATATAGGCTATAAGTTGTACGAAGTTCATCATTATTGCTTGTACTGAGTAAAACGTCCGTTTCCTTCGTGATGTAAATTGTTTTGCCTTATAATGAAGTTATCAAAACAGATAACGATTCGACATATCGGTAACAATAGTTGGTGCACCATAATAAGTGCGCATTAATGATGATGTCGTATGTTTACGAATGATTCTGTAACCATACTACGGTGTCGGACTTGATACTGCTCGAATATCCTCCCATCCACCACGAACGCCTCTTGTGATCATTCGTTCAGGACATGATTCATTGTCTGGTTTTCCTGTTGGCAGTCATAAGATGGATCAAATTTGTAAACCACCACGTTGCGAATATATGACCACTATGTCCGTGGACGAATGTGATTCAAGCGCACCCAGCTTTGTCGATCTAGGTCAAGTGGTACGTTCTGTTTCTATCTGGGTTTTTTGGTACCACTCTTCTTTCTATAAATCCTCTGATAAGAGCTTTGTAACTAATCTATGAGCTGGCTATTTCGATTTTAGTCTCCTTGACTCTTCCAGATCTTGATGTATTGGTAGATTTAGATCACTTGCATACTTTGTTCATTCTTTTAATAGTTGTAATTTTCCTTCGAATGCGAGCCGGTATGATGTTTGTTAGTACTGGTAACCATTCCACCTGAGTTTAGATGTCTGTAATGTAGACGTTGAAGCGCCCCACTTTAGGTGTCTACTAGTTTCGGTATTATGTACATCGGTGTTCTGAGTTTAGCCGCTGCGTTCTCAAGATGTTTGCGGTAGATCAGTTGGCGATCTAGAGTTATTCCAAGATATTTCGGATTTTCTTCATGCTTTAATTTGCGTTCTCCGATTGCGATATTTAATTTAATTCCAGCTAACCGATTGTCAAGGTTGAACTTGCCCCTGTTTAATCGCCATTTTTTAAAGTAATCTGCTAATAGCGATAGATTCCTCCGTTATGTGAAGCTTAGTATTCTATGTGGCCAGAGATATGTCGTTTTGTATATTTTAAATCAGCGGTATACAAATTAAACAACAATGGGGCAAGTGTTTATCCTTGTAGTAGGCCGTTGTTTAAGATTCCACTTTGTTTTCCGCTAAAGTAAACACTTATTCTACAATTAGCAATCACGTTGTCTGGTGACGAGTGTATTTTCCTATATGAAATCACTTCCGGCAATTTAGTGAGTTAGCCAATCCTGCCATAAGTAGAAGAAGATTAAAGCAACCGTTGTTTTTAGTTTCTTTTCGAGACTATGCTCGATACGTGTTATCATATTAGCGCGCTAATACGATAACCCGCATAGAGATTTAAATGCATTGGATATGCGAATACTAATCAATGATAGTAGCGAATTTAAGCGCATATAAGGTTAGATAGCCACACGAATTATCGAACGGTTAATTTGTCAGATCGTGTCAACAATGCGAGCAGATTGGCTGTACAGATACATTTCCTATCGATTTGGTTGATACGAAAGAGATAACAGGAAGTTTCAACTTCTCGAATGACGTGTGCTTTCTGTCACACCGAATACGTTAATACGGCCAGATCGCAATTTTTTAGAAAAAAATCTAAAAATAGGCGACGTCATAATAGAAGTTTGTCGACCTAGCTATAATAAAAATTTATTAACAACGTTTAATAATTTATCTGTACGATTGACGAATCTCATATATTTAAACGAGTAATCATGTATATATATATATATATGTTGTGTGTACTCGGTCATCATAGAAACGGTTTTTTGATGAAATTTTAACGTGTAATTTGTTAAATAATTGAAAATAGCTTGTTCGGAAAGAATTTTGAAATTTTAGAGCCGACCCTGAGTACACCGAATATAGATTGTGAAAATTTTGATTTTTTTTCCCTCGGCGTCTTTTTCTCTATATTGTACGTTACAAATTCCGGTTCGATTCATAGTTCACATACAGCTTCGTTCTAATAAATGCCGGAGTAATTGGACATCCGGAAAAAAACGGACACGGTAATGTTTCGATAATAAAACAGTCTGATATTGATATGAAGAGGGCCTTTTGATAATCGTAATTTTCGAGATAATTGTAAGAATCGTATAGAGGGAGAAGACTCGTGGAAAACATTAAATTTTACCATTAATTTTTGTCACGTAAGAATTGAGACTCATGGTTTACCAAAAGATTAAGTTTTACTTCTCGTTCCAGTACAGAGAGAATAATAATTGGGAGCATGGGCTTGTCAGCATGATTCTAGAATAAAGGTTATATACACACAGTCTAATATCTTCCGCACGTGATTTTTTTTATGAGAAAGAAGAGGGCCTTCGGATAACGTAAATCGCAAATTTCCAGATATAATTTTTAAAAATCAGATAGAGGGAGAAGACTCGGCGGAAAACGTTAAATTTTACCATTAATTTTTGTCACGTAAGAATTGAGACTCATGGTTTACCAAAAGATTAAGTTTTACTTCTCGTTCCAGTACAGAGAGAATAATAATTGGGCGCATGCTTGTCACAATACGACGAAGACTTGATTTTTTTTTCACGTACCAATCTTATTGAGAGAATTATGAGCTGCATTTAGAAAACAAGAACAATGCTTACACTCCTAATAGCATGCGTGATTCTTATCGAAAATTATTTATTACGAGATGCATTATCGTAAAAAAAAAAAAAAACCAACAGCGTTATATTACACTCTAGCGCTACATTACACTCTAGCGCCGATCTATTGCGCGTAATTAATCGATCATTCGGTATTTTCAGGGTGTAATCGTCATCGGCCGGTACAATGTCTTCGTCATCATCGTCGCACGATACATTTTGCAGCGAGACGACCGTCGCAGCGTTTTCAGCGACGGAAGATATTAACATAAACAGCGACAGAGAAACAACGATTCGCGATACGATCGAAGAATTAATTATTAACAATAGCAAGGTAATCCGAAGAAAATGTTCGTTTTCCCTTTATTATAGCGCTAAAACGAGATTTTACGACTTGAGGAATATCGGCCTTTTAGCTGAATTAGCTTTAACCTACCGTTCTATACACCTTTATTAAGGCTAATTCTTAGTTCGAGTTGGTCCTGTTTATAAGCACTGTCTATAGGAAGGAACGGGTCTTTAGTATAAACATAAAGGAACTCGTCCCAAGTTGACGTACGCCGGCTCGGGGAAGGTGGAGGGCCGTCTAAAAGTGAAATAAATTCACTGGTCCTGTTTATAAGCCAGTGTGTGGTTATTTAATTATTTAGTAGGGAATATCCGAAATTGAAGTACGCCTCTTTTATAAGAGGATTTTCATGTTTACAAGAATATTCTTTATTAATGGTCATATATTATATATAATATATATATATATATATATATATATATATATATATATATATATATATATATATATATATATATAAGAGTGTAGAACGAAGAAAGAGATAGACATATACGTATAGTAATTGTATACATTACTTCTGGGACTGCGATTAACGAACTACGCTTTTATACACACCTAGGGTTTTTTTTTTTAGTAACATTCGGTAATAATTCGTTGTGGGACGCCATCGAATGTTCTCAAAAGAATTGCCTACTTTTTCTTGTTCCCTAATTTTTAATTCAAGGACGTCGTCAGCATGTAATCTCATCTTAGAATTAAAAAATAATTCTTCGAATTTAATCACGTAATTGTAATTTCAAAATTCGGATAAATACGCATTTGTCCAATTTTTGTACGACTATTACCGTTGCTTACTAGTTCAGTGGTGGCTAGTGAAGGGAATTTATAATAAAATAAATATAACATAAACATTAGCTGTCTGGAATCGTAATTACCTATTAACGAGATAAAGTGATTATCGTGCGTTAAATTTACGCCATATGTAAAGAATGTATTAACACGAGGTAATTTCGGAACATCATTCATATAATCTATTCTAGTATAACGGGCAGTTATGTACATATTCCGAATGAACTGCAATTTATTATAACTGGCGTTCGATATTACCCAACAAGACAAGCGCAAGTAAATACCGAACGTATTTATAAATAATAAGTTTATCGCGTGTATTAAGGATTTTCTATTAAACACGGGATATGTGGAACATTAACCGTTTCAGAATATCCCGTGATTATTCCACAGGATTTCACCTACCGCTACCTGCTCTTTCTGTTTCTAATCGTGCTATCCTTCCGTTCACTATATACTGTTAACGCGAACCAAATTTACATTTCTCGCAAACGTAAATGGTCCTCTTGAAAAGATTTTCGCCAACCCCTGGTTCAGCAGTCGCTCAAATTCTCGCCTATGTTAAATTAAATGAAATTATGTCCGCCATTATTATGATACGCAGTCATTAATAATTAAAGTTAACGTTATAAACTCGTATTCCGTATAGGAAACATTGTGATTCTTTTCTTTCTTTTTTGATTTGTGACCGTACTGTATCCTGCTACTTAGGCCAGAGGCTTTAGTAAACTTTGGGAAAATTTTCCAGTTTCACATAATTGTCTAATGCATAAAGATAAAACATACACACCAGTAAGAGCATTAAAATCAAGATGTCCACCCTGAAGAACAGCAGAATACATAAAGAGTATACCCACCAAAGTGGAATAGATGGAAAAATGAGTGGATAAATTGTATAGTTACCAATGCGGACCTGATACATGATCCTACTACGGAACCCCCGGTAATGGAACTATCAAGAGTCGTATGGTGCAGGGTAATCAGATTTCGCACGGGATAAGGTAGAGGTGCCTACACTTTAAACAAGTGTAAAATGATCTCGAGTCCCAGGTGCGAATGTGGGCAGATCCAAACCTTGAGATATATAACTGTAAGGTTTTATCTCAAATCACGATATGATTAATAGACACGATGTGCATAACATCACGAATAACGCGTTACAATGGCTGTCCGGATTAACATTAACCATCTAAAATAATTTACTTTATTCGGCTCCATAGGATCGAACGAACGAAATGAAGTTTGGGTTTCGTCCAAAATACTCCGCCACACTACAAATATCGAGAATTGTAATTTTATAGCCTCGGTAGTTAAACACGGCACAATAATAATAAAAAAAAAATATTATAATATGCATACGTTTTATTGCATTTAACAACACAACTTAGTTCAAGGGTATCATCACGCATAAAATTATACTATATAGATGTCCTCCTTATTTGCTACACATAATTCGTAGTTATTTAAGCAATAGAAATTATGTTACGTAATGGTAGAGGATTTCAAATCGAGTCATTAAAATTTCTGTCGAAGGTGTTCCCCAAAGTAGAATTTCGGGTCCGTTTTTAATCGCACGTGTTGCGTACGACGAAATGGTTTATGCGTCGAGAAATAACCAAATAAGATTTAACTAATCGAGCGAAAGTTTACGAAAGTTGTCGAAATGGTCGGTTGATTACATACTTAAGTTAATTCGATATTTGCTGGCTATTTAGTAATAATAATAATAATAATAATAATAATAATAATAACGTATTCGGTAGATTTTGTACTTATGCCCGGCTTAAAATGTAATTAAATTTTACGGACCCTATTTCGTTGGTTTCCAATTTAACTTCAACGTTATCTCCGGCAACACCAAATTAGATTTTGCGGTTAGTCACCCTGTTAGAAGACAGAGAGCGGTATTGTCTGTTGCGTCATTTTTTCACCTAAACGGCGTATCCGTTTATTCGTTTTAGTTTTCGCTACATTCAAATTTAACGCTTCATTTTATCGTTATTATGTAGAAACTATGGCTGTAACATAATTTTACAATTATCTAACTGCCACTTTTCACATAATCACATTAACCGCTCTGTTTGTCGCTTCATACTACCCTTCCTATATAAATACTTTATATATATATATATATATATATATATATATATATATATATATATATATACATATATATATATATATATGAGCGTCACGTTAAAGATTTACACTTTTAGGATTGTATTCTAAATCTATATAATAGGGAGTGTTAATATTTTCAAGAGGGTCTTCGGGTAAAATAAAACATTCGCTTGAAGAATGGTTGTTAAAACGCCGATGAGCGCTTAGATAATTTGTTATCGTTCTTGTTGGTCTATGAGGAGGAGGGAGTAATAATTCGATTGAAAGAAATCCGTATTTATTTATTTATAATCGATATATATATATAAAAAAAACCGCGCATTAAAATGTAATCGACGAGCAATCGTGATAGTTGCACTGGTAGTTAATCTGATGGAATGGATAACACAAGTATTCGTTTTCATATAATTTGATTTCAATTTTCTATGGATTAAAATCGAACGATCTAGTTGCGTAAATAATATTTAGGTGTATATATTTGTTAAAACTCTTTTAGCCAGAAACAACGGCGATCACGTGGGAATATATAAGTGAAGAAAATGAATCTAACAACTATAGTGAGTATGCCAGATTCTTATATGAAAGCAAAAACATCGGATGACGTATTTTCATCAAGGCGTTAATATCTAGCCTAGAGTTATGTAGACCATCGTTCCTCAAGTGATTGGAAGCGCTCCGTGGCACCATTTCCTTCTTTTTAACCTCCTGTTATATTTAGGTGCTAGATTTACCGTAAATATTTTGATTGGTATTTTCTCGAAGAAGCTTTTGTACCGCTGCTAATCCTTCGCAAACGGAATCTTCAAGTCTGTATGTCGTTTGATAATGGCTATTGTACGTAATTCTTTTGACGGTTGCCGTTGTGTTTTAAGAAGGTTACTGCGACACGTAGTTCCGTATACCTCTCGTACCTAACGTCGGAACTATGATCGCGATATATGTTTCTATCAACTGCCAGCTTAAGGTGCGATGTCCTTTGTAACAACGGCCAAAGCAGCTGAGTGATTACCGACTTTCTCGTGTGATCCGCATGAATACGTCGCGTTAATTATCTATCCATGTGCATTCCTAGATAGCTTACAAATTCTACTTGTCGAATATTCGTATTAGGAATTTTTAACTCGCAACAGGTCAGTAGTTTATTTGTAAACGTAATGCGTTGACATTTAGCTGGTTTAAACGATATGCGCTAAAGACGTGTGCCCATTCCTCTAATCGATTCAGATAATCTTGAACAGCGATGTTAGCATATGTAGAATCTGAATTAGATGCGAGGATTGCGATATCATCGGCATGTATAGCCAACAAAGTTTGATTGGAGATAGGAAAGTCGGCCGCATAGATGGAATATAATAATGATTACAGCTGGCTCTGACGGAATGTTCTTTTGCAAATTAATCGTTTGTTTTTACCACAAACGACCAGTTATATAAATACGATTTTAACAATAAATAAACGTCTTCGTTAAAGTACCGCCTTATTTTATATAACAATCAAGGATGACAAACCTTATCGAAAGCTTGGCTGGCATCGAGAAATACAGCGGAACACCCTTCGGTTTTTCTAATGTTGATCACATCGCATCGACTAGTCGATTGCATTGCTGAATAGAGAATGCTCCGCGCGGAAATCAAACTGATGGTTCGGCAGTATGTTGCAATTTATTATAACTGAACTCATAAAACTTATTGTTTGTTCCATTAGCTGTTCTACACATATAACGTGGAAGTTTTGCATGTTACCTTCTAATACATCGGCTAGCATTCCACAATGTCTCAGTACGGGCCCGAACCACTCCATCTTCTTTTTCTTATACTTCGTCGGATCCGATCAAATATACTCAGGTTTTGTTAGTCAGTCTAACAGACTTCTAGCAGGCCTTGTTAGCATCGTGTCTCGAATTTTTCTAATTTTCGTTTATCCTTCGTGGACATGATTCCGGCTCCTGCTCTATATAAGAACAGCAGCCGTACATACGTTATAATTATTCATTTCGTTGTGTTATACGAATGCTGATTTTGTAGTTGCAGTTCTATTTCCTTCCAGCACGATACGTTCTCTGTAATCCGTTGTTCAAGTATCTAAACATTCGTACGTGTTCTAAAACTTTTTCTTCCGACTTATGTTAACCTTCATCGGTTCATTACTAAAAACTATGTATTTAGTATTTTCTTTTTACACAGTGCTATGACTTCGCTAATACAAAGAAATAACGGGGAATGTAGAAATAAGTGTGGGTACGTGGAAGAATTGTGTTATACGATGCAGTGAAAAAAATGGCTATATTGAAATGGAACTGGACCTGGCATAAAGCATGTAGAAAGAACGAACAATGGGCGGACGGAACGCGTATAGAATGGCGTCTGTTGGATTAGAAGCAACAAAGGGGTAGATTGCTAATCTGTCACCAAGATGATAAGAAGCAACAAGGGGTAGGCTGGCTTACCTGTTAGAAAGATGATATACGCATAAGAGGAAAAATTATATCAGGATGGAATAGGATTGGAGTATTTGAAAGGAACCGGAGGAAGTAACACATTGATAGTTAGCTATAGACTAATCGTATATATATATATATATATATATATATATATATATATATATATATATATATACATATATAAATATATATACCTAATCATTGTCGCATTGTTTATTAATCAACATTAGCATTCTAAGCACTAGTCGTGCACATATAATGTTATACGAAGTGGGTAGCATTGCTCCTCTATGATAATTAAGATTTAAATATCCCTAATTTTTAATCGTTCATATTAAATTTTCTTTTTTTACACTACTGTATTTTTAATGAAATATTTAACTTAATTTTAATTAATATTTTATTTTCTTATAAATTATCTACTTACGAAAGAGTACATTTGTCCCTAAATATTCCGTATTCGTGGTTCTATTGTGACTAAAGAATTTTTGCTAATTCTTTTCACTGTCCGACTAGACAAATCGCGTGTACGTCGAAGAAAATTTATGAAGAAGGAAAAATTCTAATTTTTGCAAAATATTTAAATTTAAAATTTGGTTTTCCCCGAAGGGTTACTGGAATTTTTAAGGGGTTAGTATAAATTTAACGTTGGTCGCTTCGGCAAGAAACGGGTTGAAAAGGTAATTACCTCTTTTGTTATTATACAAGTCGATAACAACTGGGTACCGTTACTTTCACACGAAAGCTCATTAACCTACTTGCGGGTGAGCTTTTACTGTTGTTCTTTTGGAAACATTTAAGTTCATTACGATAGTATGTGTAATGAATGTGTAGTAGTAGTAATCAGTGAACATATGTATGTATAGCAACGGAACGGAAGTATATATATATGTGTGTATCACCCAGAAAAACAGTACAAAAGAAATGCAAACAAGAACAAACGCATAAACAGGCATTAAATGTGTATGTATGTGTGCGTCATATAATACACATAACCTTATACATTAATTGCATTGTAAGGGCGTGAAAGTAGTATGACGTTTATATGCATTTATATGCGGGTATTATATGTTTGTGTTCACAAAGTATTATTATGCATATATATATATATATATATATATATATATATATATATATATATATATATATATATATATTGTGTGGATGCTAATATTTGCCTAACGGATTTCTACCGGCTTCATCACTCCACGCTTGGGATCCTCGTATATTAATATAACACGATGTTTATAAAGAAATAGTTTATTGTATAAAAAATAATTCAAAATATTATAAATTACATTTGCGTTAAATAAGCGAATTGACTTTTTACATTAACAATTTTAACATGCAATTAATATATTTCTTTTTTTTATCGGCCAATCAGTTAAATACAATAAAATAATATTTTATTTGAGTAATTTCTTCGGATCACTCGCCATTTATTTTAACCCTGAGCGACACTGTTATCCGTAAAAATACCCCGGTAAATCTGTATAACTCTAGAGCAAATTGGGAAGCCAGAGAATATTTAGAGTCCAAGTTAAACTTAAAAATTCCTCTAAAGAGCAACCAGCACATCAACGACGCTGTACGTTACCTTACTCGCGAAATACAGATTGCAGCTACCTTGAATACACCCGGCAATAATCGAAAAAACATAAATGTTAATAATAGTTATCCTAAATTAGTTAAGGAGCTTGTCTTGGAGAAAAGATGATTACGAAAAAAATGGTTTAAAACTAGATATCCGCAAGATAAAACTTTGTTTAATAAAAAAACGAAACACCTGAAGAGATTACTGTCGAATATCAAAAACAAAACCTTTAAAAATTTCTTATCCGCTTTGTCGCCATTGCCTGTGGATGATCGTTCGCTGTGGAAGTGTTGTAAAAATATTAAAAAACCGATTACAAGTATACCGCCGATAAGAACTAACAGTGGTGGTTGCTGGGCCAGGAACCCGAATGAAAAAGCTGAAGCATTTGCTAGTCATTTAGCGAGTGTCCTTAAACCAATACAGGCGCTTCATGTAAGGAAATCTGCGTTGGATACTGATAATATAAGCTCGTCTATGCAACTTACCTCATCGGTGCAGCTTTACTATACGACTAAGTTTACGTCACCTCAAGAGGTAAAAAGTACCATAAAGTCCTTAAAGAGCAACAAAAGTCCACGTTTTGAACTGATAACAGTGAAGTCGCTTGGGGAGCTGCCTAGAAAAGCTGTAGTGTTGCTTACATATATATGTAATGCCATAATTTGGTTAAAGCACTTCCCGATGTATCGGAAGTTTGCTCATTCCGAAACCCGGGAAGGACCCGCACTGTGTGTTCTATATCTCTATTAACCCATATTATCAAAAGTAATGGAAAAATTAATATTAAACAGGCTACGTCCCTATTTCGATTTTAATAACGTAATACCGAATCATCAGTTTGGTTTTATGAGACAACATTCCACAATGGATCAATTACACAGGGTAGTAAATATAATTGAAAACCGTCTAGAAACGAGACAGATTGTACGGCGGCGTTTATCGATGTTGCTCAGGCTTTTGACAAGGTGTGGCATGAAGGCCTATTGTTAAACCTGAAATCATTACTTCCACCAAATTTACATCTTACGTTATGAACATGCGCTCTCTGAGATTCATCCTGTTCTAGCAGGTGTACCGCAGGGTTTGGTCTTGGGGCCTACGTTGTATTTGCTTTACACTGCCGACTTACCCGTTACTAGGAATATGCATACGGCTACTTTTGCAGATGACACTGCCTTACTCTCATGTAACACAGATCCGAACATTGCCCGTAATAACCTACAGGAAGCATTAAACAGAGCGGAAGAATGGTTTAAAAAATGGAACGGAAGAATGGTTTAAAAAATGGAACATAGGTGTTAATGAGAGCAAATCCGTTAATGTTCAGTTCACAAATAGGAAGGTTATAGTTCCACCTGTTAGAATCAATAACCTTACAATGCCTATTCATCTGAGTGTTAGATATCTAGATATGCACCTGGACAGTCGATTGTCATGACGGCATCATATAGACAAAAAAAAAAGAAAGAACTTAACATCCGGGTTAGAAAAATTGACTGGCTCTTGGACAGAAATAGTGTTTTCTCATTAACCAGTAAGTGTTTGGTATAAGCTCATCCTAATACCTTGGCTCAAAGATTGCTGAACACCTCCAGTAACACCAGGACGTTGAAGCGTAATAAACCTCTGGACCTTAATTAAGGTAGCAGCAGCTGGGTGAGAACAACCGGGTGCTTCTCCATCACGTTATTACATGGTCAAAAATGTTGCTAAATGACCTAGGGGTCAGATTGTAAAAAGTATAATATATTAAAAAAAAAAAAAAAACTAACCAGGTTCATAATGTAACTCACTGACCATGTTTTCTTCCTGTTGGTTCTGATTCTGACAACCAACTTGAACAACGGCTAACTAACAACTAACTCCATTTTATATAGTCTTGATCAACTGATTCTTCTCGAATAATAAAAAAATTAACTGTTTCATTTCCCAATTTAATTAATTAAATTATCAGGACGTGAACATACGACAATCGCCGTAATATATATATATATAAACTTTCCACAAAAATATAATTTTA
Source organism: Coronaproctus castanopsis (assembly GCA_032883995.1). Lineage (NCBI taxonomy): Eukaryota > Metazoa > Arthropoda > Insecta > Hemiptera > Monophlebidae > Coronaproctus > Coronaproctus castanopsis. The sequence goes on along the minus strand of CM065052.1, from coordinate 123,366,458 downwards.
TATTCAATTTGTTTTTAGAGTTTTATATTATTTTTAAACAAAATAATCAAAACCACTATATCTGCTTTATTTTTGTATTTACACCACCGTATGCCTGTAAGTGTAAGACATCGCAGAAAATTTTATTAGGTTAAACATTTTAAATTCTGTGCTGATGTGAATTTCGCTCCATAAAAGGATAATAATAAAAATTCTTCTTAGAACGTAATTAACCTAACATTATTAACAAATTAAATTTCAATTGATAACGTACGGATCATCATCTGGGAATCTCGTTCGGTGTATCATTAACTTATAAAGTGCATTACCTAGCGGCGGCATAAATTTAATGTACATACTAGTGAGCGGTAAGAAATTGCTCATTTTTGTTAGTGTACGCGTGCCTTGTGTTTGGAGCACATTAAATCAAGTTTTATACATTCTCGAACGCCGTCGGTAATTCATTTATTCTGCATGCTGTCTATCTGTGGCCTCCACATATCTATGTAAATATCTACGTATTCGTTATATATTTAGCTATCGGATATGTATTTGTCAATCTAATACATATGTCTGCGTACTGTAACCTATATATCTACATTAACTACCTCTTTATACCTATTTAATAGCAATCGAAACATTTAAATCAATTTATATATATATATATATAATTAATGTAAACTTACTACAGTACTGGAGAATATTGAAGAATACTATGTGCAGAACCAACTGAGTTCAAACCCAAATAAGACACAGATAGCCGCTTTCCACCTCAGACATAATGACGCGAAAAGAAGTTTAAACATGAAGTTAGAGTTTACCGATTATCCAAAATATCTGGGTGTCGTACTAACCCTTTCTTTCAAAAAACATTGCATAAATACTAAAATGAAGATCGCAGCCAGGAATAATATCCTACGAAAGCTAACCAATAGTTCATGGGGAACTACACCACATACTCTCCGGGTGTCAGCTGTGACACTGTGTAATTCAGTCGCAGAATACGCCTGCCCAGTGTGGTATAACTCAGCACATACAAAGCACGTCGATATCGCCCAAAATGAAAGTTGTCGGATTATCACGGGCTGCTTAAAACCTACACCAGTACATAAAGTCAGAGTTCTCTCGGGCATTTCCTCACCCGCAATTAGATGTCAAGTAGCAGCTAGTGCAGAGAAAAGTGCACATGAAGCATATAGTCGTCACTTGCTATTTGGATACATCCAGCAGCGGCGGAGATTGAAATCGTGGAGAAGTTTCATGACCGTAACAAATCCACTTGGCGCCAAGCCTGAGGAGGTACGCTTAACGGCTTGGAAAGAGGAACACAATAGAATTATACAAAGCCGCTGGATTAAACCAGCAGAAAACCTTCCAATAGATGCAGATCTGGATTACCAAAAGTGGAAATCTCTTAATAGATTAAGGTCTATGGTTGGGCGTATAAGGAACAATATGAAGAAATGGAACATTAGTAAGAGCTCCACATGTGACTGCGGTGAATCACAAACAATGGAACACCTTCTCGAATGTAAAGCTTGCCCGCACAACTCTACCTTTAACGATGTTTTTAAATTAAATAAAAAAATAATGAACTTTTTGGACTTCTGGCATGATGTACTATGATCAATTTTCCCGATACGACGAAGAAGAAGAAGATTAACGAGGGTAATGTATAAGGGAATATATGTTTAGTTTCATTCACGACAAAAGGGACATATTTTATACCTTATTATTGCTGATGTTTCGAATGTCAACTTTATTATTATTATAAATGGTCGTTAACCTTCATCACACGGGGACCGATAACCTTTAGGTTTAGAAACAAGTAATATTAATAAAATGTTCAACTACGTTTCCACGTGTAATTGTCACGATCACGATACGTTTATATTGATCTACTGCTGGATTAAGCGTTCCCCATTTTCTTCCATCTATGGCGATCACTGCGACCTCTTCCATCCACTTTACACCGACTGACCTTTTTATATCATCCTGTCATCTTGTGCTTGGCCGACTGCGATTTCTGTATTCTTCATTTGGCAGCCATTCCATTATTCGTTACGTCCACCTGTCATCACTTCTTCTTCCCACATGGCCTGCCAAGTTCTATTTCAGCTGCTCCGCACGTTCTATTGCATCCGAAAATTTAGTCTGCTATCTTATCTATGTATGGGCTCTTAGTTCCAAACATCACACTTTCTTGGGCTCTCTAAGTTATGGCAAGTTTCTTAACTATATATTTCGTAGTGCTCCATTATATAAGCACCGGAAAGACGCGTTGTTCGTATATTTTCTTATCTGTATTTTCGAACATCTTGTATAACTTTCCAAAAGCTTTCATGACAGATGCGTTGCGTTCGTCTTTTTACTTCCTTCTCTACTTGACTGACCATTTTGCAATATCCGCCCACTTATTTTTATTTGTAATTTCAGAGGTGTATTTTTTTATAATCATAGTTTTGATGATGTTTATCGTTAATACTGTTTTCGTTTCGACCAATTATGGTAGTCAATTATCATGTCCCGCAAAGCATCGACGTTGTTGTTAATTAATCTGTAATTATATTTGCGTATATTTAGTAAGCCTTCCGTACGTACCGTCAAAAACACAAAGTAAGACCGGCACTAATAATCGCTGTAATCTGTACATCGCACAACTGTGGAGTATGCGCAAATTATCTACGACTCCCCCGCCCTACAGACGAATGTTGCTCCCCCCCCTGATGGGGATTATAAACGATTACAGAACGTTAATATTTACGAATACAGGAAATCGTTTTTCTAAAATTATAAATTTAAAATTATAATTATAAAATAATATAAAATATAGGCGAAAAGGTTGACGAAGACATTAACACAACTTTTATCCTTAATATCATATCTATCTGATATCTATTGATCCGTCTGCCTCTCTCTCTCTATACATGTATATAAATGACTTAATTATTTTCACAAGTATTTTATTATTTACAAAAGTTTTCTAAAGATACAACGTTGCCCATAATTTTTACACATTCACTCTACTCTTTATTCATTTGTGTCTGTACTTATCAATTCCTACGTATCTATATAGTTATCCATTAATTTCCCCTTCTATACTTTTTCTTATAGATTCTTTTACCTACGTATCCACACGCACGTATTCCATTTATATATACAATATATGTAGGTTTTAGCAATAGGATTGAGTTGATGTAGACGACCTGTGGTCGCCGTGTTGTTTCGATGGCGTGTATCTAATCCGTTGTTTATTATTCTGTTACAAATGCCAAATCACCGTGTCGAGTTTGATGGCGGTACGTATCGAACGCCACGATGGACATTCTGTATTAGTTATTTGTGGGCAGGGTACAGGTGACGTGAATTGGCCACTAAGATCGTATGATTTCACCTCGCTAGATTTTTTTATTACGGCGGTTTGCTTAAGCAGCGGGTCTGCGCCAATTAGCTATTTGTATTTACATATTTATACCAGTATCATGCTGATAAAATTTAGTATAATACGTTTAAACTATCGTAAACCATGAAAGTTTAAAAGTATATTTAACTTTAAAATTGTTTAACTGGAAAAAATATACGCGCTAGTTTTGATAAGTATCGCTAACGGTCTAAAATCTACAAGTATACGCGATGACTTTTTAATCGGAATTAAGATTATAATCGATAATATTTCGATATTATGTCGATCTAATATATGTGTGAAAATGTCACGTTAAGAAAAATGTTCAATACATTGATGCAGGTTCGAAAAGGATTAGTCAAAGTCAGCAATGGCAAGTCGTGTCCCATTCCAACGCGATTGTATTTAACGGTGGACATGTTACATTTACAGAGACAAGAATTATGCGAAGATAACATACAATCCGATTCGACCGATAAAACTAGCGAACCGGATGAAAAACAAGTAAATAATTCTGAAAAGCTAATTAATATATACACTTTACTATACATACATATATATATATATATATATATATATATATATATAATAATGTATGTGTGTATATGCGTCTATTTATTTATTTTTCATCGCCGGTGTTAGTCTCCCGATATTTATAGACTTAGGAATGTAGTAATTAAATAAGAAACAGACGACAAACGCCTTCTGTAGGAGCGATAAAATAGCAAATGGTTGACTAATAAATAACAGGGAAAGTAATCTAAAATTAACAAAGAACCATGGAAAAATCTCTAAAATTTAGGAAAACATTCTAAAAATAACAAAATCGCTGTCACGAAAGCTTTTTGTGTTTTTTTTAAATGGAGGTGCCTTTACAGCTTACTCAACGTGATACTGTGGGGACTATTAATCAGGGATGCTGACTTCTCTAGAAACGTCGCTATATGGGGGGAATAATTGTAGATTATCTAGATGGAGAAATACGGAGGTGTAATACTCGAAGAACGTAGCAAGACAAGGCAAAGCTCCGAACGCAACGGCGCCAAAGCAGGTCATTAAAAAAAACATGATCGGGATTGCTGACTACCTGTTCAGAATGGAGGGGAGAGAAGGGACTTCCTCTAAGCTGCATACAGAAAAGACGGTCAGGCAACAAATGATATCTAAATCGCAATTTACTGATGAGTAGAATTCCCTTAGGACTAATCTTCTAAAAGAAATAAAACCCTGGAGTTTGGGGAGAGACGGCTGGAGCTGATAGTAATAAGCGAGAGGTGATTATAATGCTCTCAGTGTACATTAGCTCCCCATTGATTCCTATGCTCTAGCTGAATAAAGTGAATGACATCATTGTGAGAGACTAAGGAGAGCTCTACACCACTAGACTACACGTCTTTAGCCAATGAGTCCTCAAATTCGTTGTCTAGAATACTTCTAGAAATAATAATAATAAGATCAAAACGACGGGAGCAAAAAAACATGAAGATTAAATTACGGTAGTAAAATGTGGTCTAGAGAACAACAAAATCGCTCTCACAAAATTTTGAAGCAGTAATTATTTTTTTATTTTTTCCCTGCTAAGTCGTAACTAGTCTAATATGGCTAGAAGGTGTTTACGTATGTGTGGAAGTTATATCCTGTGTACTTCCTATTACTTTCATACAATAATAACTAATTTATTTGAGTAAGGTCCGTCTGGTCTCTTTTTATTCAGCCTTCTTGTCACTGGAGCACGCTCTAGTTCTAAAATCAATTCATTTTCATGACCTGATAGACGTAATGCATGATTCGTAGCCGGTTTTCCGATCGTCTTCGTGTCTGAGATCTTTACGTATTGCGTCGTTACTAACATACCACGGCATCCGGTAAGTGAAACGTAACGTTTTATTCGGGAATCTTTGTAGTATGTTGATGTAATATTTCTTTGAACATCTCCAACATTGATTGTCATATGTAAAAGCTGATGTTAACATATTTTTGTAATCCGAGTATCCTGTTCTCTACGGATAACTCAAATCTATATCCTAGGAGCCAATATATCTTTCCGAGTTTTAGATCGACCTCTTTTTTTTTTCTATATAGGTTCTTCAAGTCAGCTTTTTGTCCAAGTGGACTCCCCAGATACTTAACTGCATCTGTTTTAAGTATTTTCTCATCCTGGTAACGATAAAGTAGCATCAATATCCGAAGATATGAGTAATTGAACTTCTTAGGGATGTTTGCTGTATAAATGTTATATAATAGAGGTACTAGGACGCTTCCCCGAGCAATGCCAGCTGAAATTGGGTAGACCTCTGAAGTATCTTCATCTACTTTCTCGTGCAATATTTTTATCAAACGCTTTTATAAACACTGTTTCATTTGCAGTGTGCTTGTTCTAGTCCTTCTTTTATAGTATTAACCGCCCTATGAATTTTATGTAACATTGAGTGGTTCTTTCGGAAACCGAATTGATGATTCGGAATAATCCCTTTGGCAGAAATTATCTAGAATAAAGTAACTTTTCTAGAAGCTTGGCTTTAGAAGTAAAGAAATCGATCTGAATAAAGCAGCTTTGTAGGCGTAGTTCTCAGGTTTGCAAATCACTAAAATCTGGGCAAACTTCCATTGAGTAGGAAAATATTTCAATCTGAGGACAGCCCGGTTAGGAAGTGCTTGGCAATTCTTTCAGCATTTTCGTCGTTGTCACGTCGAATACTGGCGCTTTTCTTGGGTTAAGAGATTTGATATGTTTAGCTACTTCGCCAGGAGAGACTGCTCCTGTTTTATGTTCGGAACAATTTAGTGTGATTTCAAGTAGTCTTCAAGATTTCCACTATTGTCCGTTGACCTATTTTGTGAAAATATATGAGAACACAAATAATAAAAATTTGGAGATTAAGTCACCTTCTCTACGAACAATAAAAATAGCAAATAGTTAACTAATATGCTAGAAAAGTTTCCTTAAAACGACGAAATCATTATTGTAAAACCTTAATGACAGGAATTGAAGCAAAAACGTGTAGATTAAGCTTCAGTAATTTTAGAAAAATCACGATTATAATTGAAATGAGAGCGATTGAAGGAAAGAAAGTAGCTGGTGTAAAAAGAAGGAAATTGAAATATTTTCTACGGTATCTTATCATTTCCAAACTTCAGTTGCTGCATGCGATACTTGAAAGAAAAATATAGGTCAAATTCGAATGGAGAATGTGTAATATATGTGTGTGTGTATTACTGTATATATACATAAATACATGAATTACGGTATATTAAGAAATATAATAGATGTGAGGTCTTTACACTACAGAAGGAAAATAGCCAAATTAAGGTTTCTTCATGATGTATGCAACGGTAGAGTTAATAGCGAGTATTTAACATCAACCGTCTCCTACGTTGTACCAAGACCAAATAGCGATCGAATCGTTTTTTTAGTAAGCCGCGTGCACGAACAAACCTCGGTTCAAGTTCTCCGTTGCCGTCAGCTTTCCGCTTGTATAATTCTCTTTTGAACATATTTTCATGTATATATGTTATATATATATACTAATGTACATGTAGTATATACGTTAAGGTTTATATTGTATTTATTAATTTGTTGAAGATTATTCGTCCGTTTATTTCGATTAAGATTGTGTGAATGGGGTGTGAATGATGTATGTTTTAATGAGTGTGAGACTTGTGAATGCGTGTAGTTTTTCTGGCGTGTTTAATGGGTGTGTGAGGCTGGTGAATGTGTTCAATGTATTTTTTTTGTATTTTATTTTTTTTACTTTTAATTTTATAATTCAGAAAAACTATTCATTGTATTACTTTATTTATAAGCCTACATTAAATTGGCTTTTAGCTGTTGTGTGGCTTCATTAAATAAATAATATATATATATATATAATTCGTCCGTTTATTTCGATTAAGATTGTGTGAATGGGGTGTGAATGATGTATGTTTTAATGAGTGTGAGACTTGTGAATGCGTGTAGTTTTTCTGGCGTGTTTAATGGGTGTGTGAGGCTGGTGAATGTGTTCAATGTATTTTTTTTTGTATTTTATTTTTTTTACTTTTAATTTTATAATTCAGAAAAACTATTAATTGTATTACTTTATTTATAAGCCTACATTAAATTGGCTTTTAGCTGTTGTGTGGCTTCATTAAATAAATAATATATATATATATATATATATATATATATATATATATATATATATATATATGTTTCAATTTGCGTGAGAAATGGAATTATTTTCAACAGTATTTAATTATATTTTTCATTTATAACGATATTTATTTATAACTAGCCAATACTTTGATTATATTAGAAAAAAAAAAAAAAAATTATTTTTACTATTTCTGTCTGTCCATTTAAATAAATAAAATATCAATAATTTTTAATTTTATTATGTTTTTTGATGAACAATCCCTTTAATATGTAAAAAATATATACATATTAATATAGATGAGAAAATGTCTGTGTAATTTGTTCATTTCGTTTGTCATACATTTCCAGATTCGTATGGTAAAAATTATCAGAGACCAAGATACCGGATTAGGTTTAAGCATTAAAGGAGGATCTGAACATTGTTTACCAATAATGATATCGCATATAGTAAAAGGTCAAGCAGCTGATAAAACAGGCAAGCTTTTCGTTGGTGATGCCATCATAAAAGGTAGGCTTGTTACTATGTCCACCTTTATATATTACGTATAATAGTAATAATCATTGTATATCGGACGGGACGTAAATTAAACTTAGAAATTCTGTATTTAATAGCTCGATTTTATTTTTTGTAACACACCGTATTTACTTATACGCGCAAAAATGTCCCAAATAATTAATAATGGTTTAAAATTTATAATTAAAAAGAACAAAAAATTTTATATATAATTACCGCTGTAACGAATACTGGTATAATATAGTTTTATTTATTTGATTTATTAATAAGGACATTGTGAAGCGACTATCTACGATAGTTTCTGCCATTTTAACTATAACCTAATCATTTCAATTTCCTATCTGCCGGATAATTCAGATTTTTCGAATGGGAATAGACGTAAGAAAATAAATTCTATTAAGTAGACGACATCGATTAAACGATCCTCTAGTCAAAACGATTTTTACAAATCCGAAGGTGGACGAAGATTCGATACAGAATGAGATTAACCGTCGACTTCTACCCGGATATTATTTTCTTTAAATTTAATTCTTGGATTTGTTTTTTCTTTAACCACTTGGTGTATCGTTGCTAGAAAATCGTATAGTTATTAAGCTGCGAACAGTCAACAGAACGACTGGAAAAAAACAATTCGGAACAAAAATTCGAAAGATCTAATCCTCCGAGAGTAGGAGAAATCCGAGAAGTAATAAAATAAATTGAATAATAATCGAGCAGAGATGGAATTATTGTTGAAATATGGAAGTATGCAACGTGGATGATGCGACTATCAAACTTCAGGATAATTGAACGGATATAGAAATCGGAAGAAATATCAAGCGATTTGAAAACCGATATAATCCATCCACTTCATAAAAAAAGGAGATAGAACCGATTGCAACAATTATAGGGAAATATCATTTTTACCAGCGACGTATAAACTTTCAAAAGCCCGAAAAGACGGACTAATCAGGTAAAAGAAAATCTGGGCGAATATCTAGCAGGATTAGGAAAAGAAGATCGTGTATTGAACAATCAGAGCTAAGAAGTTTTTTATAACATTCGTCGATTTTAAAAAGGCATACGATCACTATATAATACGTTAGATGAATTTGGAGCGGATGATAAACTGATTGCACTGATAAAACAAACTTTACACGGTTCGAAATCGAAAGTAAAATTTGGCGTGGAGTTAATACCGGGTGTTTGAAACAGGCGTTAGACAAGGGGACGGATTGTCCCCATTGCTTTTTCACTGTATATTAGAAAAGATTACAAGAGAATGGCGGAAAAAGTTAAAAACATCAAAAAGATACAAATCGGTAGAAAGAAGGATAACGTAGAAGTTGATTGCATAGCGTTCGCGGATGACTCGACGATTTTATCGGAGAACATAAGTGAATCGATGGAACAAATATAAATATTCTTAAAGAGCTAGCAGAAAAAGCGGGAGACTAAAGATATCGGTTGAAAAAACCGAATTTATGACTGATGAAAAAACCCACCTCGATTTAGTGGTCACCGAATACGGACGAATAAAAAGAGTCAGCACATTAAAACAGGGGAATTTATACAGACAGACGCTTCGGGTAAAATAGCTAACCGAGATAGATTAAGAAATAAAAAATTAATATAACATTTAAGACATTATAGTGTAGTGACTAAACCGGAATGTCTGTATGCGTCGGAGTGTTTAGCAATGAATGTGAGTAAAGAACAAATGAAGGAAAGGAAAATAGTACGCAAAATTCTCGGACCGAGACCTAATAGGGAAATATGTAAAAAATGAAGTAATAAAGAAATATACGAGTATACTGAAGATATCAATGAAAAATTACGGTCGTCTCTAGAAAATGGAGACAAACAGCCTAATAAAAAGAATTTTCTAGTACTTCGATAGGAATCCTAGATATCGCGTGATTCAGACTAGTTAAGAAAGATCTTAAGAAAATTAACTTTACGGGGAATACGGATAGAAGTAGGTTCAGAAGTGCAATTAGCACATTTCGAATTTTGATGGAAAATTGAAGAAGATGCCGAATGGATAGGTGAAAAGAAGAAAAGACACGGTGAAACAATGAAGAAGTACTGCAGTAGGAAGAAATAGACATCGTGAAGACACTTTACCACGTGGTCCATAAATTCGAAAGAAGAAGAAGAAGCTCATTCTACACCTACTTCCTGCGTACTATACGTCAATAGTGTATGTACGTGTGAGTGTTTACTCAGAGGATAACTGAATCCTTTTTTTTTTCTTTAATAATACTGAATGCCATCTGGTTAATGGTCTACATGCGTGTATATAAGAACAGAAGCTTCAAATTTTCCGGTATTTTTATATAAATATTTAAAAAGTTTTTAAAACATAAAAGAAAAAAAATATTTCATTATTACGTCGTAAATTTTAGGTTCTTTTTTTCCATTTTTTCCCTTTTATAATTTCCCGGTTAACGTAACGGAAACGGGGAGAATTTTATATTGTCGAGCATCGAAATTATTTAAATCCCTAAACAGCCCGGGAAAAATCGGTAGAGCAAATCCGAAAAAAAAAAAATAAAAACAGCGTAGGTGGAAAACTGATTAAAAAATCTATAACTATGAAAGACAAATCTTGCGTTTGTATATGGAAAAATATGGAAAATAGTTACCATATATATGGAACGACGGTCATACGGTGTGGGACGCGAATGGGATGAATATTAAATCAAAAAAAATTTACATAGTAGTCGAGAAGGATTATTATTTTAAGAGCATTTTTTTTTGTTTGCGTGTTGTTGGAATATTATTTTGAAACTTTATTTATTTATTTTTTTTTCAAACATTAACGATGAAATAGGTAGCGTTAACTCGTAAATTTCTTTTGTTCCAAATACTGCACGAGCGAATTTCCCCATTTTCCCGATTAAAAATTGCGATAACGATACGTCCATTTATTTCACAGTCCAATCTGGAGGCACGAAAATATGATAATGATAATAATATGAAAAAATTTTAATTCTTTCAAAATTCACGAGTTTTTATTTTTATAGCAGCATTACATAGATCTAAAAACTGTAATCTAAAAATAGCGCGTGTATAAATAATATTCGAAATTGACAAAAGAGAATTGAAAAAAATACCGAAGCGTTAAAGTACCTCCCGACGACATCTTACTTGTAGCTGCAATCAGCGCGAGTACGGTTTTGTTGCGCCTTTATATATCCGTCCCCTCGGTAATCATCGTATTATAGTATAGGTTCACCCAGAGAAAGGTAAAAATTGCTCGACCGAAATTACATTCGTGCTGAATCACCGGTAAAAATTAATGTCGCGGTTCGTTTTAATCGGCGTGTCTGAAGATTTTTATCTAATAAATCGACGCTCGATGTATCTGTATATCACACTTCGAGCACCTTTTATGCTGCTCAATCGCGCGTTTGACTTAATGCGTGGTTCGAAACATACCAAGGAGAAGCATTGATTTAATGATTCTGAGGAACAGCTGAATTTTATTTACATGACTCTTTTTTGCGTAGCCCCACAGCACCAGGACGTCCACACAGGCTTTATACAAATTTATTTTCAAAAGAAAGAATGGAGTCCTTGCAAAGAAGCCGGTACAGCTGCTTCAATTTTACGTCAAGATGTCTTCTTATCTGTTCGACGTGTCTACTACCACGATGCATGCCCAGATACTTAACGTAACTCGGTTGGGGAGTTAATTCGGCATTTAATGTAGCGGGTGGACAGGTTAAGTTTCGCAAAGTAAATATGACCCGCGTGCATTTACTTTCGCTAACTACGATACGCCAACGTCTCGACCGGGTTTTCGCGATTTTTGTTAAAGACCATTGCAGAGTTTCGTGGACTAGATTTTTTGCTCTTTGGCTACAGCTAAAATGGCTGTGTGGCAGTTATGACATCGTCAATAACTGGAAATTAAGTCGTAAACAATAGAGAAAGCTCCGAAGCCATAATTATGTTTAATTTTTAATACAATTCAATTTATTCGCATTTACATTTATTAGAAACGAGAAAATTGAGTTAATAAATTCGTACATAATAGTTTGAATTGCCTTAAATTATTACAGGAAATAAATTACGGGAAATAAATTACGGGAAATAAATTACGGGAAATAAATTATCGATATCTTTTTTACGTAGCCGGTAAATAATATATTATATTTAATAATAATAAAATAAAGAAAAACAATAATGACAATAATGATAACATACATAGGGTGGTTTATCATCTCGGCTGATTTACCTTCCTATTAACATTTATCGATTAGATGGAAAACTGATTTCGATTCGTCAGAAATGGTCATTCTGACGAGATTCGAACACAGTTCGTGTGAACAGAACGTTTCAGTATTACAATCGCCGTCTTAATTTTTCATCTGACCGCTGCCAAGTAGTAAACTCGCTAACAGGCGACTGAATTTTACACGTGATGGCACGAATGTACTTAATGAAATAACGGACAAAAGGAAGATGATTTTCGATTGTAAAGGATTTAGGGAGAAAAAGTTGAAAGTGTATCTTGAATAAAATGTAGTTTTCATCGGGGATATATCGGAGTGACGGAAGCTGGTAATATGTTAATTTTGAACAAATGAGATTGAAGACATTTCTAATAGCTACGTCAAACGATAATAATTAACGATATACGTTTTGTTTCTAGTAAATGGAGAAATGATAGTGCATTATACCCACGACGAAGCGGTGGATATTCTAAGAAATGCTGGCGACCTTATTATGTTAACGGTCAAACATTATAAGGCAGCTACTCCATTTTTACGTAAAGAAGGTAAATATTTATGCGCATTTTACGGTTTGTTTTGCCAGTTTTAGAATTGAATTTAAAAATTACGTATTTCTACGAAATTAGTTGCGTAATAAATTCGTAATTTTTCATTATATGATGATATGTATATATATATATATATATATATATATATATTGTTGTTGTTAAAATTCGGAGAAATGTTATTTATTTTAATTTAAACAGCCACAAATCCGTGGATTTATATAGTAGATGAAGTTTTATAGTTCAGAAAAAACCGTGATAAATTTTAGAAAGACCGATAATAAAGTAATTTATAATCGAGTAGTAATAAGATTAATATTAGTCTCTTATCGGACTTTCTAAAATTTATCATCACGGTTTCTCGGAGACTATTTACTCGAACCAAATGTCAATTTTAATAACAAATGATTAATGTTTCGCTATATACGAATTCGCAGCCTTTTCAAGATTAAAACGATATATATTATATACTAGTTTAAAAAATATATAAATTTTTTTAAATTAATACCTTCCTTTTGTTTTCCTCAAATTACTGCGACGAATATTAGCTGAATTAATGTAAAAATTTCCGTTATTATGTTAATAATGAATTACTGAAAATACTTTTTTAATTAGCTCACTATATATAATGTACGTGTGTGTGTGTAAGGTTGGCATCTGTTTAAAAACGAATTATCAATAAATTGAATGTAAAAACGTTCGTGTATATTTATGGGTAATGCTTATACTGTCAAGGTTTTAGACAAAACGAATAATCATCATCATTGTCAACTATGGCTTCGCAATTATTATTAATCATGATTTTTTTTTTAATTTTTTACATTTTTTTTTACAATAGTCGGGCTTAAGTCTAATAACCAAAATTATTACCTATTGTATACACTATTTTTATACAAATATATCATACATACGATAACAAAAGAACAGTGAAAAAAGAAAGAAAGAGAAAATAAAATAAAAAACAAAAGAAAAAAAACTTAAAAATTAATTTAATTTTAGGTATATACATATACATAGGTGGCTAAAGCTGCGAGGATATTATTGTTATTCAGGGCCAACAAGTAGGCAACCGAGAATGGGTAAATATTTAAATGTAAAATTTTATTAATAAAGGCATCTCTACCTTTGCTATATAAATCACAAGCAAAAATCACATGATTAGCGTCGGGTATAGTTCCCGCATGCACAGGACAGTATACAGATGAAGTAAGATTGATGGAGTACAAATGGCTAGGAAGGCAATTGTGGTTGGAACGAAGTCTGACCAGGATTGAAAAGAAAAGTTGAGCTGGGAGGTTTTTAGGAGACGTAAATGCGAGAATGAATGTGGTATGGAGGTTAGGTCGGATAGATCTATAAAAGTTAAACCGTCTGTTACAAAACATAGACATCCATCGATGAAGAAGGTCTGCTCGAGCGGGTGCAACTAAACAGGAAGAAGGAATCGTCGGAATGTGAGAATGCCTTCCGATACGCCAAGTTTTGTAGCCCGATCGATATTTAATTTCCCTGGATACCCACATGGGCCGGAACCCAAACGAACACTAAGAGAGTCACTTGCTATTAATATTTTCCCCTTGATTCCATTACATCGGATATACCGAATGGCTTTGGGAGTGGCTAAAGCCTATGATGTAAACACACTACAAAATTTCGGAAATCTAAACAGTTTGGTGTAATTTAGACGAGGAATATAAAATGCTGCCCCAGTAAGTTGAGATGCCGTTAACCATCTGTAAAAACTAACACGTGATCTGGCCATAAACTAGCGGTGATTGATAAAAATATACTATTCATTTGGTAGTGACTTTCAGTTTGAGGTAGTGGAGAAAAACATTTAGTGTCTTTAAAAAATCACACTTGTAGGGAATGGTTGAATATTTGAGGGGAAAATTAGGTATAATATAAGGTCAGTGATAGCCAATTCTGAGTTCTGTCAGCTAAGCCCCACTATGCGGGACAAATCTGCAATGCTGGTCAATGTGACTGAAAAGACTAAAGATAGATGCTCTAGAATTTTCAACTCGTTTAAGTAGGAATCTATCTGCCAGCAAAGGTATACCTTAATTTTAATTGCAAGGAAGGAAAAAAACGTGTCAGCCTTTAAGGAGTTGATACGAAAGCTCCTGTTATTGTTCTCAAACAACAATTTTGAACGACTGTTAACCTCTTGAAATGGGATTTACGTATAAGTAATTGCGGCACTCATACTCGATAACAAGGAGGCAGAATAATAATAAATATATATATGTGAATATGTAGTTACATGTGTACTCTGCGGATAATTTCTGGAACTTTAAAAGCTACTCCACTTCCACGGCTGTCAGTGCTAGGTAATATCGTTCCCGCCAAAATACGACGAGAAGTAGCGTTGATCAGAGATAAGAAACATTTCGCAACAGGCGACCGGCTGCCTATTACTGATGTGGTTAAAAATGCGCCGCAACAACGGTTAAAATCAAGACATGCCTATTCTACATGACACCACTTATGGGTTTAACAAATGGCGATGCATCTGGAAAGACCGTAGTTCTAAACGTCGAAATGCAAGATTCGCGTGCGAGGAATGGACCTACCTTGGACACAGTGGCGAATCCTCAATAGACATAGAACGAGACAAGGTAGATGTGCGTATACCGTGCAGAAATGGGAAATGGCGGAAAGAACAAGTTGTTCATGTGGAGAACCCCGGCAGGCACTGAAACACACATTGTAGATGATTGTCCGATATACTCTGGAGGACTGGAGAGAGAGGATATTCACGACCTAACTTATTGAGCTGTCGTTTGGCTCGCCAATTTAGAGTTAGATATCTAACTCTCACGACGCATACGATAGGAAGATTATAATATATTTGTCATTTTATTTTTTTTTATTTTTTATTACTACTTTTAATATGTACAGATGTATAACATTGAAATTGATTTGATTATTATTATTATTATTATTATATTTATGCATACTTTATAGGGATAAATCCCTTTCGCAGTTCACAAAATCCGTTCGTTTCTGAAACAACCTATATTAATACCGTCGTCGAAAATAATAAATTAATTAGCAACGGTCGTGCTCAAAG
Source organism: Coronaproctus castanopsis (assembly GCA_032883995.1). Lineage (NCBI taxonomy): Eukaryota > Metazoa > Arthropoda > Insecta > Hemiptera > Monophlebidae > Coronaproctus > Coronaproctus castanopsis. The sequence continues at coordinate 123,350,583 of CM065052.1, read as the reverse complement.
TTTAAACTGAAAGGAATAATTCTGAGGGAAAATTTGAACAATACAACGTTTTTATTCGGAACAATTTCCACGTAATTAATTTAATATATCGTCCCGTATATATATATATATATATATATATGTATGTGTGTGCGTATGCCGCGATAAAATGGGAGCCGAATTTTAACGCGAAGGCGAATCGTAACATTTTCCACCGGAAAAGGGTCTTCCGTAATAACCGGCACCCTGCCATGACCACGTCCAAGTCGCTAGAATATAAAACGTGTAAGACAAAGCCGAGAAAATTTTAATTAAAACTTATAAACTAGTCGTATCTACCGGAAAGTTTAGTAATTCTTCATTAACTCCGTTCGTCGCATAGACACATGGTCGAAGCGACGTTTTAATATTCGAATATAATTTAATTTTATCGTTAAAATAAATAATAAATTCGAACATGGACGAGAATTAAGTTTTAATTTACTTGATTTATCGCCGGACGAAAATGTCTCGAAAGAAGAAAAAAACGAGAATCCGCATATTAGGAATAAAATAGCCGTAGAAAGAATTGAAGAAAAAGTGAATACGATAATATATATAAAAATTATTTAAAAACAGTTTTTGTTCACGACAGTCGTACAAGGTAAAACAATAGCTCAAAACCGAGTTTATACCTTACTACGATGTGAAAGAAGTTATAATCGACACGTATAATATGATGTATCGTACGCTAACTCCTGAATAGACGATGCGATCAATATGGTGATATACCGGTACATAGAAATGATATAGGTTGAGCTTGACTGGAGGGAACATGCGAAGCATTTAGGCGTCATCATGGACAGAAGACTCACATTTACAAAACATATTAATGATTGTGTAAGTAGAACAATACGGAAAATGGGTTGTCTATTTCCTATATTTAATAAAAGATCTGCGCTTTCAACGCAAAACAAATTTTTATTTTACAAAAAGGTAATTTTACTAAAGCTACTCTATGCCTTGCCAAATATCGTCTTATACTAGCAATTGTAAACCACGTGCAAAGAGTCCAAAACTATTGTCTTCGAGTAATTTTGAATAAACCTCGCGATTTACTTCAATCGAAACTCTCCATGATGCGTTAAAATTCCCTTACGTACAGGAAATGATTAAGTAGAAAACGAAAACATTTTTTGCCGATTGTGGATATTCCGACATTCTAATGATAAATTCTATAGGGGATTTACCAAGCTTTACGACACAGTTATAAAAGATATAAGCATAGGCGTATAAAACACATCCTTCTACAGTAATACAAATCCTAGTTCTAGTATTAATAAATAAGCTAAGATATTTTTAAGTATATTGTTGATACGGTAAGAGTGTACGCACTTTGTTATGTTAAATGAGCAGGTTTTTTGTATTAAAATTTTTCCTGCAGTCGTATAATAAGACGTCAATTTAAATAATATCTTATAAGTTTATATTTTGTATTAATTTTTTCTGGAAAGAATCGTCGATATATTCGGTACAGAAAAGTCTATCGAATGGTAACTTGATTTTTTTTTTTGTAAACAGAAAATATTTAAATGTGCAAATATATTATTGTTTTTCTTAAAAAAATATAGATTGCACACTGACTCAAAATGTACGCGACCAATATGATGAAATTTAATTTATTATTAAGTTAAATTAACTATTTGCTAAGGTTAGAATCGGTGCTTGGTCAATAATTTTGTGATTTTATGAAGAGTATAGCTTCAGTTTTATCAATGCTTATTTTTAACCCCCCCACCATCTATAAAACTTAAAAATAGAGCTAGCAGCCTTTTGTAATCTGTTACTTATAGTATTTGGTCTGTAAGATTTACAATATAATGTTAAATTGTCGGCGTATAATGCACCTACAGCACATGGTAATTTAGAAGTTTTGACAGTGGATTCATATATATATATATATATATATATATATATATATATATATATATATATATATATATATATATGATGAGTAATGTAGGATATTCTCTCACTTAAACAAGGTTTAATTAACTTTATTGAATATAAGGGAAATTTAAATTTAAGGAGTTTAAAAATGATACCATGATACCAAGCCGAATCAAAAGCTTTTTTAATGTCGTATGCGTATTAAGATTAAAGTTGTCGGTTATGTGATCAGCCTAGCTACCTTGGTGTACAGGAGAATAATCCGTTCTAAATCCAAATTGTTCGTCTATAAGAATTCTGTTATTTTCAGAACTGTAATCGATTTAAAATGACTTTTTCAATTATTTTACTAAAAGAGCTTAGCAGACTGATTGGACGAATATTATTGATACTAGTAATATTATAATTCTAGCAGTTTTCCACTGCTGTGTAGGAAAGTAATTTGTTTTGAGTAAACCATTCGCAATTTTTTTCAAATATATAATATTTTAAGCAGTTATTAAGTTTCGACCGGCCAGTGCTAGATGCCTTTCTAAATTATTACCCGTCATCAGCCTTAAAGCGATTATTACACGTTATACGATCGTTGTCTCTATAATAATACTATGTCGATGGTCTCACGTAAATCCTAAAAATCTTCCGAACGTTTACTGCTAAAAGATACAAATCAAGTTTAATAAATTCCAATAACACACGTGTTAATTATTTCATTCGTTACCTCTTTCCATAAATTTCCTGCAGGATATAAATCACCTTCTCTTTAATTGTCCGCAATTTAATTATAATAGACGAATATTTTTTAATAAACTGATATCTTTCGCTGTCTTCCCCCCCCCCATACTCCCTACATTAAAGCTGTGTGACTACGAGAGGTATTATTTCGAATTTTCCTTTTTATTTGAAGGTGCAAAATTACTATTTAAAATTATAGTTTAGTATATAATCCTTTAATTAGAATCTACTGGCCGCAAATAGCTTGACCTAAGCCAAAAAAAAATAAAATTATTTTACATTTTTATCATTATAATTCTATCGAGTCTAAACTGTTTATTTTTGTACAATATAATCTAAGCGCGTTATTCGTGTACGATATTTTCTTTCCATCCGATTAATTTATTCAATTTTAATTACATTAATATTACTTTCAACGAAGCTCTAAATAAATATTTATTTTCTTTTTTCCAATTATCTCGCATTTACACCGACATCCGTGCAGTTTGATTACTCAAAATTATTTATTTATATTATTATTTTTTTTTCTATTCTCGTTTTTAATTTATCACGTACGCCATGTTATTTTATATAATGTTTGTACAGATATAAATTTAAATTTAAATTATTAGCTTTCCTCGGGGCCGTTTAATTTTATTACGGCATCCGATCGGCGATCGTTAATACTACTACCTAATATTGTTATCTATTTTATATGTTGGAGAAATATACGCGCTTAAATAATATACGGATGAATTTTGGTTTCAATTTCAAATTCACTCGATTTAATTATTTTCATCTCATTTATAAAAGTGCTCGGTATGCAACAATATTATAAATAAATATCGTTTTGTCATACCGACGTGTATTATTTTAAAAAAAAAATAATAATTATGATTACGACCGCATAAATAATCTCATATATCGCATGTATATATATATATATATATATATATATATATATATATATATATATATATATATATATATATATACGTATAGATATTTAAATCGTCGTAAAACGTAATTTCGAATGTAATTTTACAGGAGGTAAAGATGAATTAGAAAACCGAAATTCGCTACAGAGGCAAACAGACGTCAACTACATAACCTTCCAGAAAAAATGGGTCGACATCGTTACCAGTAAAATATATTTCAGTTTTATTATGATCGAATTTTTAAATTTATGTACGTACGTAAATAAAGGGTGACCAAGAGAAGACGGATGGTTGTGTTGTTTCTTGAATAACTGAAAAATTACGGGATCAAAATTTTTGAACGAAATTTCATTTAAAAATAGGAAAACGAGAGATTAGCTTACAATCATTTAATATCGTTTTCCGCTATTTGCAACAATACATTCATTCGGTCTTTATTAAATTTTCGACGACTTTTTCGAACATAGGTCGCTGAATGAATAGAAACCCGAGTTTTCAGATCTTCTAGATCTCGCAATAAAGAAAAATCGCGGAACTTTATAAATTATTTTCGAAACTCTCTTCGCACTATCGTGATAGATTCACGCTGAAAATAACATTGCAAAACACTAATTGAAACTGAACAAAAACCAATCTCTCGTGTGTACACTAAACGTGGAGTACGCGGTTTGCGTTGTAGCTGTGTTACCAGCTGCGCTATTAAAAAAAAAAAAAAAAAACTGACCGTCTTCTCTGGGTCGCCCTATATTATCACCTGTGGAGTGGGCCATTGTAGACGGATTATTATGCTACTTTTCTATCGTATTCTCACGGTCTGCGTTGATGATGCATACAAGTTGTTACTATATTCGTTCAGCGATGCAGACGATTGCTCTTCTGTCTACCTCCTTACCTGTACTATTAACAACTTCACAACTTTCGCTCTTCGCGTACGGTATGCCCGAAAGACTATATCACTCTAAGAATGGCTTGTGTCTGGCTCAGCTCTTGTAATACGGATGCGTTTAAGGACCTTTCTGTAATGCCACATTATAGAAACTATTAAATCGGACTATGTTCTATTTTTATCGTCGACATTTCTGCTCCATATAATACTATCGAAGATACAAAAACTGCTACACTAATTTTAACATATTAACGAGTCGGTTTTTCCATATTAGCGTATTTTAATATGGCGCTTTATTCCTTTTTTTTTTTTTGGGTGGGGGCTATCATCGTTATTGATTCACCATCCCAAGTATACGACGTATTTACTGATTATTCTGCGAAAGTAGAAATTCTAGCCATCTTCTATTGTCTGTAATCGCGATTTTTGTTTTAACATTATTTATTTGACGTTTTTTTTTTTTTTTTTTTTTTTTGTTTTTTTTTTTTTTTGCATACAATCTATCCTAGCTGGATAATAAGTAGCACTGTTATTGGATATATCGAATATTAACAGAACGCCGCCCAACGACAGCCATTCTTCATTTGATGAACATGGGTTAAGACCGGTTAAGGTTTTTTTTAATAGTATTTTCATCTCATCCTAGTCAAATGCATTAAGTATTGCATCGTCACCATATCCTTAAAGTGGAGATCTTTCGTCTACTCGCAGATATTCCTGTTCCGTTCTGATATTTTATTAAATAGAACAGGTGATAAGGTACATCTTCATCTCGGCGACATTTCTTCGTGTAAAATTTGATAGATCGTTCTGCTTTTACACACTATTATTATGATTATCGTTATTTCGATCATTTCTGTTCTGGAACGACCGTCTTAATTAGTATTGATTAGAATCGTACACTTCGTGACGATTTATCAAATAAAAGCTTTTCTATTATTTACGTCGTGATATTCGCTGACGTGTTCCGCTTGCTTTCGTAAATCTAGTTTGCTCTTTGGAAATGCTACTTTTATGTTTAACCCGTTTCGAACGTTTTTTATATTATGCGAACCGCATGTGGTAGAAGCGAGATAGGTCTATTGAATTATATGATAACGTAGATATTGAGAAATACTTTCAAAAGGGTGGCCTATAAGCGCATCATATTATAGGCGATTATTGGAAATTTCATTAAAAAAATCTATCGGCGTTATTAATCGAAGTGATGACATAATTTAGTGACCTAAAATGTGAGTGGCATTTCTCATCTATATAGTATTAATTGCAAGAATGTGTAGTATGAAAAATTTGAAAGACTGATAGATTCACGATGTAACCTTAACGAACAGGTCGAATGAAAAATAAAACATCGATTTCTCATAATAAACCAAAATTTTTTATAATCTATCTTTCATCCTATTCAACCTATGGAAAACTAAGGTTAAACCTGCATTAAGCAGAGTCATCGTTATTCCATCTTACGACGCAGATGGCAAAATACATTTTAACGCCAAACCAAAATATCTTGGGGGTTATACCGGATAGAACGCTACAGAAAGTCAAGACAAGGATGAAGTTATTAAGGAAACTTGCCGCTACAGGAATTGGAGCAGCTGCAAAGGCGCTGAGAACAACAACCCTATCGCTTACTCAGCGGTGGAGTATTGCGCGCCTGTTTGGATGAACAGTTCGCATACTAAGAAAATAGATGTCCAGTTGAAAGCAGCAATGCGAATAATCAGCGGCGCATTAAGGTCGACGAATAAAGATTGGCTTCCAGTTCTTGCTCACATTGTCCCTCCGAGATTAAGACGGGAAGAGGCTTTCCGAAAACTTTGGGAAAATTTTACATATATATACGGAGAACTGCTTAATAGGGTAGATAAAGACTACAAATCAATACTGAAATCTGGACAGCCACCCTGGAAATCGACGGTAAATATAAAGAACACGTCAAGAAATTGGAAGGAAAGGTGGAAAAATAAATGGACAAAGAGTAAAGCAATGCAAGAATGTTGCGGAATAAATATATTCAGAACGGAACAAGGTAGATGCGCCCATACATTTTGAATAAGTGGAAAATGGGTTCAAATCCTTCATGCGAACGTGAGGGAACTTCAAACTGTCGATCATTTGTATGGTTGCAAAATCTTCTTTTTAAATAAAAACAATATTAATAAACACGATGTGCATAACGTCACAAATAACGCGCTCCAGTATTTGAACTCCCAATAGATATTTAAATATATTTATTTTAGCTCCATACGAACGAACCTATCTCCACTTTATATTATTAATTATTTTAATATAACCGCCGTCCTCTTTTCTCACGAATCCATTCACCATTTTAGTCTTTTCATTTTGCAATATATATATATATATATATATATATATATATATATATATATATATATATATATATATATATTTATGTATGTTTTAAACTATTATTATATTATATGTTCGACTTTATTTACGTGTTTGCAGTACCTCTGACAATGGCTTACGTTAGTCGCTACGTTCACGGTACCGACAAGTTAAGACCGAACGGGTTTGAAGTGTATTCGGCTAAAGGCGTCAGATCCGGCATAATTTACTGCGATAATCCGGCAGTTTTATCCGAATGGTTGAAGTACATCGCTGATAATATATCTTCCCTTACACAATTAGAAGTGAGCTGGTTTACACAATATTATGGTACAGACGATCTATAAAGTAAATGATACATTAAAACATTATACGCACTTGAGGTTATAAAAAAAAAGTATAATAATATAGTCCCAACAATATATTATTATTATTAAGATTATATATATATATATATATAAGTTAGAGAAAATACAGAAATTAATATCGAGTTAGATCGTCCTTTTTAAAAATATTTCTTATAAACCGAAAGAACCACACTAAGCTAATTATAAAAATATTATAAAAATTTCGATATTAATTTCAATATTTCCGTAATAACGATTACCCCGTCTGCGCAACAATAATATTGAATGTATTGTTTACGATATTTACCGTCAGGTTAGTTTATTGACGCAGCTCAGTGTTTAATCAACTAGGTTGGTACAATATTGCGTATCAGATTATTTACTTATATTCGCAGGTTTTTTTTCACGTGTAAAATAAATTATTAATATATATACAAATTCTCGCACCCGTTTGGATCTACGGATACCAACTAGGGGCTGCAGTGCTAAAAGCAATATCCGCACAATACAGAGATTTCAAAACAAAATTTTGAGACAAACGCACCTTGGTTCGTGAGCTACCCTTCACCAAGATACAACAACTCGATATGTAGAAGACGTCATTAAAGAAACAGCAAAAAGACATATCGATACGTTGTACAGTCATACTAATAACACTCTCCTGGATAATTCATTGGGGAGATTAGGAGACTAAAGAGGAACTATTTGATCTGGCTGATTAGGACTAAAGAATACTTGATTACTAAAAATAGTTGAAATCACTAAATTTATTTAATTATGCGAAGCTTTTCGGCATTTACGCCGTTGTCAAGCTATATACAATTAAAATTAATTATATAAAATCATAAAATATTAATTTAAAACTAAGTTTACAATTTTACACAAAAATAAATTATAAATACTTAAAACTATCTGACTGTAAACTTAGTTTTAAATTAATATTTTATGATTTTATATAATTAATTTTAATTGTATATAGCTTGACAATGGCGTAAATGCCGAAAAGCTTCGCATAATTAAATAAATTTAGTGATTTAAATTATTTTTAGTAATCAAGTATAAATAAAATCACTACATTCCACAATCTAAACTTATAGGACTAAAGAAGACAAACATATGATTCAGCATGAAACCATAATTCTGCCTATCATCGGATAGCTGAATGTATTCAAGCAATAATCATCTATTGATAGCCAAGCAGACTAGGAATAAGATATGTAAAAATATTTATTAAAAAAAAAAAAAACTGTAAACCACGATGTTTGCACGCGGAAGAAAATATATACGGATATTAACCGTGAAAGTTTAAGAGTGTATTTATTTCCTCGTGTTTTATTTTTATTTAATTTCGGTCGTTTTTTATACTTTTTTTAATTTTAATTTGTTGTCTATTTAAAGATGGCTTAATAGTCCCGAAAAGTTTGTCCGTTAATACGTTAAATTCGACGATTTTAATTAATATTTTTATTGTTTAAATCTACAAACTTACTTTTAATAAATAGGTAGTTTTGTAATTTTTTTTGTTTTCAGTAATTTTGCAAAATATTATCTCTGTTCGCGTGTATCGCTCGAACATATGTAAGAAATTCCAATGTTGACATTCTGATATTGTTATCTGTTATGTGTGTGATTTTTTCACTCTGCATTATAGATAAGAATGTACAATAGGTTTTGTTCAGCCGCCGATCGTATCGAATATATGGGCTGGGTCAATGAAGGTGTTCCGGTTAAGTTACAAAAATGGCATACTTACGAAATGAGATTTTTCGCCATTAAAGGCTCCGACGTGTATTTCTTCCAAACACCGCCGGTATGTGAAATCTTATTAACTTTTTCTTTTTACCAAAGAAAATGAGGGGCGGTTTGTTTCGATTTCATTTCGAGAATTCAATTTCCCTTCTTTCGAATTCATATATATATATATATATATATATATATATATATATATATATATATATATATATATATATATATAATATACGTGTGTAAGCTTGTGTTCCAAAATACCACTTTATCTGTTCATTTCACGTCGAACACATTTTTTCATCTCCTACTCGTCTTTTCCCATTTTTCTGATATAATAATGTCGAATCTAGTAGGCGTTTTCTTTCCTACAAAAACAACGATAAATTCTTTAATATAAATATTTATTTTCGAACTTTATGTTTAATTCTAAATTTCGATTACCCTGAAGTTAATTAATACACGTATTGTCAAAATTTCGGTTATTATATATATATATATATATATATATATATATATATATATATATATTTTTTATAAAATAACGGTCGTTATATTATTTTCGAGAAATAATTCAAAGTAAAAAATGACGTATTCGTTTTTGGTAATTATATTTCGATCGGGTCTTTTTTCTGTAACGATTAAAAAACGTATATAAAGTTTTTTTTCCTATTCGAGCAGAAAAAAAACTAATATAAAATGAAGGGCACTAGGAATTTGCCTATTTCTAGTTTAAAACGATTAGTTACGGGGATTGCGTTTCACACGGGTCCCAAAAGGATTTATTTGTTCCATATTTGACGAAAATGATTGTATGAGGTTCGAATATAATAAGAATATTGTTTTTTCCCGACAATTCGTAACCTCTATAAATGCGTAATAAAATTATATGAAGATTCTCTTTTTCTACTCCCTTTCTTCTTCGAAAGATCGTAGCGATATGTTACAGTCGCATATGTTATCGATCTCCACATTGGCTCTGAGCACCCAACGTGGATATTAAAATTACGGGTTATGGATATAAACTATTTATGTAATTTGGTAGAGTTTCAATCGAAACGCATAGTAGAACAGACCGAGAGTCGGAACGTACTAGAAGATGTTTGTAATTCTCCGCGAGAGAGATACTATATTGCGTATACCGAATATCGTGATGGTGAACTGTAACCGAAAGTACATCTCACCTTCCGAGAAACTAGAGTACAATTTGAAAGTTTTTGTTAAATTCGGATACGTACGTTTAATCTTTAATGTTTGAAATTTATTTAATACGAACAAAAATAAAAATAGGTAACCAATAGTCGCGATATTAGATGTTAAAACGTCTTGACCCAGAGAAGAGTGATTGTTTTTCGAATAGCGCAATTGGTAACACTGCTATAACGCAAACCGCGTGCTCCACGTTTAGTGTATTCACGAGAGATGCGTTTTTGTTTCAGTTATCACGGCATCGTATAACGAGATGGAGAACGCGTTTTGCGTGGAACGTTATTTTCATCGATCACGATAGTTGCACTAAGAGTTCCGAAAAGAATTCAAAGTTACGTGATTTTTTTCTTTTTTGCGAGGATACCTTAAGAACAAAGTTTACGAAACACGTCCACGACATCTGGAAGACATGAAAACTCGGATTTATGAAGAAATTTCAAAAATTCAGCGACCTATAAATTTAGTGAAGACTGAATGAATGTATTGTTGCAAATAGCGGTCATCTAAAAACGATATTGCGTTCCACAAATGACTGTAAATCTCTCTCGTTTTCCTATTTTCAGATAAAACTTTACTCAAAAATTTTGGTCGAGTATTTTCTGAATTATTAAAAAAACGACACAAAACCGTCCTTCTCCGTGTCACCCTATACTTATTTTTTACTTCTATTTTGAAACATTATATAATCGTACGATTACGATCGATATACACATGTTTTGGTAGCGGGTTTTCCTATTACGCTGGTATCCAACTTACCGTTGTATTTACTCATCGTTTAAAGGAGTTTAATCGCAGAAAATGAAAAAGACGATGAAGGAATATCACGAAGAGTAAACTACGGCAGAAGTGTATTTAATAATCTAGATACTGAAAGATAGCTGTCCAAACAAATTAGAGAATTCATCAACGCTTCGTATGGTCCGCAGGACGGTATGTTTCGGAAACATGAACAATTTCGCGGATCGACCAAAAGGAAATAAACGCGTTCGAGATGTGGTGCTTCGAAGAATACACACACGGAAGGAAATTATAACTAATACGAAAGTATAAAGTCAATAAATTAACATCGCTAAATAAAATTGACGAAACGAAAAAAGAAATATTTCGGACATAAAATCCGGGAACAGGATTTTATTACGATTGCGATACAAGGAAAAATCCTAGGAAAAAGACAAAAGGATGACGTATCAATAGAAGAAAGAAATAATACAAATGACAAGGCAGATATAAGTCCGAATCAACCTTTTGCATTCGGATTTTTAAGTCTCGTAACTTGTTTGTACTATTTAACTCTACGAATCCGCCTTTTATTTATTTATATTTATAAATTAACTACAGAATTTCTGTAATAGGAAGATAATGAGAAAGTCGAAAGATATATATATATATATATAATTTTTTCACGAGGTATTTTCTTCTAAGAACTTTAGAATAAAAGTTGTCGATTCAGGATTAGAAAGTTGGGAGAATGTTTAAAGTTGTGTATAAAATTTTTCAACGAAGTATTTCCTGATTAAAAATAGAGAGCTTTCTTAAAGACTGTCGACTTGCCTGGTATACGAAAAGCATCAATATGCCTACTATAATAGCCGTGTTAGGTATAATATCGAATTTCTTCAATGTAGTATTTATAATAATTTTACTACATACCGCGTTTCCGTAATCCAACTTCGTACTTACAATAACAAAAGATTTTGTTTGTATAATGTATGGAATAAAATTCTCAACATATTCACGTTCGTATACATTAATCCCTCGAAGAAATAAATTGTAATAAATTATTTTTGACTATATATATATATATATATAAATTAAAGAATTGAAAATACATATACGTAAATGACGATTATGTAATAGTGTTACCACTCATAACGGAATATAAGATTATTAATTAACAAAACGTACAGTGCAACAAATTGCAGTAAAAAAATAAAAAACAAAAACCTGCTAACAAAGACGTCCAATCGGTTATGCATTCGTTTATACATATGCGCATATATACATGGTAGTGGAGAAGTAAATTGAGAAAGCATGTAACGAAGTTAATGTGAACTATAATAAATACCTTAATAAAGTTGATTGCACTTTATGTTTGTATTTATTGTATATCTTAATAATAATAATAATGATTCAATAGTTATTTCTAACTATTGCTTTGGCAGTGACAAGTGGATTACTGATGCGCATCTGTTGCAGAAATTTATATATATATATATATATATATATATATACTTATATACAGGATAAATGTAATATATCTTGCTTTTTTTGAACTTTGCTCTATCTAGACGCATTTAATGGGAGCAGTTATTTCGGACTAGTTGAAGCGTTTTAGACACGCTTATATAGACGAATAAAGGATTTATATAAGATTAATTTATTATTTATGTTTAATTCCGATTTTTTATTGAATAGGGTAAACGGGCGAAACATGTTTGCTCTTGCTTCGTTTATATTTTGAGATTTATCAAAGTTCATTCTTTTCTCCGAGATAACACACCTAAATATTTAACTTCAATTATCGACATAAATAATTTCAGGAGTAATTAAGGGTCTTCTTTCCGAGGAAATTATAGCTTCAGTTTTAGAAGTATTCACAGGAAGTTTCTTAAGATTATATTATAAAGGTCGATGGATTTTTCTAAGTTTTAATTATTTATTTCGAGGAAAAAACATAATAATAATAATTAAAAACCGATTTTTTTTTAAACTATAATATTAAAGTGTACGTTTGTCGTATATTTTTCGCGCTTAAATAAATAATGCAGAGTAAAACGGAAGATTGGGCAACGTGCGAAATTACCTATAAACTATACACATCTTCGTTGAGGGTGGTCAAAGAAACGCAAACAGTCGACGAAAGACAACATTGTTTGCTGTTTAATACAGCCAGTCAACAGACCAGATACTTTTCCGTAGAAACTAGACAAGAATTATTGAAGATCGAATCGGCATGGAATAGCGCTTCCAGCGCCGCAGTTCGAAAACTCGGGGTAAGAATTAAGATTTTTAATTATTTTACGTATCGAAATCATTATGATGCTGTCGCGCTTTTTTAACTTTAGAACTTTAAGTAGTATCTTCTTCTTCTTCACGCATCATCTTCTACACGGAGGTTGATTATGCCTTGAAACGGATGACCGGAATAATTTTTCCGACGAGCAGACCAGCGGCGTAAATCCCTCATCCACGAATTTTGTGGCCGGCCAACAGAGATCCTTTCCTTGAATGATTAATCTTAACCTCTCGTTATTTAGGTCCGCTCATCGAATGTCATAAATATTTCCGTTTTCTTTCCTCCACGTTGATCAATACATCTGGTTGATTGTCCAGCCTATTGAGCAGCTTCTTATTAGTAATTTTTTTTCTATCTACGAGATACGTAACATGCGACGATATATATATAAAGTTCAAACACGCCTGTATACGGTTCTCCAAGGTCGTGTCTACTGTCCATGCAAAATTGAAAATACGTAGCAGCGATGCTTAATTTCATTTCGACATCTAATAGAAAGATTCTTCATGTTCATAAACTTCCTCCTTGACTATTCTATTCTTGCTTTGATCTCTTTTCTTGAAATACAATTATTCTTCAGGATTCTGCCGAGATATTCGATTGATGGTACTTTTGCTGGATTATTTCCTCCCTCCGTTCATTTTCAATACACATTTCGTCGGTTTCTTTGCAAAAACCAGGACCTTTGTCTTAGCTACGTTATATCGGGTCGAATTAAAAAGAAGGTTCTCGATTTGTTAAATTTATAAATAATAATTTCTCCAAGAACGTATACTCTCAGTAATGCGATCTGTCTTATAGTGTTGTTTTTAATAAATCCAACTTAATGCGTGCTAATAATTTAACGCTCCCTATTTTAATATGTAGCGTGTACATATTGCATTCTTCTTCTTCACATGTCACTCGATTCGAGTATTTCTTCCGCGTGTATGGATTCTACTATCTATCTGATGAAAAAAATTTCCCGATCTCTCGATGCACTAATTAAGCCTTTCAGTCGCGACGTCCCCTATATGGTACGTGAAATTTGAATTCTAACAAATTTGTTTACTTTTTTTTTTTGGTAAACGCGAAATGTTTCAATTTGTAAAATATTAGTATAAACATATTGTAAATTATCTACAATTCGTCTAAGAAACGGTATTGTATAATAAAAATACTGTATAAAATGTATAATTTTGTGTCAAAATTTAATAATGTGTAACTGAAAGGCTACTTTCTGAATTCCAGTCGATTTTTTTAGGTTATCTATTTCGATTCCCGCATACAAAAAAGTCTGTTTTCCAGTTTTTCATTATAGTCATTAGTATAGTTTTCATTCGTTTTAACACTTTCCCCTTCTTCATTTTCTTTATTCGCGGGATTTTCCATATTTTTCCGTAACACCACTTTTCAAACTATGTATTATATATATATATATATATATATATATATATATATATATATATATATATATATATATATATATATATATTATTACGAAATGGACCCTCTTATCTCGACGTTGTCTGCCAAGTTATTACGAAACGTAGCTTAATCACGTCGTGGTGATCCTGGTTGCTACGAAATATCCTTAATTCCTACGTCGTGATCGGCCAACTTAATACAAATGAGGCTAAATCCCCTCGTGCTGATTGCCAATTTATTACGGAATTAGGTGGCAGATAATTTATTATGAATTGGAGGGTTTTATTTCGTAATAAGATAAAACAATTATAAGATCGCGGTCGCCAGTGTCTAACCTGGACTGCTCGTAGAACTCGCAGCCGGTGACACACTAATATATCGATTAAAATTTAATTATTATTACACGTATTTATATATCATCATACATTGTAAATATTGACAAATATGATTTTTAAAATAAAAGAAAACAATTACTTATATTATACAATTATTATGCCACACATATCATTCACGGACGTATAATAAGTACAATAAGCAACATGAAATGACAAATAATAAAACAAAAACGTACGACCTGTGGTGTCTCCGCTGCTGGTGTTTCCGGAAGGCCTGATGTCTTCAGATCGTATCCCGTATAATTTTGATGATGGTACGGTTTCCGTAAATTAAAGCATAATTAATTTGATTTATTATTTTAAATTTATTCAAATACAGTCTCGTCTAGTCTGCGATTATTTATTTCTGTTTACGTATTCTACTGACTAGAAAATTATTTCTTTTTATATAATAGTTTTAATGGTCCTATATAGAATTTCTACTGCGTAACGTCTACGTGACGTCTTCTTTAAAAAGGCAAAACACGCGATATAATTTTAAACGAATATATTTCGTTATTACGAATTGACTAGACGTAACGATCTTTCGGACCAAAAAATAATAAGCGACTAGAACGATACAAGCTTAACGGTTAAAGACAAAAGTATATCTATCTCGATCGATAAGTTTATTCACACACATATACAACACGCGATCACCGGTTGCGGGCTCTACCCGCCGTTATTCCCCGGTTTTTCCTTCATAACCTGGCAATCCGCATTTAATTAAATAGTACTTATTATTTCCCAGGTTATTGCTAACATCATTCTATTCATTATGCTTGTATGTTGTAACTTATCAGTTTTGACGATCTAAAACTATCCTGATGGAAATACCTCGGTTATTGACCGATATTATATTACGTTAATTATTGTCGAAATTTTATTTTTATTTTTATTTTTATTTTTTCCATCAGTACCCCCATCGTCTTATATATATATATAATATATATATATATATAGGGCTTAACATCCGATTACAGAGAACGTGTTCAAATTTCACGAACACGTCCCGGGCCATTTCAATGCGAGCTCGTACCTCTATATCCGGATCATTATTTCTTGTAATTCAGCCACCTAAACATTTATATTTAATCGTTCAATTTCATTCCCGTTGAGAACAAATAATTTTTTATCTCTAACTCGTTGACGGGAAGTTACTATAAATTTTTTCATTTAATGTTTATATCGATTACATTTTCTAATTTTTTTTTTTGAAAATAGTATATTTGTTCAAAATTCTAGAAATATATGTTATGGAAACTTTACGGTGACAGTCAAATTAAGTTTATTGTCACGTGTTTTAATAATAATAATTTTCTAAAAATTAAGATGATATACATAACAGTGAAAAATTATCTTATTAATATGCTGTACTATGTTTCTTGAATAGCTAAGTTATTAAAATCGTTATATTTATTATTTACTAATTCTATCGCGTTCCAATCTAAAATGATTTGTTTGCAAAATTACAACCTCGCAGGATATTGTACAAAGTTAGATGCTCTACAATTTTCAGTTTCTGATATCGATTACATTAAATGAGAATATTAAATTTGTATTTACACATTTATCGTCATAACTATATTAAAATAATTACGATAATATATAACGCGCGTGTAATAACTTTTTAAACGTTATTCTCGGCGTGCTCTTTCGTCGTAAAAATAAATTATCAGTTTCAACTATTATTCTTAGAGGGCGCTGTTAGTCGAAAAAAAACACGTATTTTCTCGTTGTCGCGAAACGTCGTAAATAATTAAAAATATATTTATATAAACACGTTGAAAATAATCTAGAGTTATCTGGAAAACGATATTCTATAATAAACGCCCGTATAAAAATTGTAATTTTGATAAATTCGATGAAAATTAATTCAGTAACGTCGTCCAGTTCACGTATATAAGATTACGAAATTAAATTTTTATTATTATTATTTCGTTTTTTTTTTTTTTTTTTAAATTCTTTCGTAGTGCATGAGATTCGGAGTGATAATTGGAAGACCGATAAAATCGGCCGAATTGATAATCGATTGGAATAACGGTTACGCTCTATTCGATAGCCATACAAACGAGTACATTTGGCGTTATCGATATTCGCAATTACGCGGTTCGTCGGACGATGGAAAAAGTAAATTGAAATTACACTTCAGAGACGATGAAACGAAAGGCATTCAGACGAAGGTTATTGTCGAAAATTTTTATAAGAATTACATTTTAATTACAATCGTTGAATTCTATCAAATTTGAACGTGGGTAAGCAGACGACGTAGCCTAAGGCAGTCCTCAACAGTGACATTTCTGGTAAACCGATAATAGGTTGATATTGCCTTCTCCCAAAAAGCTGGTTACTCATTTACCGACCAACCGGAGGAACGATTGAATTTTCTAGAGACCTTTTTAACGAGAAAAATTGTCACGCTCGATGGGAATCGAAATCATTAAACCCTTACTTCTAAACCGCGAGGACGTATGTTGTTGTGAAACGTAACGAAGCAAACATATTCTTCTAAATTTTAGTCTGCCTCAAAGACGTAGCAAGCGCTTTCCGTAAAAGCTGATAGTTAACATACGATGTTCACGTGACGCTAACAGGTTCGGAACTAAATACATCTAACCAGTGGCGGCTCGTACGTAAAGGTTGCATGGTTGTACAACCACCAGAAATATCTAGAACAACATATTGATTATGTAATAAAATAATTAAAAGTATTAATTATTTTATAAACAAAACGAATTTTAATTATTGTTTTCGTAGATATTACAAAAAGTAAAAAATCATTTAAAAAAAGTGCTTTGAAATGCTTAGTTACAACGGTCGGTGCAACCTGAAAAAGGTAAAGTCATATATAGCGTTATATATTGATTTTGCGCTACTATAGTTGTAGAGTTTGCATAAAGTTGTATTAGCGACTGCTGGTCGCAAACGTTTTTTTTTCAACAAGACTTCTCGAAGCACACACACTTGACGTGGCGGAATAGATTTTTCTTCTTATGTTGTTCATAACACGTTTCGGTTGCAATACTACTGGTCAACAAACGAAAGAAATTAAGGACTTATATTTCATCCCTTTTTTTAGAGATTAGTTTTTTCCTTCGAATTTCGATTGGTGTTTCTTTCTTTTACTGTATACATTTCCGCGTGTAAATTAGTTCATGGCCTCTGTTCAGTTTATGTTGTTCATATTATCGCTGACCGAATGTTATACGTCGAATTTTTTCTTTACGGAAGCTTTATTATTTATACCGCAATTGATCACTTTATTTTCAGGGGTATTGTTCTATTTAAATTGTACAAAAAATAAGACTATTATACGTAGAGTTTGTCGAATTGTTTAGGCTTTAGTATTTAAAAAATTTTCTACTATTCTAATTGTATAAATGTTGTACTTGCGGAAATATATTTTTAATATTTACAATTGGGATTTATAATCGAACTTAATAATTGTTAGTTATCCTAATTAGGGTTTTAAAAATGTTCATTTGTATTACAATTTGTTGTCTTTATTAGTGTTACCTCGTGATGTTATGTGAAACAAAAGAATTTTCTACGTGTATATGTGGTGAGTGGGGCTAACACCATTAATGGGAAAAAAAAGTCACAACACCGTATACAAATTTAATTTCAGGTCAAATACACGTGAATCGAAAAATATCGATTAAGCTACGTATTGAGGTATAAATATTAAAATATAATTTTATAAGTCTATTTTAAGATTTTAGCGTAATTTTGTTCAAAGAATGAAAATCTTTGAAGAATTTCTAACGCGGTGAAATATTTATTCGATAATAACAAAGGGGAATTTTATAGTTTACTCTCTCAAAGACTCTCGTTTTATTAAAATATGTAATTTTACGATATGAGAACGAACTAAAACATTTCACCCTCTCCTGAATATATATACATAATTTAAATATGCGTAATATATGTTTAGGATTTTTTTCTATTTTCATTTTGTTGCTTTTCGAAAACGCTTGTAGTTCCGATTTTCAAACTGAACTTTAAAAATTTATATTTACTTCGGCATTTCTTATGAATTGTTTCGGCCTGTTTTTGTGTTAATAAATTATTACGAAGTAAAGCGTTTATTTTCAGGAAGTTGAAAGTCCGAATTTGGACGCTATTCTGTATTGCATGCTGGCCTTTATGCATGCAAAAGTTGCCGCTGTAGATCCAAATTGTCCTAAAGGACTTTAATTCGAATCGCGTTACCAGCTATCCGACGTTTACTCTACGAGTTCGTACGCACAATCTTTTGAGCGTGCAATAAAATTATGATATAATCATATTTTCGTTGACTGATACTTCGCTTAAAACCGGCTGGTTCAAACCAACTTTTAACAAATTTCGGCGACTCTGGTCGAGCACTTGTGCACCTTCAAAAACACCGAAATTCTAAAAATAAACACTAAATTTTACTTCGCACTAATATATTATTTTTTATAACGTGTACGAGAATAAATTATTTTGTAATCTATCTATAATATCCAAAATATTTTGACTTTTTTTTTTCTTAAGCTTTCAACTTACAATAATATAACGTTTGATGAATTTAATTTCTATACATTTACGAAGTTCGTTAATTTTCCTAATTAACGTAAAATTTCGATTAATTTTAAACGGTTACTTTTTAAATAGTTTTCTATACATAGATGCAGTGAAAATTTAAATTAAATCTTCAGATATTAAATTTATTAAATTTTTTATAGTTTTCGAAACTATCCAAAAAAACATTGCTTTTGAAGTGAACCTCTAAAAATTTCGCGTTTGTATACTATATGAACCAACATAGTTGTGACTAATTAAGATAACATTTCTCTGCATTTTGAACAAAAATTATACAATATAGTTTAAAATTATGAATTTATTACAGCCAATTTCATACATCGTTGTAACAATTCTCAGAATGCGCCTTTATTAAAAATGTAATTTTTAAATTATCGAATAATTCTAAAAGCGAAACTATAATACGCGCATAAATATTTAATTTCACGAGTTACCGTTAAATACATTATAATATAAATGCAAATTTGTATTAGATCATGATAAATTTCTACCAGTTCTAAAATAAAGGTGTAACGAGAACGCAGAAAATTATATTTAATAAAATAACATTTTTCGAATAATCGAATGAAATCAAATATTTATCTCCTCAAGGAAAAAATCCGTATAACACAATTATACTTATTATAAAATAATTGTCGTAGTATCGTTAAAAACAGCATTTTTTTTTTAAATCATCGACAGCTTTCATAATTATATAAACTTTTTTTTCGTTTTTAGTCAATTATTTTAAATTTAGACAGATATTACCGTCTATAAATTTTTAACAGAAAATATATTGAAATACTCTATTTTATTATTAGTTAGGTACTTATATTTATTTTTTACAAACCTACGTACTTCGAGTATTAGTGTACAATTAATTTTATTATTATTATTTAGAATTATTCCGAATTGAAAATATTTTACGAGAACAAAAAAATTACTTAATCATTTATGAATATATGTTTAATAAAAATTTGTTCTTAACGAAATTCGTAGTGCGCTCTTATAATATTAAATATAGTTCGGATAAAACGATCTGACTTTATCTGATAACTATGAAAAATGTGTTTATATTATGTTATTGTTGGACTGATAGTTGCTATTTTTACATAATATACGAAATATGATCTCCATTAACGATTAATTATTAAATTATTAACTTATTTCTTTTTAAAGTAAACGTAAGCCCTAATAAAAATAAATGCGTAACTTTATTAGAAAAAAAAAGACGTATATAATTTTGTATACGCATTTTCCGATTAATTTGATTACACTTATTCTAATAAAACGGTTACCACTATAATTTTAAATTCATTATTTTATAATAATTTATAAAAAATAAAACATTTAAAAAAGGAGATGAAACAATAATTCCATTTTCCTCAATATCTATTAAAAAACCCGTTCAACAATTATCGTATAATAATGATAATAACGCGTACAAGGTAGTATAACCATTCAGTCTAGTAAATGAAACTAATCTACGGTATAAAATATTTTCTTCCCAATTATTAAATGTTTTCCTATTTTCATTTACTGATAAATCGTCAATAAATAATACATTCTCTTTTCATTAAATAAACTGCCTTGAAAATGAAAAAATAAATTAACGACTATAAATCAAGGATGAACACAATCGCCGGAAATTGTTAATATTTCTTTTTCTATTAAAATTCGATAAAAATATTAGAATTATTCAAATAAGTCACTAACTGAAATATCAATTAATAATTTATTTATTTTTCAATTTTAAAGCAGTTTAATTTCTAATTTTAGATCCACTTCTCTGATTTTTCAACTGCATACTTACACCCAATGGGCGACAGGTTCATTTCCATTTATAATCATTCCACAATTTTAGATCCACTTCTCTGATTTTTCAACTGCATACTTACACCCAATGGGCGACAGGTTCATTTCCATTTATAATCATTCCACATCTGTACATTTTACGCGCGAAAATAAACATAGACATATTATATGAATATATATATATATATATATATATATATATATATATATATATATATATATGTATGAGTGTATGTTACAATCATTATTCGTAATTACTTTGAATTTTACCTTTTATTATCTAGTCATTACCCCACATTATAAGTTAACTTAAGTATATTTGTAACTAATAATAACGTCAATCCCGCTGGAAAAATAAATATTTTGAATCGAGGTACCCGTTAAATGATAGTTATTAATTTTCGGTGCTTTTTAACATTAAACTTTTGGTTTTAAATTCTTTATTCAAGTAAGTAAATAAATATCAAATATCGGTTTAGGGCAGCTGATTATGGTTTTTATTTAACGGGATCCAATGCTGTTCTTTATATAATATTTAAATAGTTCTGTGATAATATGTTGGAAATTATATGTTTTAAGATAGAAAAAATACAAAATTACATGTTAGTTACCGATGTTAAAACAATATATATATATATATACCAGAACAAAATGTTTAATCACTTTCTCCGGAAACTTCTAATTTCACAAAAAACTATGAATTTTATTTCAATGAAACTGGGTCAAAAGTGTTATGGTTATCATCCTTATAGCTCGATATATAACCACACAGTAAAATATATCAAATATCTATTTAATAACTTTAATACTTTTAAAATAAATTTCATTTACATATACGTATACTCTAGTCAAGATTTAACAATGCAAATATGTCAAATTAAAAAAAAAAAACAACAAAAAACATAGTACCTATATATCATAATAATTACGATTTTACCTTTATTACACAAGAGATGTTTTAATATTTCAGTTTATTTACACGCATGCTTACATTTGTAACGTATTTTACGAGAGCGTCTATTATATTTATAATTATTTATTATTATGTGGTTTAGTTACTCCTTATTAGTAAGTTTTTAAATTTCGTACCTTTTTTTTTTATACCTTTAACAATCTTCTATTAAATACGTTACCACCGTTATTTTCTGTTATCTAAATAAAATGGCACATATACGGTTGGTGGTTTCATTTATTCGGTATTATTTAAATAGGTATTCGATTCAGATGTCACATTAGGAATATTGAGCTCGGAATAAGAAAAAAGAAAACGATAAATCTGAACATTATGATCTTGGAGGAATTTTAAGTAACTAAACAAGAAAGCAAAGTTCTAATAAAAGGATTACCTCCCTAAGTAAGATTAATTGAAAATTCTAAAATATTTATTCTCATTTTTCAAATGAATAAATATCAAATAACTGAGAACCGTGAAGATCTTTTGGAATAAACGTATGGAAACATTACAAAATAGAACAAAATCACCACACAGACCAAACAAAGAATATAAAGATTAGATGTTGCGTTATCCAATATTAATTCACAACACATATTTGAATGAACAATAACTACATCGACAGAAAGCATACGAATCAATGAAATACTGATATCAGATTAGCTAACGGTACGGTTCTTCGAAAAGAAAACTAATTTGAGATTGATAAGACCTGAAATAATATAAATTAAAATCAACATCGGAAAAACAAAATATATTAAAAAACGAGGAAAAATAACTTTAATTATTTAGGAAGCTAACCGGAAAATGAAACACAAAAAAGTGAGACAGAACTAGAAGTAAAGCATTTTACCATTTGAAAGTGTAACCGAATAAAATTGCGACTGCATCTTTTTAAAAATGTTAGATTTGGTCATTGTTTCTATACGGAGTGGACAGACGTTTACAGCAGTCTAGCATCAAATATTTCCATGTTTGTTAAGTGTACGATTGATTATCGAAGGTCGGTAGAACGGAAAAGTACACACTACGTTTGCTGAAAAGTGTAGATACCCATCAGTAACAAAAAAAAAAAAAAAGAGTAATGTATCCGAGACACATTATGAAAGGCAATAAATATATAATACTCAATGGATACTACAGAAAAAAAAAAAAAAAGAAAGCTGGGATATAAATTTTAAAATAAGAATTAATAATATAAAAAGACTAACGGGTGTGACCAAAGATTGGGATATTATAACAGTTTATTTACAAACGTCCGCTGAAAGAATACGACAAAGAAACTAGCTAATATATAAACGAACATGATATAGGAAATTGAATTTTATACCGCTAGGATCAATGATTTTACGGAAGAGTGGATGATGATGATGACACACGAAAAAAAATGAGTTAACTACTTAGAATTTCATCGTACGTTTACTCTCGTGTAAATAATTTTGTTTCTGCTTAGAATTTTCAGAGCTTTCCTGTAAAGTTCTTATTTAATGTAAAACACTCGTTTATCATTGTATATTTGTAATTTATTCGTTTCTGAAATTTAAAAATTGATCTAGTAATTTGAAATATATACATATATTTTTAAGATTGTTTTAACGATAATACGAATTTTTAAATGTATAAAAAATGAATATTTTTATTTACTTAATCTATAAATATATAAAAATCGAATGTATACACTCTATAAAGGTAAATGGGAGCGCAATAATTATACATCAAATAACAATTTTAAAAAATTAATACGCAGATAAGTTTATTTTTATTCACGCGGTAGTTGAAACAGATCATGTATTTCTTTAACGGTAGTACCTTGTAAAGTTGCCAAGTGACCAAGTACCGTTTGAGTAGCATCTTTTATATCGTTGTAATCATGAAGCGCATTCATTATATTTTCACGTTGACAAGTTGAATTTATTAATTTTTTAATGGTACCATCTAATTTACGCTCTGTTTCAAGTAATTCTTTCAACTGCTCTGTCTTTTTCTAAAAAAATTATATATAAAATGGAATAAAATGCATTTGTAATTATATACTTTTTTCACAGAGAATATATTAATTTACATTAGATTTTATCAATAAATAAAATTTACTCGAGTTTGGTAAAAACAAAATAAAATAAATACGTTTAACATACTTTTTTTTCATTCATATTTGAAACTAAAATATAAACAACGTACACTGCAAATATTTAAAAAATGAAACAGTGTCCCCATGTGCTGCCAAAAGTATTATGTTATTCCTAAACGCTATTTATAATTTTTTTTGCAAATTAAAAATATAAAGTTTCTTATGTTTATTAGTTTATGCATGTTAATTATAAAGAAACAAGTAAATGGAATTAATTATATAAAATATTTCCTTAAATCATTTATAACTTTGGAGTTACTGTTAATATTTAACTTGTAAGAATTTTGTTTATAGGAGTTGCTCTGTCTCTAAAATGAAGGAATTGAAAGCCAATAATTACACTTTGTTATAGTTTTATTAATTGTTAAAATGTGGTGTACCACCGGAAACAAATGTAAGATTATGATGTATTTAAATTGTATTAATTTATTTTATCACATAGAGTACAGTTTAATTTAAATTTATTTCGAACGATTTCAGTCAAGTTCGAGTAATATTCTAAAAATCTGTCTGACCTTTCCGAAAGAGTTCAAATTATGTTGACACACACACACACATAATTCAATTTTATTGTCTAAATGTCAGATAAATTTAATTATTACCGTTTTCGTAGGTTTAGTTCGACTATGTAATTATGATAAACACGTGTTGAATTCTAAACATGGAATAATATCTGTATGCGACATTCAGAAATCTCATTTTAGTGATAAAAACACGACAGCTGTTCAGAGCGGTTCAAATTCTGATGCTGGGAAAGGTATTTTAAATGATATCGTTTATAATTAATATTTTTTTGTTCATTATTAATAGTTGTATGGAACAGCGTTTTAAAGTAATTTGGTGGTTAATTTTAATTTATTTATGAAAGTTGATTATCAAAATATACAATACTGTATTTACAACTACAATTCAGTCTAACGTTACTGTTAACTACATGTACCATGTTATGTCGAAATTGATGAGAATGTTGACAATTTATTAATGTATTACTTCCTTTTTTTTAAGCTGTGCAGAAACCACGAATACCTTATAGTCCATTTACCGATACTAAAACATGGGGCGAATATGCTCTTGCCAGAGCAGATGACTTATTGAATTGGGGTCGGAAGGTAAGTTTATTTGCTTATGTTTTTTTTTTATTTTGTCGTTTTGTTTTCGTAAATATAGCTTGCTTTATTGTGAATGTACACAATTGACTGTTTAATAACAATATTGTGTACTAGTTTCAAATTACATTTGTTAATTTATTTACTAATTGTTTTGTTGATCAGCATTCATTGTGGCCTATGACGTTTGGTTTAGCATGTTGCGCCGTAGAAATGATGCACGCAGCAGCTCCACGTTATGATATGGATCGTTATGGTATCGTATTTCGTGCATCTCCTAGACAAGCGGATGTAATGATTGTTGCTGGAACTTTAACTAATAAAATGGCGCCTGCGTTACGGCAAGTGTATGATCAGGTACATGTATTACAGCGAATGTTTTGTTGGTTTTTTGTTTGTAAAAAACAAAATCTCTGTTTTATTTATCACCCTGTAAATTCAATTATATTAATTAATATCATTAACATTTAAATTCTTTTACTGAATTTGTAGTCAGAATTATAAATTTATTTGTATAATTTTGACTTATTGTTTATATCCGGTCCCAAAAAATGTGGGAATTAATCGTTTCGATAGGATGCAATAATTTATTTTTTCTCATTAAGTACCTTTTTCTCGCTTTAATTTAAATTTCCTGGGTATAATTTGCATTAGAATTCATTTAGGAACACCTAAAATTTTTTTTTTAAACTTTACTAAACATAGGGTCATTATTAAGTTCGTTGTGTATTTTTTCCATATTTTATTGGTTACTTATAATGAACTTGTTTCCCCGGTTTGAAAATTATTTTATAATGAAAATTTATTTTAATTAATTCGTGTTAGTTCATTAGTTGCATTGATTTCTTATTTTCGAGTTTAAAAAACGTAATTTTAAAATAATTTGAAATCAACGTAATAAATTGTTTTAAGGGTGACAAATACGTTAATTATGCAGCATTTATTTATTTATTTGGAATTTTTTTACGTCAGTATTGATTATAAAATACATAAAAGAAACCGACTGAACTAGAATTAAACACTGCGAAGTGATAACAATTCGAACTAGTAATTATCGGCTTGATTTAGCAATACGATTTTTCCCATTGTACTGTTAACAAGTACCATAAACAACGGTGGCCACGATAAATTTAGCAAATTAATTTAATGCCACCAATTATTCATTGTACTATCAAAACAAATTTTTAATATACAAAAAAGGAATTCTACCGAAATTACTTTATGCCTCCCCAGTCTGGTAGCAGAAGTAATATAAATCAAGTTCAAAGACTACAAAACCATTGCCTTCGAATAATATTGAATAAACCTCGATTTACTTCAATCAAATTTTTACACTATATGTTAAAATTCCCTTATGTATAAGAAGTGATTAAAGATATAACTGAAAAATTGTTTGATGTGTAGATATTCGGATATTCCAATAGTAAATTCTATAGGTGATTACGATTATCAATCTCTATGACATAGGTATAAAAGATATAAGCACAATTAAAGAATGTTTTTTAGAAGTATCGAATTAAAGTAATGTAATAAAGGACAAGATAATTCCGGTTGCTAAGTAATCGGGAGAACATCTCGGCACCATTTCCTTCTCAGTCTTCTAGATTTCCTGGAAGTCCTAATGAGTGCATTCTGGTAATACTGGGATTACTGTTATGTTAGAGTTTGTTAAATAGTTTTTCGTACTGGCTAATGTAAAGATCCTAGACAAATGAAACGTTCAAATCATTTTATGGAGTTAAGTTGGAAACGTAGAATTACGTGGACGTGATTAAACGAAGTATATTCGACTGCTGCTGTTGTATTCGGTTTAGATTACTTGCATTAATTGATATATAACATCCTAATGTCAAATCGGCGCAATCATTGTGAGATAAATGCTTTTTTTAGTTTTTAAATTCAAGATCGACTGGCGACCCACTAGCGGATATAGTAGCCCAGCGCGTGCAATGATGACCTTTCGAATTTGCACCATGTGAGCCTCCGATCCTGGTCCGAGGTGGTATACCAAATTAACTTGTAGGATTATGTCAATATTAATTATTATAGGTGTATGCTGCATTTATCTATTTGTAAACATAATATTAACGTTGACACTTATGCGGATTAAATTCTATTCGTCAATATTGAGCCCATTGAACTATTCGATTCAAGTGGTTCTGAACAAGAGAGTTTACATTTTTGACGTCCGAATTCGACGCGAGGATGGCTATATCATCTACGAATGTGGCTAGTATTGTTTGATTACTGGTATGTATACGTGCTGTGCAGATGGAATACAATAGAGACCTAAGTAGACTACCTTGCGGAACTGATTCTAAGACTACATGTTCCCTCGAATAAGAGTTGTTTATCTTAACGACAAATGTTCTGTCAGTCAAATATGACTGAAGTAACGTGTAGAGATCACAATTAACACGAAAACCGAACTGATGATTTGGTATCACTTCATTACTCTTTGTAATCGGGCGTATACGACTTAGAATTAGTTGCTCGAGGACTTTAGATAGCGAGCTAAGTGAACTGAGAGGTCAGTATGAGGTTACATCAGTACGAGGCTTAGCGGGTTTGATAATTATTACCGTTTTTTCCACATTTTGGGAAAATATCCGATCCCCGCAGTATTTCGGATTAGTTTTAGTAATGTTTTTCATCCAGATTATTTAGATTTTGTTGTCATTTTATGTCGTTTAGATGAACTCGATTTTGAGTAGGCAATTCATATATTTAAAAACGTTGCGTTCAGTTTAAATTTTATCGGTAAACAAAATTATTATATAACGAGTTCATTTTCGAGTTTTAAAACAACTTGTTGAAATTGATTTAATTTCGTTCAAAAATAAGTTGTGTAAAGGGTCAAAAGTGATACAGTAGATTATAATATTATGAGTAAAAGAATAGGACTTAATTTAATTTATTTTTCTTTGGAACTAACATATTAATTAGCGTGAATGTGGTAATAATGTCAGTGAGCTGTGTAATGTTTTGATATGTTATATAATTATGAACGCCCCAGATATGTGCTGAGATATTAAGAGGAACCAATTGCTTTTGTGATTATACATGTTTGATCTGGTATGTGTAAACATGAATAACTTGTATGAAATTAATATTTTTATATGTAACAATACAAATATAATAATTTTGATTTAATGATATTTTTTAGTTCATTACCCTATAGAAAAAATTCTTATTGCGAATTTTTCAAATACAGTAATTTTCTTTCAAATTAAAGTTCATTTGTGAATATCATGTTTGTGTTAATAACTGTATTTAATTTATTTAAAGATGACCCATCCCAAGTGGGTAGTTTCCATGGGAAGCTGCGCAAATGGTGGAGGCTACTACCATTACTCTTATTCCGTCGTTCGTGGTTGTGATCGGGTTGTTCCCGTCGATGTCTACGTACCAGGTTAGATATTTGTTATTATGTTTTGAGTTTTAATGATTCGATGCTTTTGAGATTACATTCGTATCATTTTTACGTATATTTTATTTTTTATTTGAGGACATATCGTTTAAATGCTCTAAAAATTTAAAGAACGAGATTTTTACCCCTATTTCTATCTACAAGGATTGTCAAACGCAACGATGTACTTAATTTTTTTTTTTTTTTAATACTTATAAGCATTACATAATTTATATATTTAATTGTCGATATGTAAATTAAATTCTAATAATTTGTCCAGCGTGAACTAAAAAATATTTTTCGAGAGTTATTTCTTATTCGTGATAACTGGATTACATTAAGTAAGAGTAAAATGAAGAAGAAACAAAGCGTGTAATATCGTTGCAGAGATGCTGGAACATCTTTCATAAATAACCGGAGAAAGCAGTATATATGCAATGAAATTTGGAAAACCGGAATGTGGCCTGAAGATTGAAAATCTCAATTAAAACGGATTGCGCAAATTACCGAATCATAGCATGCTAGTAAAATATGTATGGTTACAATGAATGAAATTTCTGAATGTCAAAAAGTTTCAAAAAGGGCGTTGGTACACAAATATTTAATATACGGCAAATAATGGAAAAATCGAGAGAATATAGCATACCGATTTATTTCGCTTTCATCGATTTAGCCAAAGCGTTCGATTGTAATGGGAGAAGTTGTGGAATGTCTACGCAACCTACGAACGCTTAACTATCTGCTACTGTTAGTTGTGGATCTTTACGAGAACAGTAGAGCATCAGTTAATGTAAACAGTAGCACATGGTCTAAACCGTTTAATGTAAAATGTGGAGTAAGACGAGGATGTTTTTGATTTCCGTTGCTATTTAATGCATATGATGAACTAATTACGAGGAAAGGTCTAGCTGGTTAGGATAAAGATTTTTTTAGGCATAGCGTTAATAACTATATTAAAAAATTGTTTAAGTTCATTACTAGTGTACCTTTGGACTAAAAATAAAAAAATATATATAATTATCGACGAGAAAGCTGAAGTCAATGGATTACAAATAATAAATAATTTCATATATTTGAATTCTGCAATATCAAAGAACGACTACTGTAAAAATGATATTAAAAGAAGAGTAAATATGAGTCGCACGACAATCCACAGATTAACTGAAAGAAGGAAAAATTTTCATGCATCGATGGACATTAAAATTATGAAATCATTGATTTTTACATTATTAATAGCAAAGAAGAAACAGTACAAGCCTTCGAGTTACGGTGTTGGCGGAGGCTCTTAAGAATGTAGTGAACCGAAAAAAAATTACGAATAATGTGAATAGGAAAGGAATATGGTTTGATATCTAAAATACGACTATGGATTTTGTGTTATTTTAGTCATATCATCGGATGAAATACTCTGAATCTAGAAAAACTGATATTCGAAGCCAAACCGGTTAGTAGAAGACAGAGGAGAGTCGAAGATGGTCAGGTAAAATATTAAGATATAATGCAATCAAAAGTAACGTCCTAACAGTATGTGACAGGTTGGCAATTGACCGCCAGTGGAGAAAAGTGATTCATGAGATGACTGACTTGTGTTCAGGACGTCTTAGGGATTCAACTACGATTATATATTATGTGTGTGTGTGTAGGGATTACATATTACTTTTGTTTGGGGGGCGTACCGTGATAATTTCCCATGTTTCTACCGAAATTTTTATTACGGTTTATTTAATCAGTTGGTCTCGATTTAGAGGTATCCAATTACTCGTATATTAATTTTTATTAATCCGACCTGTGCATGTTTTTAGAGTCGATGATAAACTGCTGTTATAATTGCAGTAAATAAAATGATTAACGTTGTTCATTAATTATTTTGTTATGTGTTAAACATACTTTAATTTTTTATAGATTTTTTTCCCCCGAAGAATATTAATAGTTGAAAGTTAGTGGTATATTAGTAATATACGATATGTCATCTCGAAATATAAAATATAATGTAAAATTTTACTCATTATTGATTAAAATGTGTCTAAAACGATCGAATTATTAGGTTGCCCACCCACGGCCGAGGCATTAATGTATGGATTCTTTCTGTTACAAAAGAAGATAAAAACAATGCAAGAAATTACGATGTGGTATCGAAAATAATTGAACGCAACGTACTAACTCGATCGTATATTTGAATAATTTAAATATTAATTTTAAACCGTATAGTATTATAGTTTAAACATATTTATCGCTAGATATTCATCATTCGTTGTGAATGTTAAAAATAACTATTGTTCGTGATATAAAATATCCGTCGATAAAAAAATTTCGATTAATTGTCGTTGTTCCAATAGAAATAAATCATTTGCGAAAACAGTATTGGAGAAAGATTACTTATATCGAACGAAGGCTGTGTTAAATTTTATGTTGGAAAATCTTTCGAAAATTTGTTCTATCATTTGTAAGTGAATGCACTTTGGTCTGATAATATATACGGTCAAGTGTATAAAACATTATTTCATACGGAATGGTAATGCTAAAATTGTTATACATTATATGGTTTCTCTAAGAAAAAATAAACAAACATCGCTATTATATAAAAGTATTACGGTAATTTACGTATTATCGGTACGAATTATTTTAAGTCATATTGGTTTAAATCGAACATTTAAGTAATATTCTAAGTTTATTTTTCGAGAAATTTATTGCGAATAACGATGTGATGAAGATTCTGTTGTAGTTAACCGAATTTTATAATTATAGTAGTGAGTTTTTCTGCGATACGCATTTATTTGGATGGTATGCAACGATTTTTTTAGATTTAACAGTTTGGATACCAATTATATTTCACGACGGCATTTTACCATGTCACTATTTTGTTTTTCTAATTTATATAAGGAAATTGTTTTTTGTCATAATTATATAAACATTATTATCATAGAATAGTAATTAATATTTTATTTGGAAGATCCCACTTGAAAAAATTATAAAATAATTGGAATTATTGACGACGGTGCAAAACTTACTCTCGATGTAAGTTACTATTTTACATTTTGATCTTTTTAAATAAAAAAAACCTTAGAAGCTGCTATTTTAATTAAATGAATTTATTCAAAAATAAAAAATGGAATATATAGGGCTATCTTTCAATAATTAAATTTCGTTTCTGTATTATATTTATCTTCGCACATTTATTCTTAACAGTATAGTCTTGTAGCTTCAGTAGAAAGAAAAACGAAGCGAACGTTTTGTCATCATAGTCTAGATTAAAACCTAACATGGAAGACTCACTGAAAATATTTTTTTTTTTTTAATTTGCAATCTGCACATAGTGCGATAAGTAAATGTGATGAAGGTACACGAAAGAATCAGATATTGACCACAACTTAGGACATATCAAGAAGGAATGAGAGTAGGAGGAAGAAGTTTTAAGACTGTCTCTTGGCAAGTTTCTCTTCAACTGACGCGATGAAGCGAGTGGTATATCACGATTTGTTAGTTGTAGAGTAGCTTGATTAGCGGCATTTTTTAGTCTGCTGAAAAAGACCTTGTATCTTTTTTTGGCTATACTTCTGAAACAGTAGTATCCGCAAGTCGGAACGTATAGACTGATTTGACACGAATCAAGGAGCGTCTATAATTTGTCGTAAGATTTTTGATTCCATCGACTGTAAACGCCGGATGTTAGCTGGCTTACCAGTGCCCCGTATAGTTCAATGCCGTAAGTCCAAATCGATTTTATGACCGAGTTGTACAATAATAGTTTGTTTTCAATCATATCGCTTCCACACATTCTTAATTTTATTAGTAATGTGTTGACTCCAGGTAAGTTTTTTAGCAAGGCACAAACCAAGATATTTAACATGGTTAACGTGGGGGATGGATGTCCCATCTAGATGGACCGATGGCGTCAGTTCTTTAAGCAGAGTAAAAGTGATGTGGCTGCTTTTAGTTTGGTTAATCTTGAAGAGCTAAATGGTTCTGAACTTTATTAGATAAAATGGCCGGATTAGAACCGGATGAGAGAGAATGCATGTGTCGTCAGCAAAAGTGCATAACACTATTTTTATTAACCGGTATATCTGCGGTATAAACGCTATACAAGGAGGGACCCATAACACTTCCTCGTGGAATTCCTGCTTGAAAAGGATATGCGAGCTGGTTTCGCCATATTTGACACAGAAAAATCTGTCTTCTAGATATGATTTTATAGCTAAAAAGTATGATGGATATCCCTTAATTTGAAAAAGAGGCCAGGATGCCAGACGCAATAGAAGGCCTGTGAAACATCAAGAAAAACAGCTAAATAATATTGTTTCCGCTCTAGCGCTGTAGAGATATTGTCAACAATACGGTGACGTTGTTGTATAGTTGAATGATTATGCCGGAATCCAAATTGATGAGAAGAAATTATCGCCTTCTTTTTTAAGGTAGGATATTTTCTATTTAGTAAAAGTTTTTCAAAAATTTACCCGACCAATATGCGGGTTCATTGGCGGAGATAATTTTATAGTTATTGGTGACGAAAGTTACACTTCCACGTAGATTGTTTGTTCTTCAGCCCCACTGAAAGTGTTTAGCGTTATAATCGCCACCTGCAATAAATCTAGGACTAAGAAATTTAAAAAAAGATGACAACATTTGATGTGTAATTTTCTGGTTATGAGGGCAGTACACAGATGTAACATTTATGACAAGGTTAGAAGTTGAGACAGAAATTATTGTTGACTGAAGACACGTGGTTGATAAGTAAGGGACACGAGTATGTTTAAGAGCGTCACGAACAAACTGCAGTCCCATATGGATGGTCGCTTCTATAGGTTAAGTAGTTAGACATGTTAAAACTACTATTAGCAGTAAAGTGCGTTTCTACATCATTATATCGTGAGGTTAGTCCATTCCAGAGAAATATGACTGAGGATTGATGTGTGTAAATATTAATAATTTAGGAAGTAAGTGTGTTACAAGTTTAAAGAAATTAATGGATTGATTAATGATCGGAATTCGTTTAAAAAATCAGATAAGACATTGCTTATGTCGACAGAGGGTCTGGGGTTAATATTCTGTGTGGAAGAGAGAAGTTTGGTTGTTAGTTGAACGTTTAAGAACTGCCATATATGATGATGTAGATGGTCTAGACAGAATGTTGGATGATTTAGAATTAATAATAATGTTCTATTTATTTTGTTCTGATTGTGCTAAATGAAGTTTAACTGGTCGAACTTGGCGTTGTGGATGATCAGTATTTTTAAGAACATGTCGAGGAGCATTACGACGTTTCAGTTCTCTATAGCTAGAGCATCTTTTATAGTTAGCTGGATGAGCCTCCTTGCAGAGAGCACAAGTAGGTGGAATGGAATCTGTGAGATGATCATTTCCTCAGCGGACACATTTGAGATCTTTGGCACAGTAATGTTTAGTATGCGCATATGACTGGCATCGATGACATTGAGGGATATAGTTTTGTGCCTGCGGGGTTTCCTCTACATCAGATTTTTAATATTTATTTTCATTTTATTTGTAAAATTGTGTTTTTTAAAAAATTTTGTGGTTGTATATTTTTATATTTTATATTTTACGTTTGGACATCATACATCGCAATAGTAAATGAAAAATTTAAAATTCCAACAGTATACAACTTTTACAGAATCGGGAAAATAATATTGAAGAAAAAATTAATATAAAAAAAAAAACTAAATTAATAAAGAAATATATTGATATTAAATTTCAACAAATCAAAAAAAAAATAGACCGACAGAACCAGACATCATTTTTGGATCATATTTTCACAATTACCATCACATATTTTTAAGTAATTATATTTAATTCATATTTTTAAAATTATGATTTTTTAAATTTTTCACTTGATAATGGCGTAAATGCCGAAAAGCTTTGTGTTTTCCTTAAGAAAATAAATATTAGTGATTTAACTAATTTTCAATTGATTTTTTTAATAACTGTGTCTAGTAGATAATTTTCCTTAAATATATTTGCATTATTTTGATGTTGATTCAAATGAACAAAAAATAATGGTAATGAAATTTTTACCTTACTTTGCATTATGTCATCGCTTTAGTTGTGTGGAGAAGTGAATGTTTCTTATAACTACTCTAAATGGTTTGAGTTCTTTTAATTGATATGTATAAAATTTATATTTCATTTTTATCAAATATTTAACAATGTTAATAGTCTGAAGTATCAGATTTAATGGTTATATCATTAATATTTGATTTAAAAATAAGTGCTTCTTTAGCTAAGTCTAATAATTTTTTTCTTAGTTGAATAAAATCAACAACACCCTCAATATGAATTAGGGCTGGTTTAACAGAATTAGGGGCGAAACTATCTTATTTGGTATCAACCATGTTCATGACAATTGTTTTCGATATTTATAAAATAACTTAATATTAAAATGAAACAATTCTACTAGCTAATAGAGACTATCACTCTAAATTATGACTACAAAATTGTTTATTAATATTTAAAATATTATTGCGCGACCGGTATGAACCAACGCAATGCCATTATGGAGAATGCACAAAGACATCTAATCAGCTAATTATTCCGGAATTGTAGAATAGGGTGTTAGTTTGACTTATCATCGAATGTCATATTACTTGTCAAGTTAAATCATACACGGTGATCTAAAGCACAATGGTAGAAATTATTCGGAGATTCGTATAAAACATCTGACATCGTTATCTGACCAGGCAAATCGGTTAGCAGTTTCGTTTTTGCACACTGATGTGTCATCTACACCACGAATTCGTCGAAATAAGACTACATAATTCTTTTATGAGGGAAAGCATCAGCGAATGTATCTTCTGATTGTGATTTATTGAAAACATTTAAGAGATATGCCACTTGAATAGTTGTAAATTAGCAGTTTAAAAGACAAACTTTGCTAGAAAAAAAAAATGCAGATCATCGGTGTAAGATATAAAATGAAAAGGGTTATAGGCTTTAAATTTTATAAAGTGTAAATATTAGTAGTTATTAAGTTTTAATAGCGTGGGAATAGAGAGTTGGGTCAAAACTATACAAAGAATTATTAAGCATTTTAAAATATAAATTGCGGAATAGTAAATCTATGTTCGTTTTTTAATTACTTTCATATGTACATCGTTAATGAGAAAAATACTCAATAATTATGTAAAATGTTCTCGATTATAAAACTGGTGATTTTCCCCTAAAGCAAAATTTCAAATTATTATCGCATCCATTTAGGGAATTTTGCGGTTATGTGTGCATTTTGAGGTCGCTTGTCTATACGCATACATTATTAATACAACGTATACACAACAGATTACGTTGCGGTTTAATCCTCTTATAAAGATTAGTTAACTTAAGAAAATTCACCTCATAATTCACACACGTTTATAATACTACATTTTAAGATTTACTGTATTTCCAACTATCAATACAATTTGATGATATTTAGAAGACCTGCGTTTACTTTTTCCTATTTATACTGTATCAAGCTATGAACAAATTTTACCTTCTTGTCTACAACTTGCGATATATGCTATGAACAAATTTTACCTTCTTGTCTACTCCTTGCGATATATACATAATACTTTCAGCCGTACTATTTTAAATTTTGTATTAAAAAAAAAAAAATATTTTTAGTTTCAAAAAAATACGGGGAAAACAAAATGTTCCATTTCGACACACATATGTATATACTGCATATATAGAATGGTAATAACC
Organism: Coronaproctus castanopsis; assembly: GCA_032883995.1. Taxonomy (NCBI): domain Eukaryota; kingdom Metazoa; phylum Arthropoda; class Insecta; order Hemiptera; family Monophlebidae; genus Coronaproctus; species Coronaproctus castanopsis. Next base: position 123,314,048 of record CM065052.1, on the reverse strand, counting down.
TTTATTCAAATAAGTATGACGAATAAACTCTATATCAGGAATATACCTTATGTACTAAACAAGTTGTACACTTAAAAATAGTGAAGGGAAAATATGAACGCGCAACAAATAGAATCGTAATAACATTAAGAAACTGAAACCGAATACTATTGCGTATACAATTAATAGTTATAATTAACTTAAAGTAATTTCGTTTGGTAACACGTGTGATAGAAATTTTTGCACCCGGTGATGTCAAATTGCTGCAGTAATATTAAGGTTTAAGTCGGGTGTTGACTTGTTTCCTGGAAAAAAAAATTAAGTTTTTTTTTTTAAGAATACGATATAGTGAAAATTGTTGTTAATCAGCGAATTTTAATGCGTACTACGTAAACAAATAATATAATTTACCTAAGCAAACGAGATTGAAAATTATAATTAAGAACTTGATGAACTTATTAAAATTAGGTTAACGACCTACACTGAAGAACATGTATTATATTTAATCTTTGGTAAATAAAACAAGCGGTACATTCTGTTAATTATTTTTCAATTAGCACGTTGTTTATTTCTTTTTTTGAAGTGTGTAATTATGATTATGTTACTTTAATAATAATTATTATGCGATTGTAGTGAATTCCATTAATTTACTTAGATTGCTTACGCATCGTTTTTAGCATTTTCTGTATGACCATCCGTTTAACGTGTAATTTGTTCGAGATTTCTTCTTACTTATTATCAGTGATTCTATTACGGTGCAAACATTATTAAACCATTTAATGCTGAGTAAAGCTGACATCATTCTGTTCGTGTAAATGTGCTTATGTTGTACGTAATAAAACTGCTGTCTTAACTGATGGCGAGGATGTAAGATAGTATTTTGCATATTCCTTTTCACCAACATGACTGACATCATCATTTGGTAATTTACTACTTTTTAAACATAATTTTTTCGTGTACACCGTCTTGTTACATTTTAAAAAGATTATTACTAGCAAATGCTAAGTAATATCTATTATATTGTATTATGTATTAAAATGTAACATTTCACCAATTTTTAATAGATTGAGTTTTAACTGTTTATTTCGTAGTTTACACTAATCTTATCGAAAAAGGTATATTTATTCGGAAATTAAAATAGTTATTTAAGGTTAAATTATATTATTTAATAAATTATAAATCTTATTAATTCATTTAAGCGTAATTTTTTTACATAGTTTTTATAAGTGTAATCTTTTACAATGAACACGAGAGTAAATTCTGAACATACGGCAGATAATCGAAAAATGCAAAGAATTTAATGTTAATGCGTATTTATCCTTCATACACGACACAAAAGACTTTTATTCCGTACGGTGACAGAAGCTATGCCAGATAGTGAATTCGGTATTCCAGCCCGTCTTAACTTATTGAAATGATCTCTATATGTTTCTAATAGCGGCAGAACGAAAATTATTGGACAAATATAAATTTTAAAAAGGAGTTTGTCCAGGATGTATGTTAAGTCCATTCTTTTTAATATATATATATATATATAGCGAATGGATAATGAGAAGGGTGCTGAAAGGATGGGAAAATGGAATTAAAATTGCAGGAAGAAAACTTCATTCGCGATATGCAGATAATATTGTTTGCTGTTCCAAAAACTGGACAATGCGAGTAAAGAAGCAGGCTTGCTAATAAATAGGAATAAGACTAAGGTACTGATCTTTGATGGAAAAAATGAAACACAGAACCGGCAACATCTGAACGGACTGCGAATTGTTGATAATTTCGTGTACTTGGATTACAAAAGATAGTAGTTCGAAGGCGGAGATCAAACGGCGAATAACAATAGCAAAAATTGCATTAATACCACTTACGAAAATGTGGAAAACCATGACATAACAATGAGTACGAAAGTACGTTTCATGAGAACCTTTATGTTCTCGGTATTGCTCTATGCATTGGAATTTTAGAACCTAAATAAATCAGATATCCAGAGTATTGACGCATTTGAAATGTATTGCTGGAGGCGAATGTTAACAACTGGGCCATATTAAAAGAAGATAATGTGGACACCCGACTACGAGACACATAATAGAGATTTTTTGGACACATTATGCGATGTAACAGTCTAGAATTACAGCAGGAATGACGGAAGACTCGAAACAAAGAGGAAGACCAACACAAGTATTAAAGCTATCACTGGTATCATCTCGTTGAGGTTATTACATGCACCGGAGATAGGGATAGGCGATCAGTAATAAGCAAAAACTGTGATTCATAATTTCGCAATGATCGAAGCGAGCATATGACTACGATGGTGAATTTTTTAAACAACATTCTATTAAAAATATGTTTTAATAATAATAATAAAAAAATTAACCTTAGCAAAAAATCAACAAGCCCCTTTTGAGCATATTTTATTTAGTATCGACTATTTGAAATAATTGTAAACGTTACCAGTTATAAATACAGCCATGTTTCAAAGTTTTTATTAAAATTCGACTCGTAGGCAATATATTATAGATGTTTTAATAATTTTTTTTTTTTTTATTTGATTGATGCTGACTGTAATTTAGTTTTGACGTTACGAATGGACAACTTTTGAGGTGATCTCCATCTGATGTCAAATCTGAGGCGCGGTAAGTGTTTATAAAACTTTTATCTACGATTAGTATTATTATCTATTCAGCCTGTAACTTAGGAGATAGTTTCGGAAATTTATCAGCTGGTTAATGTAGTATATTAGTGTAAAATGAGAAGTATTCTAATTATAAGTGATTGGGATAATTATCAATTGATCATAAAGCGATGGGTTGCAAATGTATTTTTAAACAACTCAAAAGTTTACAAAAGATATTGAAACTATTGTTTAGATTTTTTTTTTTTAAATAAAAAATATTCAAACTATTCAATTGTTTTTATTATATCATTATTATAATCAAGTTTTATCGATAAATACGTTTAATTTTTAAAAGATATCGAAATCGTACTATTATGTTCTCGTATAAAACAATTTTGAAGATTTGTGAGTAAATTTTTTTCTTTAACATTATTCAATTATTCATTTAATAATATATACTCAATTTCCTTGACGTATAAATTTATGAAAATAAAATTAAAATTGCGAGAACGAGATTAATATCAAATTTTTAATATTATTTTCTACGGTACTTACGTATTACATTACAATTTTGGATAGCTGTAAATTGGTGGTACTGATTTTGAGTAAGTCGTATTATACATTTGATCTTTAACGAACTGTAGCTTATTTACCGGTTCGGGGAATGTCGTCGCCTGACCTAAAATAATGTTAAAAAATAATCAGTTTTGTAAGTACAATAAGAAAATAACTAAATATAACTTCTTAATAAAATACACACACAAATATATATATATATATATATTTCATTAATGTTAATCTTAATCACAGTCAGAAAAATTCGTTGAAAAAACCAACATAATATAAATATTATATTGCGAATGTATAAACGGAGCGAAATATATATGGAATGTGATTCAACTAATTAATGCGCATATTTTGTATGTAATTCGAATGATCAGTTAATTTTGAAATGAAATTAGTAATACAAAATTATTTCGACAGCTTGATTTTTATTTTCAAAAACTAAATTTTCAAACGCGTTCCTTAGAAAAATTAATGTTAAATTACAAAATGTCTATTCTTAATTTTAATTGTTCTATTATTTAAGTAACCATTAATTTTATAAAGTTTCAACTGTTTGCATATTTCAAATATAACCAAAGTATCGCTATTCTTAATTCATCGTATGGTCTTGTTCAACTCTTTCATTTAGAAAAATGTTAATAACGCGTTGTTGTTCATAAAATTCTTTTTATTTCGTAGTAACTTCAATTTTAATAAATTTGAAAAGTGTGGAACGTACAGTGATTAAAAAAAATATAAACAACAAAAAAGAAGTTGAAATCACTAAAATTTTTTCTTTATAAAAAATCACAAAGCTTTACAAACCGTTATCGAATGAATATAAAAAAAATAAAATATAAAAATATATACAATTTATAAAAATATAAATTATAAATAATAATTCTTTAGATATAAAATTTACAAAAGTTGATCAAGGTGATAAAACAGTACTTGTGAAATAATCGGATAGTGAATGTGGCAACACAATAGACAATATAAAATTTTATACATAATTGACTGATTATTGTGTTAGTGTTTATCAAATTTTATACCCCACTGATTGTTGATTGCGATGTTTACCACATTGCATTATCAGATAATTTTACGTATACTGTTTTACAGTGACGTAGCCAGACTTGGTTGAAGAGGAAGGTTCAACAAAACTAAATTATAACAGTAAACCCGAGTTAAATTGAACTTTAATTAAATAACCAAATATCCAACTCACCAGAGTTATTTTTATACTTATTACACGTCGAATATGTAATTCTATTAGAAGCAATAGACGGCAGAAATATTTAACGTCACTGGAACACACTAATATTATGTTATTGAGGACAGAGATGGTTACAATAAATTCCGCGAAAAAATAAACGATAAATAATGATTTTATATTTTTTAATACTTAATTCAATTTAAAATCTATTCTTCGCGTTTTTCTATAAAATTCTTCTAGTACCTCACAAAACTATTTATTTACTTAAAAAAAAACGAAATTTAAATAAAATAAATGAAAATAAATAAAAAATAGGTTTAACGAATGCAAAACTTAACAACGAGTATATATGTTCTTATTATCAGATTGATTCCAGTGGGGGTTCAGACCCGCAAAACCATCCCGTGGCTTTGTTTTATCACGTTGATAATTTTTGTAAATTTTATATCTAAAGTAATATTTTTTTACATTTTATATTTTTATAAATTGCATATATATTTTTATATTTTAGTTTTTTATATTCGCTCGATAATAGTTTAACAGTTGAAAAACTGTGATTTTTCATAAATAAAAATTTTTAGTGATTTTAACTGTTTTTGTTGTTGTTTATAATTTTAATATTATTTATTGTGATAATCTTTCGACTACTTTATCCGATAGGATACGTTAGGTTTGTATAATTTTTTTATTAATCTACGTATAGTAATCGCGCCTTCTTCGTTTAATATTCAAATCGAATGTTTATTTTCTTCGTCTTTTTTATCTAGTTCGTGCGGTTTTTTATTTCGATCCGTCGTAACTGAAATATTTTATAAAAATTTTTACATTTTTTTTTCGCAGCATGAAATATATGTCATAAAATCGGAACATATATCAATTTATATTATACTATTAATAAGTTGGACTAATCGAATAATCTCCAAATTCAATCTAAATTGAAGGTGAAATTAGAATTTGATATATTTTTGCTCTGAAAGCGAAGATACTATTTAGAAATTTGACAAAAAAAAAAAAAAAAAAAAAAAAAGGGAAGAAGATAATACTAGGAGAAAACCCGCAGCTTAATCCCCAATGTACTACATATACATAAAATCAAATTTATTTTTAATTTCTACACTATCCAATTATTAACGGGGCATGGAAAATTTGGGGTTAAAAATGTGGCGCAGTAGAAACTGCTGACCATCTATTCTTTGTATGCTCTATCTCAAACTAGGTGAGTATATAATAAAAATAAATTTAACTTAGAAAACGAATAATGCGTATATTCTCAGTAATGTACCCGTCCAAGTATAATTTTTTTTGGACTCTTTCAATCTCCCTGTTATTGATTTTATGGAGACTTTATTAAAGTTATCCTCTTCGCTGATTATCGTCCATTTTTGTTTTCATTTATCTTCAAATTATACGAGTTACCGACTGTGTTCATTTTATTAAGGTGTTGAAGGTTTTTTATTAATTATTTGTAAGAATCGCCACATTATCAGCGCAGATTATTAAAAATTCATTTATTCGCGCTTTATTGGTATATCATCGACAGGTAATTTGAATATATTCGCGGCATACAGGTTAAATAATAGAGGTAAAAGAATGCAACCGTGCCGTACTCCACGTTGGTCATAGTCAATGCTTTCACCTTTTAGAATCAGCTCGATTCCAATACAGGTTAATAATTATCCTAAGGTCATACATTAATTCCGTTAGCTAGTGTGTCTATTAGTTTATTGTGCCGACACTATGCTTTCTCATAGTCAAAAAAGCAAAGGAATTCATTCATTTTTCTGTATGTTTGAAGAGGGATGTTAACCGTCGGTAGTTTCTATTGTTCCAAAATCTTTACAGAAACCAAATTGCGTATAAATTATATTCACACTTATCTCGAATTTTATGATAAATAATTCTCAGGAATATTTTAGTGAGGTGACTCACGATATTAATTGTGATCGTCACATTTTTTATGATATTGTTTTTTTTTTTAGGTACAGAAGGGAATGCCATTCGGATGGTGTTTTCCTGCATATGTAGATTTTAATCTCAATTTTCGGTTATTTTCTTTAACAAACCGGTTGATTACATCTGCGGGAATTATGTCGGTACTTGTAGCTGTTACTTTCTTAAAAAACTGGTACTCATTTATCGAAGAACCGGATAGATGACTAGAGGAATTTAACCGTAAAAAATTCGTGTCCCTGTTGCGAATCGAACTAACATCGGACGAACATAATGTTAATAAAGCATTACCGTTACATGACACTTTTAAATTAACACGGTACCTTCTTTCTAATAGGCTAGAACTTTTGTACGTTGTATTACCTCCCCGTTCATAGATTCCTCTGTATTAAATCTATGTAAATATCGTGCGAAAACGTGCGTTTCGGTTATAATTAATATACGGTACAGACGTATTTGATTAAAGAACGTAAAAATCGATTTAGGCTCGGACATATTTGAAAATATAACATTTTAAACGATGAAATATTTTAAAAGTCGCGTCTAGATGAAAAAAAAAAGAAGTTTACCATTTTTGTAAGCATCTTCTACTATTTTCACGGCTATATTGATGGAACAATTTAATATATGATCCAAACCAACGTATAGACTACTTTGCGTTAGTTCTTTTTCCGTTACCATCTCTGCTAAGGTCTGTGTATTAACAAACGAAACAAATAGAAAAAAAAACAGCAAACAAATGTTTTTATCGATATGAATTTTTAAAAATGTTTAAAGTTAATCTCACCGAAAACGTCGATAGCAACATTAGGGAGTCGGAGAGAGGATAACCTTTCGAGTAAAACAAAATCATAAGAGTTCAGTTTCCGATATTTTGTCGTTTTAAATCCTTCGCATTTTTACTTTTCGGGCTGTCTTCGGGAGTTATAATGTATGGTTAGACCAACTATCTGTTGTACGTCAAGAATATTCCTAATAAATTAATGGCGGTTAAAATAGCTGATCAAGACGTTATGAGTCATCCTAACCGTAAACTTAATCGATAGATTTATCAGATACAAATATTTCGGTTAGATAATAAACGATAAGTTAGACAATGATTATAAGAACAAAATGTAGAATATCAAAAAGGAAACCTTCTGAAAAATAAAAAACCTTACGTTCGCTGATGATTTTTCACTCCAGCTAAGACTAACAGTTACAGACGGATACGTTATTTCAGTACTTTTGTACCGGAGTGGAAACGTGGACCTTGAATGTCTGTTAGAATACAGAAATGTGACTTGTAAGAAAGCTATTAAGAATTTCACGGACCGGAAGTTTGAAATAATATTGAAAAATGCTGGCGTACAAAGAAACCTCGTAAAAAAATGAAAAAAAAATATATATCTAGATCATATTTTAAGAGGAGAAACGTATGGAATTTTGCGTCTAATACTGCAAGCAAGAATGTGCGGTGCCAGTTAATAGAAAAAGAAATTCACGAATAAGAAACATCAAGAAATGGATTAACATTAATGATATCGGTGCACTCTAGAGCAGGAAGAGAGATAAATTATTGGAAATAGCCTAGGCACTATATAATGTAGGGAATTAAAAGAGGATAAACGTCTAAGTTCTAATTTTTTCTATGTACGAAATACGAATATGCGAATAAAAAAATAGCCTCTTTGTTCGTCTAGGCCTGATTTTCAGATGTAAATACATACGCACACTATCACGAAAGTCGTGGAACGAATTTTAATTATGATATTTCTAATGTAAACTTGGTAAAATAATGCTGCAATGTTTCCTAAAATGTCTGCGCGTGTTAATTACCATCTTTATTACTTATCGCGATAATATTCGTTTATTTTTTCTGTTCACGGGGGGAATTTTTAACAATTACCTGCGCCGCTACCAGGAACGTTTCTTCAGTAATTGTTTTCAACCCGGCAGATATCGCTCCTAGGCCAACTCCCGGGAATATGTAGGCGTTGTTACCTTGTCCGGGTATGAGAGTTTTACCGTGGTGTACGTACGAAGGAAATGGAGATCCGCTCACGAATAACGCTCTGCCCTGTATAATTAAAATTAATAGAAATACACTTTAATATGACAATATTTCGATTCGACGATTTACGTTTCCGCTTTATATAATTAATCGTTAATTTAATTATAATAAAAACGTGTACAAATGTAACGTAGGACGATATATATATATATATATATATATATATATATATATATATACATAAGTTGTGGATGATGTACAAAACACAGCTGCATCGCTTTTACCGAAATATGAGCTGAGTTTTAATATTTTATTATTCGACGAATTTTTAAACCTAAGATTGTCTTCCACTTTCCGTTATTACTCATATTTTTCGGTATACGGAATGGAAACGTACGACAGAAAAAGAATGAATAAACTGCACGCACGAATATAAACATACATCTAAATATATAAATAGATATGTCGTCATAAGATTTGCATATACGATAAAAACGAATGCATTTTCCTTAGCGATTATGCAAATATCATAATCAACGGATTTTTTAATTTACGTCATACACGCGTCTACATTTCTTTTTCATGCGGGTTATTAATAAATTAATCACATTTAAATTTCAATACTTAAATTTGATGTAATATTTAATTTGTTAGTTTACGTTTTAACAGGATCGAATGGGATATGTAATATAAATGGATATCGCCGGACTATAAAGGTAAAAGAATAATAAAAACATTATAAGAAACACAAAGCCGATAATAAGAATAAGAAGAAATAAAAATATGGAAAGGAATTACGATGTATATGACCACGGATATATAGAAAAAAAATAATGCAACATTTTAAAGAGAAAGCTAAAATGGACATCAAACTGGGGGGGATTAAAGATGTTGATGTTCCGTTTTACGACATAGCAATCGTGGAACGTAATGAAAAAGAACTCGATGAATCGGTAAAACAGCTAACGATTGCGCAGTGAAAAAATATATAATATGTCAATAGAGGAAGAAAAATCGGTAGTTACGAAATGTACTAAAAAAATAATATATAATATGTGTAAAAATTAATGGAAAAAGATGTAACGGTATAGATGCCATAATCACTCAAGATGGAAGAAGTGACGGATATCAGCTAGAATTAGTCTAGAAAAAATGACTTTCAATAAAAAGAGATCTTTAAGAAATTTAAGAGTAGAAAATAAGGTACTTTGTTCAATCATAAGTATTGAGCATACTGATATGTATGAATGGGAAGCTATAAAAAAAGAAAATAAGCGACCAACATGGTGCTGACGTAGATTACAGGAAATTAATTGGACGGAATAATACAGAAGTTAAAAAGTAGATTAGATCTATTCATATATTTAGATGTATACTCGTGTTGTAGAACTAATTGAAGGGAACATTGAAGGAAAACGATACAGATGAAGACCAAAATACATATACAAAATAATAGTAGACACGGGAGCAACAAGTTATGGAAACCTTTTAAAAGAAGGACAGAAAAAAAGACAATTTTAGTTGGACTCACTAGGATCGTGAGTCACAAAGGTTGATTAGATCTATTCATATATTTAGATGTATACTCGTGTTGTAGAACTAATTGAAGGGAACATTGAAGGAAAACGATACAGATGAAGACCAAAATACATATACAAAATAATAGTAGACACGGGAGTAACAAGTTATGGAAATTTTAAAAGAAGGACAGAAAAAAGACAATTTTAGTTGGACTCCAAAGGTTATTCTACTGATCTACGGATTGAAAAAAAGAAGATAAATTTCGTTCATTTTTTTTTATTCTCTTTTCACGGAATATATCGATCTATTCCTACGAAGCGAATGTTTTCCTCGAAATCGAACAGGAATGATACTATGAAATCGCGATAAGTTGTAATAATAGATAGTAGAAAATAATAATATTTTAAATAATAACGGTATTAATCTGCGTCAAAACAAGCCTTTTAAACGATAACAATGCGACCCTGTGGGAAAAGACCAGAGACCGTTAACGTGAAAAGAAAAAACATAAAAAAAAAAAAGGAAAATTATTAAATAAATTGAAATTTAAAAATTGGAATAAATTTACAGTAAAAAAACAACGAGTTCTAAAATATACGTAGATATAATGGAAAGATTTTAATTCGTTGCCTCGATGAATTATGTAACAAAATATGAATCAAAAAATAGTCGAGATAAATCGGATAATCGTTTTTCGAAGAAAAATTATGAAATTACGGCAAACGAACCAACGAAAATACAAAGGATGAATTTGCAAGGATGAAAACATATTATCTAAACCTTCTTATATTAGTAAACATTATCTGAAAATTTTTACCATAGGTGTGTGGAATGCATCGAAATAGATTGACTAATTCCATAGGTAATTACGATATGCTAATCCTTACCGGTGAGGTACAAACATCGTAGAATTAAACGCAGAGTTTATGTCAAGAGTTTATTTTGTGTAGTTAATATGGCATGTGTGCATATGTATGTGTGTAGTTTTCACCATATTTCATTATTTTCTTGCTTTTTTTTTTTTTAATCTTTCGTTGATAGTTTTCAGTTATAATTTTAAAAGTCTATGATACAACATAGCTTAAAAAATAATACGTACATACTACGAGCAACCGAGGATAAAAAATAAATTTTACAATTTCGTGGCACGATGGAATTAGAATGAAACGTATAAACGTGTAAGAATAATAACTAATTTAATAAACTGGACATTACATGTAATAAAATACCGGTATACAAATAAGGAAACTGTAGCGATTATTTAAATTATGGGACGGAAATAATGGAAAAATATTTTACAAATGCGTGTAAAGAGAAATTTAACGAAGAACAGTATAGGCGACTTTTCCGAAAACATAAGATTTTTTTTTAAACAAAAAGTTAGGTAACAGTTACATATACGGATTTTCTGTAAAATCTAAAAAAAAAAAAAACAAAAAAACGTTTGGAGGCCTTCGAAATTTTTACGTTCAAAAGTCTGTAATTTCTTTTAAATTATTTGTAACATATGACGGGACTATGTTCCTCGACCAATAGTCTTAATAACTACAACACACATCACGTACACTTTATATGTTACACTTGAACGCACTGTAATTTTTATGCACGATTTATATACAAACTTCTTAACTATACATTTGCCCTACCCTCTTTGCTGGGACTGTGGCCCTATAAAAATACCTGATAACTTTTCACGCCCGGGTTATTCTCGTATTTATTTGTTCGTACTATCGATAAGAGTATAATTCAAATTTTATGATTAATTAACTATATGTACATATATATATATATATATATATATATATATATATATATATATATATATATATATATATATATATATACATCGTTGTTGCTATCATGCTATCAGGTGGCAGCAATATGTTGATTATTCCATGTTTCATTTTTTAATGCTTATATCAATTTTTTCCATGTTTTGATTTAAGCGTAACTAGAGCAACTAGAATCTTTTTGAAAATCTCTAAATAAATAAATAAATAAATATATATATATATATATATATATATATATATATATATATATGCAGTTTGTGTATGTACTTACGTCGGTATTTTTGTAAGCGGCTTCGGCGGTACATTCAGCTTTATCGGTGGGATTACTTAAAGCGAAGATAACAGGTCGTTTGTTATTTTTGCCCATTTCTTGTAAAATTTCAGTAGTAAAGGTTCCTCCTTGGGCTGAAGCGCCTGTACAAATAAAATGAAAATTATTCCTATTATAATGAAACAATTTTTGTTTTCGACGACGCGTTTAAAATAATTTTCCAATAAATATCTTCGAAGAAGTCGAAATAATTTTCTCTATCCGATCGAAAGTTTCGCTTTACGAACATACGTTGATAACTTTATTTATACGTTTCATCATTTATCTGACGTGTAGAGTACAATAGTCGGCTTTATTTATAATTAAATATTCGGCTAATAAATACATCATTTTCGTTAAGTTATTTGATTAAAAATCTATACCGGTAAAGTATCCTCGATGATGCATATTGAAAATGAAATAAAACTGCTCTTTTTTTATAAAAAATAAAAATTGCGATACTATATAAAAAGTATTTTTATTTTATTTATTTTTAAAACATTTTTTACCGAAACATTTATTTTCTTAGTAGTATTTACAACGACGATTGAATTTATAAAATTACCGCGCTGCAGTCACGTTATTAATCAGCCCTTAACACTTTATCATCGTGACCAACTTACCGATGAGGAACGTCGGTTTAGCCTTTTTCACTACTTCGGTTAAAGTTTTAATCGGCGGATGCTTTCTAGCGTATAACAATTTTTGACGATCAACTCCGCCTTCCGGTCTATCCTTGACGATTAGACCTCTAGAATCGACTAACCATATTTTGTCTTTGGCATCTTCTTCCGAGGTGCCTTCTTTCATCATCGCCATTACGCATAATCCGGCTATTCCTAAAGATGCCTATACGGAATTTAGAAAATGATTATATTACACCGGTTCAAAAAACTACGTTATTGATTTTGCAAATATTTCATTTATTTATTTTCTAATTTTAGATTGAATTTGATAGGTTTCGGTGAATTTCGAAGAAGTTTTATATGAGAGTTTTTAAAAAGAGAACTAATAATAGGCGAATAAATATCTACTAACCGATCCAGCTCCTTGAAAAACAAATACATTGTCGGATAGTCGATTCTTAGTAATCTTCAGCGCGGCCAGTAATCCAGCAACAGCGACCGATGCGGTACCTTGAATGTCGTCGTTAAATACGCAATAAGAATCGCGATACTTTTCCAAAAATTTGAACGCGTGCGCATTTCCAAAGTCTTCAAACTGTTAACATACACGCTTATGGTTAAAAATTATGAAATAGGACCATTAATTTATTAAGATATATTTTCAGCGTTCTAAACGGCGATATTGATAAAAAATGTTTATTTAGTTCAATAGAACAGTTGCGCTTAAATAATTCGTTTTAGAACTTACGCGCTAGAACAATAATTAATTTCTCTGGAATTAAACATTTTCACGACGAACGTGACAATTATCGTTATTATTACCACCGTTAGGGCCCGATATAGAATTGAATTGAAGTAGGATTCATTTAAAAAGAATTTTGCAATTCTTCCATTTTGTTTGGTTCTTTTAATTGATCGAATTCAAACTTTAAAAATCTACATAGCTACTGCTATTGTGTTTCAGGGAAGTTAAAAACAATAAATGTCATAAGCCCCGAACACAATGCATAAAAAAAAAAAGTGAAAATAATGAACAATCGCCTTAAGACAATAGACGATATCATGTAGATATATTAGTGCGTGCTGGTTCCATTCGGAGTGTGTAAGAAAATTGTTGGAAAAATCAATTTTGGTTGGACGAGTGCATAGTCAAACATCGCATACATTCTACTGTTTCTATGTCTACATAATATATATATATATATATATATATATATATATATATATATATATATATATATGTAATATGTTTGTACATGTGTAAGTGCATGTATATGTGCGTAGGTGTTCACGTTATGATATCTGGTTTTGTCTGCTAAATTATTACTATTATTATCGTTAAGTATAAAATTCATACGTTCGTTTCAATTTCTTTTATGTTATTCTTAAATTAGTCAAATTAGCGTTTTATTTAGATCGAAAGAAGTAATTTCTTTAAACAACTCGTATTTAAAATGTTTTGATGGAGTGTCTCAGTATCCTCTTTATATGTACCGTATGTTCATGAATCACTTATCTCGTGATTAAATTTTTAAATATCGGTAAATTAATATTTACAAATATTTTTTTTGTAGAATTAACTTATGAAATTGACTGTTATTATTATTATTATTATAACCAAAGTTGTAGTTATTAAATATTGTTAAAAATTTCCAAACCGTCAATTGATTATAGAACTCTCTCAATACTTCTATAAGTTCGTGAAGTATATTTTTTTTTCCATTTTACAAGGAGGCAAAAGTTTGTTCCAACTTGGAATAAAAAATAAATATATAATCGAACAATTATTTACACCCCGCGATAAAATTTCGAAACCTGTTGAAATGCATTTCAGTTTTGGAACTGGAAGTAGCTATATATTAGTTATATAATTAGTATTAAGAATTAATATATTTTATATATAATTATTAATATTTTTTTTTGTCGTGTTATGTACTCCTACATAGACTAAAAACGCAGAGTCTATTATTCCGTTATTATAAACGCGGTTTGGTGAAAACGAAGAAAGTTATAAGAGTATATTCATTTTTAGGTAAAAATATTTCATTAAGTGAGCCAAAAAAAAAAAAAAAGTGTAAAGTTATATAAAGAACAGTGGAGTAAAATATAAGTTATAAAGTGATTCGACACATTACAGGTTGAGAAAGTAGGTGGATCGATTTTGGATAGGACATAAGAGCGAGTCAAATGAGTATGACCTGTCGTCCGGACACGGAACATCACCCTCATTCTTATACGGTGAGTACGCCGAATAGGCCAGATCAGACTTTGTTGAGATAAACTGGAAAATCTGACTGACACGCAGCGATGCGCGAACATGTTGCTGGAAGTCATTCTATAGGAGACACGAAGGCGGTTTCTTTCGCAGCTCGATCCGATTCTTCATTCCTTCTATACCGCGTATGTCTAGGAATCCAGAGTACACGAGTCTGCAGACGTTGACTGTTGATTGTCAATTAATTTTAATAATTTAATTTTGTTAACGGCAACCGCAGAAAAGCTGCGTTATCTGTATATGTTTAACAATTAGTGGTAAATTTATTACTGCTTGTTTAAAGCAAATTACGTACATCTATATAATATGCTACTACGAGTTAATAGTTTTTGTTTTTTTTTTAATTTTTCCTATTGTTATTTTCTTCATTATTTTCTTATTTTTGTAAAGTCGTCCATTTGTATTTAGCCGCTAAGGTGACACTATGTGCATATATAAATTTTTCGGGATTTATAGAATTTTATCACCATTAAATGGTGGCATTTTTTTGACAAAAGATGGCGTACAACAACTTTGAATCAAACCAAATTTCTCTTTTCCTGGTTGCGTCTATTATTATCCTGTCGTTATCATTTCCATTCTTCTTCTTACTACTGACGGTTTTCCTTCAATCTTGCCTTGCCATTGCGAGCAAAAATATTCCTCCTTCCTCGATCTTGTGTCCCACATACTTCTTTTTTTTCTCAGTATATCTTCTATCAGCGTCATGTTCTTGATTTCACTTCATCTGAAGTATTTCCATATTCGTCGCCGTCCATAGTATCCACCACATTCGCCGTAATGTCCACTTTTCGAATGCATGCATCCGTTTAATAGGTCTCTGATGCGTACTTTGTAACCACATTTCGTAGGATTGATTTACCCTGGTTCCCCTTTTTAATTTTCGATCTTTTAATACTGTCTGTAAATGAATAAACGATTGTTTCGCCATTGCAACACGCGACCTAATTTCCTTCATGTCCCGGCCATCTCTCGTGAACAGAGAACCGACATACCTGAATTAACTGATTCCCGATTGTTTCATTTCCTACCTTTATTTTTACTTCCTTCCCGCTTGTTTAGCTTATTTAACGTATTCACCAGTAGAACGCGAAACCAAAACTTCGTTATCTGCATAACTGATACATCCTATTATTAATCTTTGAATTATTTAATACTTGCATTTTTCATATAGAATTTTATATCGAAATAGATTTTTCTTCTTCTTCTGTCAATACGATTAATGCGGCGACGTTTATATTATAAATTATTGATAATAAAATTATTCTTCAACTACGTAATCGAGTCGATAAAATAGAAAAATTTTAAATCAATAAATAAACATCGTAAATACCTGAATTAAAGTATTACGACCAAAGCGACGTACAACGGCTTGCATAAATTCCTCTACAAATTCATCATATTCTTTACCTTCAGCTCGTTTTTGTCTCAAACCGATGTAATACGGATCGTCTAGTATAGACTGTAAATATATTATAATAATTGTAATTAGAAATATATAATCCGGCAAATATATATATATATATATATATATATATATATATATATATAATATATATGTATATTAAATATTGTTAATTATTTATATGACGAGAGAAATTCTATATATATATGATCAACTATCAGTACATCCGCGTTAATTTTAGTTTACACGATAAGAAATTTATATCTCTCGTAGCAGATGTACTTTCTTGTTTATTTTTGTTCGTATATTTTTATTCAAACATACTGTAGGAAGTCTATAAAAATTCGGGCGTGGTTCTTGTCAAATTGATCATCGCTGTACGATTAAAAAGGTTATAAAAGTGTAAATATTTCCGCTTTTTCTACATCGGTTTTTGTCTATTCGCAGTTTAATTTTCTTACCGGAAACAGTTTGGGTGGTTTATACATGTGTACAGTTTTGTAGCTTTCCATACAGAATTATCTTCCGGTTTTAAAGAGTATGTGTAACGTTTTTAGCGTTATACTACTGAGATATTGTGTTGAAGAAAATTGTATTGTGGTTTATCGATGGCGTCCTAGTGTGTTGCCACTTGACTCTAGTTGCACGTGTTGGCTGAATAAGGTTTTTTATATTAACGGAAAGATAAGAAACATCTTTGAATACATTTCCGCATTACTAGTTGTATGGAGTTGATATTCCGCACGCTACTCTATATAGATAATGTTCTGTACAGCATTTTCTATTTCGTTACGCTTCTTTAAACGTCTCTGCAAATTAGTGTTAGCATTAATTAAGTTTGAGAATTTAGTACAATCTGTGTTTCTAGTTATTAAACGTTTTCGTCTGCCTGTGTCAGGAATTGTACCAATACATTGCCGGAGTATGATCAGACGACAGCTACAACTGATCTTTGTTCTTTGAAGGTTTTTATTAATAACAAAATCGAGCACTCCTGGTATACGGTTACTATGAGTTCGCCAGTGAAGAACGTTCGGGCGTAACAACTGATAATTTATTAATTTATTTTCAGTTATTAGGTTAGCGAGAAATCCGCGTCGTAAATTGATTTTCGTACACAATTCTAGCGGATATTATTTGCACCTATACTCACCACCTAGGATAATTGTCGAATCGAGCCCGTTGAAAATGTTTCTCAGTCTTTCTTTGAAAATGGCGAGGTTCGGGTGACAGCACATTACACCTATTGTGATTTTGAACTTATTTGTGTTGACATTTGCAGTTAGAGGCTATTTTTCATTCAAGAATAACAAAAACCAACTATTACTAGTGCCGGACAATGTAGAAACATTTCAATATCTTGGAAATAGACAAAAAAATTCAACGCAGTAACAAATGTAACATTGATCTAGAAATCATAAGTCGAATTGAACAAGCGAGCAATATCTTCAGTAAAATGAGAAAGACATTTATAATACATTATTTAAATTTAGAATTGACAGTCTTTAAATCCTTTATAAGGTCTACTGTATTATACGGATGGCCATGTTCTAGAGCCCGAAAAAAATCACGTTGAACCGTTTGACAGCATTTAAAATATGGTGCTTCCGAACAGCTCCGAAGATCCAACGGATAGCGAAGGAAATTAACTAGGAATTTCTGCACAAATTCTGAACTGATCAACGTTATGAAATAATGAAATTTATCGAGGCATGTGTACGCGCAAGGCACTATACTAGGACCGATGAATATATACTGCGGATATTCCTGTTCCAGCAGAAGAGAAATAACTACTTTTTCAGATGACACCGCAATCTTATGTACAGGCAACTCGATAGAAACTACCAATAAAAATCTTCAACTGACTGCTAATACTTTGTCGATTTGGTTCAAACGGTAGCGTATCGCTATCAATGAAGATAAATCTATACATACAACGTTTACAAATAAGAAAAACTGTAATGTCAGATATTTACATTGACAATATTGATTGTGTTTAGCAGTGATAAAAAATAAATGAAATAAACATAAAATATATGGCTTTTTGGAAGAAAATCGGAGCTATCTCTGGAAAACAAATTGTTGTTACATAAACAGATACTGAAACAAATTTGGACCTACGGATGTCAACTTTGGGGATGCGCTGAGCCCAGTAATATTGCGCAAATACAACGTTGACAAAACAAAATCTCGAGAGAAATTACAAACGCTCTGTGATCAGCAATACATACTAATCTCCATATAAGTATAATCCATGAAGAGATCAATACAGTTGCGGAACTGTACGATCAAAAGCTACAGCACCACACAAATAGTCTGACTGTTGCATTGTTAGATAACTCCAACGAAGTCAGACGCCTAAAGCGGAATAAGCCAACTGACCTATTATAATGACGCAGCATTATGTTAAATAGAACACCAGATGAAACTCATGTCGCTGGATATGTGTCTCCACAAATCATTTCCACTCACACGCCAAGTGTAGATAGCCTTATGGAGCTAGTTGCACATTCGCAGAAATTAAAAAAATAATAATATTTTGGATCCGAAGGTCCAAAATAGTTTTTATTGTACAGTACTTTATTTAAAAAAAAGTAGCGGACAGAAGAAAAGTTGGACAAAGGAGATGTTATGGATGTGAGATATCCAAATATGGACAAGAATGAATAACTGATCGTTATGCAGCTTACATCAGAGAAAATAAACATAGTGTCGTAAAAAAAATGCCGATAACAACGAGAACCTATGAACAGGAACAGTATATTATGTGTGTGTGTATATTGATTGAATAAGATACATAAGCATATCTTATAACGTTCTCTGTAGAGTTGTGTAATAAAAATAATTATGAATTCAATACTAAGCGCTGCTTGTTACCATGGAGAGAGCGAGTTAAACAACGGAAAAGAAATTAATTATTCAACGCGATTAAATATTCATTTTCGTTTCGGTTTTGTTTTAATTCTCGCAGGTCGTGATATACCTCTGTTGATCGAAATTTTTCAACGGTAATGCCAAACAGCCCTATGTCAAAAAAAAAAAAAAATAATAATTGTGTACCTGAGTATTCGTGCCTACGTCCAATGTTATCGGTAAACAATATTGCGGGCTAACTCCTGCTAAAGCAGTATATAAAGATAATTTTCCTATCGGAATGCCCATGCCATTCGCTCCGAGGTCTCCCAAACCCAAAATTCTGCCGCCATCCGTCACTACTATAACACGAATGTCTTGTTCGGGCCTGTAAATATACCGACCGATTACCTTACATATTTTTATCAAATTACACGACCTAAATTTTGTATACGATTCGTCGAAATACTATGATAGCGTAAGAAATAAATATTGCGACTTAATAAAACCGTTATATTAGAATAGTTATAATTTAACAATGTTCGTACGGTAGTTTATAAATTTAGAAATAAATTAGAATATTATAAAAGTCATTTATTTCGAAATTATTAATATTTATACTTATTTATTCATTTTCGACGATTTAAAAATTAAGTGTCGGTTATTTTTAATCGAACAGAACGTTTTATTTATTTATAAAAGTGATACAAATATTTTATGAATAATGAACTCATCGAAGCCTATCCAATTAAGTTTACGGTGCACTAATCAGCCTATTTTCTAATATGGAAAGCTTGTACATTTAATTTTGATTTATATAAATGTGAACGTATTTCGCCGGGTTTTTAATGTTGAATATTGCGAAAATATCAAATTTGACGAATTCTTTATTTACGATTTTACACAACTTCTAATATATATTTTTTAAAATATGATCGGTTTTTATGCCGCACCCTGTAATAGTAGTGCTTTTATTTTAATTAAATTTTAATTTCCGTGAATTAATAACAAATATCGATCTTTGTCATATTTTCAAATGGCAAAATAAAATATGTCCCATATGGGAAGTTTTCTACCAAAAAATATATACATATACGAGTATATATATCAATAATATGATATGAGTGAGTGTGCGTTTTGTAGTGTTAGTGCGCGTTTGTGTTGTACAATATTGTAGATGATTCCGCGTATCAGACCGGTGAGATAAGACTTATTTTTATTTTTGGAAAGAACAATAATTAATATCAACCGTACGCATACGTAGAAGGAAATATTGAATTACCGATGGACTTTACTTAATTATTACTTTATATTCTAGGAAACTACGGTGTATCGTATTTTTAAATAATCATTGATTAAATATAAGACTGGGCATAGATAAGGTAGGTCTATTACCCTAGTGGTTACTACTCTCAAAGACTAACAATCTTGGTAGTATTTTTGGTTCTAGCGAGGATATAGCTAACCCGAATCATAAAACCACCCCAAGTTGTAATGTGTCCACCTGTGCCGAGTTCAACGTACACAAGTCATCAGTTTCTGGAGAGCCTGCACCGACATGTCCGAAAGTTTATAAGCATTCCAGAAAGATTAGAATTAAACAGATTTTTTTTTCGCAACAGTCAATATAAACTCATTACGAAAAATAGGAAAATTTAAACAATAGATAGATGTTTTAAAAGAACACGATATATTTATCGCTGCAATAGGTATACAGATGAAAATGCATTTGAATTTGAAGGATAACGTGTTTTCAAAGGAAAAAGTGGAAGATGGGGAACGAATAACGTGCCGTACTTAGGAACAGCCTTTGCAGTCAGTTGTCGGATCTTAAATTCCGTTGTAGGCTTCCAGTCATTTAGCAGTAGAATTTCGATATTGTGCATTACTTATACTGATAAGATATAAACGCTGGTCAATGCACATGCTACAATAAACTGAAAAAATAGGACAAGTAAAAAAGAAACAGATAACTTTTGGAAAGAATTGGAAGAAATCCTCACGAACATTCTCAAAAAACATTCAATTATATTGTTTGGAGACTTTAAGGCGCAGCTTGGTTGAGAAAATAAATATAGAGATATTGTTGGACAATATCCAGCACATTCACGGATTAACAAGAATGGAGAAAGATTAATAGATTTATGTAAAACAGTGAAGCTAGTTATGAAATCCACAGCTTTTAAACATCTGCCGAGAAAACAGAAGACATGGATATCTCCTAATTCAAAGTTAGGCGAATTTCAAATCTGTGTCAAAAGTACCCACGAAGGAGAACAGAATGTAAAGGAAGTAAGAAATGCTAGATTCAGATCGCTATTTGTTAAAAATTAAAATTAGGTTTCAACCGAGAAATAAAAGGAAACGAATTAATGCAAAAATTAACAAGTATGACACGATGAAACTTAATAAAGAATCTGAATTTAGGGATAAACTAGAGACTAGAAATCCGGAAAATTGAGAGCAATTAAAAGAAGCGTTAGTGCTAACAGCTAAAGAAACTCTTCAGCTAACAAAAGTAAGAAAATATTCATGGTGGAATTATGAGTGTGAAGAGGCTATTGCCAAAAGACAACAAATGTTAAAAGAAAATATCACAATGATGAGCTAAGTAAAATTGAGCAAAATTTCCAAAAGAATAATACGAGAGATTTCTATAAAATATTCAAGCAAAGTATAAATAAATTTGTACACCCGTGCCTTATGTTCAAAGACAAAAATCAAAATATGGCTAACAAACGAAACTGTGAAATATTAGCAGAGTATTTTGAAACGCTACTGAATTGTGAAAGCCCCAGGCAAACTGTCACTTTTAAAGAACGCCCTAGAAATCAAGACTCTACGCATCAGGATAAAGAAGAAATTGTTAATATAATTAAATCTCCGAAAAATAATGAGGCATCAGGAGAGGATACAATAATAGTAAGAATTATGGAAAAATTCAAATAATAAATGTCGAAACAAACTGGTTGAAGTAATTAAGAATATTTTGGAAACAGAAAGAATTCCGCAGTTAGATAGCATTGATACATTCGCTACATAAGAAGGGAATACAGACGGATGTGAACAACTACAGAGGCATATCGCCGTTACCAGTTACTTATAAAATATTCTCTAAGGCATTATGAACTAGAGCAGAAGAACAATTGGACATACAAATTGGCGCGTATCAGTGTAAATTCAGGAAGCATAGATCGTACGTAGAACAGGTTTTTAACCTTAAATCAGTAATGCTATACCTGAAAAAAAATGTAAAAAATATGTAATAACGTTCGTAGATTTTAAGAAAGCCTATGATTCAGTAGACAGAACAATTGAATGTTCTTAAAGAATTTGATCTGGATAAAAAAACTACAAGTTTAATAATAACTTCATTAACGAGTAGTTATGCTAAATTAAAGTTTAGGGGAGTTAATCGATCAGGGGGGGGTCAGAAAAATCGATTGAAGGCTGCCTTTTATTTAACAAAAGAGATATATAAAAAGAAATATTTATCAAGAAATGCGAAGCTGAAACATTACAAAACTGTTATCAGACTAGAGGCATTATATGGAGCAGAGTGTATAACACTGAACAAAAAGGGATCTAACGATCAATTAGAAATTGCGGAAAGAAGGATTATGAAAACAATACTGGGGCCGACGAAATATGGTGAAAATTATAAAAATTTATGTAATCAAGAACTGTACAACTATAAAAATTACTACAACTATTAGAAAAATAAGAATTAGTTTCTATGGGAATTTGCAAAGAATGGATCCAAACAGGTTCACCGGAAGATTATTTATATGCGAAACCTAAAAATAAACGGCACATGGTTCACGGAGACAAAAAGTGACATGGAAGAACTGAAAAATATGCCTAGAGACATAAATTATCGAGTAACATTAAGGAAGAAATTATTCAATTGTACAGGTTTCGTGGAGAAACAGAAAGGAAGAACTGGCACTTTGTGGACGGAAGAAAGGAAAAAAGTACATAGCGAAAGGATGAAAGCCATCTGGAAACAGAGGAAGAAGAATAGTAGTATACTAGTTGACAACGTAGTCCATCTGTGGCTGATTCGAAATAATAATTATATATAACAAAAATAATGACAAACAGGAAAAAGTATACAAATAGCAATAAAATCGGAACAGATAGAGTAAGTAGATAGTTACATATACCTAGGTCAAAATTCACACGATAATGAAAGTAGAAGTTGCAAGGAGAATATCACTATCGTGGGTTGCGTTTGAAAAATTACGCATATAGTATTGCGCAATAAACACATACCGATTAATCTGAAACGTAAACTGTATAACCAACGTGTACTTCCGATTCTTATATATGGTTAGGTTAGGAAAATTATTACAGCATATGAACATATTCGAGAAACGATTCGAATTAACAATAAATGAAAAGAAAACGAAATGTACCTTCATTAATAAAACAAATAATTCCTATTAAAAAAAAATTGAAAGAAATAGAAAATAAAAGGCGCGTGTTTTGTAAAAGTGCAATTATTCGGACTGTTACGAAAGCAAAAAAAATTAAATCCAAATTTTTAACGCATGATTGTGCAATACTTAGTTTGTCAGTCAGGCAATGCTTGAAAATTTTTTTCAATTCTGCTTTGTGAGATAGAAGTTGCAACAACACTCAATAAAAACCAGCTAGTTAGGTGTTGCGGAAAGTTTAAAAATACATTTAACGACAAAAACGAGAAATGAAGAAGTACTGCAACGGAATAAAACTATGTAAAACAATTAAGCGATAAAGTTGAATATGCCGAACATATAATTAGAGGAAAAGATTGCGATATGAAGTAAAATTGAAGCTAAAAGAGGGTCAGGTAGAATAATAATATTTTAGTTCACACTTACCCAAGAATACCAATGAGTTGATTAGAAAAGCTAAACATAATACGTTGTTAAGATGCTCAGGAACTGAATAAGAATACATTATGTATATATATATATATATATGTATATCGATAATTTTATGTCGATAATTTATAATCTGTAGCCTATAATGTCGTCACTCCGTATTTATTCGTCGTAATATTTATAGTTACGCGTGAGAAATTTCAGGGTTTAAAGTAATTTTAGAATTCCTTTATCCAAATTCGCATCAATCATACCGACCTACATATTACGCCATTTGCTCACACGCGTATGAATACGTTATATAATATATATACATATATATACATATATATATACATATATATATATATATATATATATATATATATATATATATATATATATATATAGACATTCGATATAAATCCTGCTTTTAAAGGTA
The DNA here is from genome assembly GCA_032883995.1 of Coronaproctus castanopsis. NCBI lineage: Eukaryota > Metazoa > Arthropoda > Insecta > Hemiptera > Monophlebidae > Coronaproctus > Coronaproctus castanopsis. The sequence continues at coordinate 123,289,684 of CM065052.1, read as the reverse complement.
TAATACGTTACCAGTTTCGTAAAACATCGTAAACGTGTCCTTTGTCATTAATAGAGATGAACAACCCTCTTGGTCGATTGTATATTAAACTGAATTTTTGACATGCGAGGCCCACTATCGGCGTGTAGACGATTGGCATCAAGTCTTTCACATTTTCTTGAAGTACTCTGTAGAATAACTTTTCGTTGTTTTCCTGAAATTTTAAAAATAAATGCGCGTGTAATATAATATACACTTTAAACGATGATAATTGTTTAAACGAAATTATTTATATTTACATGGGGGAGGGTGACCCAAAGAAGACCAAAAACTACTCGACAAAAATTTTTGAACGAAATTTTATTTAAAAATAGGAACGCATCGTTCGAATGACCGTCATTTGCAACAATACATTCATTCGGTCGTTACAAAATTTTCGAACATAGGTAGCTGAATTTTTGAAATTTCTTCAGAAATCCGAATTTTCACATCTTCCAGATCTCGTGAACGTGTTTCGTAAACGCGACTCTTAAGGTTTCCCCACAAAAAAGAAAAACGCGTTGAATTCTTTTCGAAACTCCCTTTGCATTCTCGTGATTGATTCACGCCGAAAATAACGCGCTCCTTCTCGTTATAGGATCCCATAACTGAAACTGAACAAAAACGAATCTCTCGTGTGTACACTAAACGCGAATCACGCGGTCTACGTTGTAGCAATTTTCTCAACTACGCTATTAAGAAGCTAAAAGTCTTCTTCGGTCACCCTATATTTATGATAACATTATAATTTCGAATGAAATGAAATATCTCGGAGATAATAATAGACAATAACTTCAATTATTTGTAAACAACTTGAACATATTATGAATAAAATCGAAAAGTTATTTTGTACGCTTAAATCAGTGTAATGTTTGGAATAAAATATAAAGAGAAAATAATTTTATACATTTTCCCTCCTATCCATTTGTACTCTATCAATCTTACTCATCCTCTATACTGTCCTGTGCATGTAGCTGACACTAATCATGCGATTTTTCCTTGTGACTTGTATACCACAAGAGATGCCTTTAATGATAAAAATTTTACATTTAAATATTTACTACCTCTTCTCAGTTGCCTACTTAATGGCCCTGAATAAGAACACCGGCCACTTACGTGTATATATCAAAAATTAATATCTAAGTATGTTTTTTTTTCTTTTGTATTCTTTTTGTTATTTTATTTATGATATATTTATGTGAAAATAGTATTGACAATGGGTAATTTTGGTATTCATACCTAGCACCAATAATAATAATAATAATAATAATATGTAAAGCCATGAGTCGATCCGCTCGATTTATTATCCAGTACTTTTAGAGAAACGGAGAAAAATAAATGATCAAGACTACGAAGACAAAAATTCCAGTAGGTAGAAATTATAACATTTGGAAATTAACGTGATTTCTTGCCTTTTGGGCTAATGTAATAGCGGACATTTGATTTAAAATTACAACTTATAAATAGCGTTAACAATCTGAAACGAGGAAAGAAAAAACTAAATAACAGGCGGTGCAAATAATTTATCCGAAGGAATTCAAAAATTGAAATTAAGAGTCCACTTGCGGATGAATAGATACGATGAATTATCAACTGGCAGAACGACGTCTTAAATTTTACAGATGAAAAAAAAAAAGGTGTTAAAAATTCAAAATTACGCGAGCGTTTCGTCGATCGTGAAACGCCAATTTGGAAATACGGTATAGAATTATACGGAAGCACAAGTAAAAGTAATCTTCTACGGATTCAACAACAACAGTCGAAGATATTGCGTACTATCGTATTTGCTCCGAAATACGTCTCAAACCTGACGCTCCATTTCGATTTACAAATACCGTATGTCCACTATGTACATGTACAGCAGTATCACAAAATTTTTTTCAGCTCAAATCCAAATATCAGTTCGAATGTATACCCTTAGTCAACGATTCAAGAAACGGAAATGGTGTCGTGATGATTTGCCGATCACTTGAAGAAATAGTTAATTTTTTCTAAACAGCACTACATACGTATCAACCTAATTTAAATGCGATAGATTTGTTATACTTTATGTAACCTCATCTTCGAACTAACTTATCTCACTGGAGATGTTAGTCGCATATATTTCTTTAAAAAAAAAAAAAAAAAAAAGATTTTCGGAAGATATAAATTTTGTTAGACTTCGTAATAATGAAAATTAAAATTTCGGTATATAATGCGATACTATATAAACAAAATTATTAATATGTATATGAAAAAAATTTCAACCGTAATTAAATAGTACACAAGGATGTAGAGGGAAGCCGAAAAATCGCAATTGGATACTTTTTTTATTATTATTATTATTATTAAAAAATGTTTACAATAAAATTTTAAAAAGCTACTACGTAATTGAAAAGTATAATGTCGGATAATATTAATGAAAAAGTTTGAAAAATTCGATAATGGAAGTTGCCGATAATAAAGTTTGCGATTCTTTATCAAATAATTGACTATATACGCGTTGGAAGACGTATATAGTGAACAAGCACAACCCCGAAGACGTATGATACGGTATAAAAGTATTTTTAATTTCACTTTTAAATGTATATAGTCATAAATTAGTTTTACACACACATGCATTATGTATTGATAAGGAATATTCGAGTTAAAACGAGTAAATGATAATTAAAATGAATGATTTTACTTGTAAATTATAAAGGTAGATATATTTGTCTAAATTGTCGGGTAAACGTTTTAGGTTTTCAACGCAACGTTTCGTTTGTAAATCTTGAGATTGTACGGCCGGTGGAATTAATCCCAATATTCCCAACGATTGTCGTTCTTCTATACCGAATGCTAATTCCTAAAAATAAAAACGAAAACAAAATTAAAATTTTATTTTTTCTTTTCATTTTATAAATTTAACACCGACGAGATCGGATGTGACGATGAATTTTATTATTATAAGGAACCGGTTCATTTTTCGAAGAGTACCGCTGTTAAGTCGTAACTATCCGTACGGTTCGGATTATTTAAGCGCGACGTAGACGTCCTAGTAGTCGATGTTGCTGGACGTCGAATTTCGCTTCGTTAGCTGTAATTGATGTAGGTGTATTTCTAGTTGTTTAACATAATATTGTTTTTCAATTTGTTGTATCAATTTTCCGGCTAGTACATATGATATGGATTCATTTTTTTTCCACTTGTGAAATCAATCAACCGCGAGGTTAATTTGGACCTATCGAGAGGACAGTGATAGTGCGATTTCCCCCACCATTTTCCTGCACGCTATAGAAGATCTGATCACAGACAAATTCGAATTATTTTACTTTGTCGAAAACAAAATAAAGGCTGAAATTGAAATGAACACCGAAAATGATGATTTATACTTTTTTTAACCACTTTCACATATTTAAAAAAAGATCCATCGTGTTTTTTTTTCGATTTTTAATCGTGTAGAAGTAGAAAAAATTGTAATTTTGTATCTGTGATTAGACGTGTTAACTGCCATTTTACTTTTATCGTTTATTTTTTATTTCCGTTTTCTACGTTGTTACTGTTAACTTTTGTTACCTGTTTTTTCTAAATAAAGGTGTGTTGTGTTTATATTTTAAATTTGATTTTTTTTTTTATTCATTACTTACTTTAATTTTTACAAATAAAACAAAATAAAAACTCAGTTCAATCACTATATATATATATATATTTTTTTTTTTTATTTGCGCGAAGCTTTTCGACAATTACGTCATTATCAAACGTTCACAAAAAACCTTATATATAAATTAACTGAATTAGACTTAACTTATATTTGTGTAAACTTGATAATTTTTTTTTTATTGTAATTGTTAATATAATACAATATTATCTATGAGATAAATAAGTATTAATTATAAAATAGAACCCATAACTTTAGATATTTATATATATGTACCGTTACATACATACGAACTATAAACTAATAAGTCGTGCGATATTATTCGCTAAAGGCGTATTAAATCTAACTATTATAAATCATGTGGTTTTGTTCGTTGAAGGCGTCTTAATTCACAATTTCGATTGATTAAATCTGATGCTTCAGGATTTGGATGTTGGTGAAATCGGTTTGTATGTTTCTTTGAGAAGCAGCGAATTACATCGTCGACCCACGGAATGTTTAAGTCCGAATGTATGTCACGATTTCGTTGGTACCAGTGAGCCGCTGTGATAGTCCGCAAACAGCTGTTTTGAGCTCGCTGAATAATCAAACGATTGCTCTGCTTTGTACAGCCCCATAGCTGGATGCCGTATGTCCAGATCGGCTTAATCAGCTGGTTATATATTAAAACTTTGTTAAATAAACTGAGTTTTGAATACCGCCCTAACACCCAGTCTATTTCCCGTAACTTATGAGAAATTTGTTTTCTTTTCATCTTGACATGCACCTTCCAGTTCAGACGTGAGTCTAGATGCATGCCAAAGTACTTGGCTGAATCTGTCTTGGGGACTGCAATGCCATCAATATATACTGGTAAATAGGTATATCGTCTGAGAGTGAATATGACATGAGCTGATTTCTGGTGATTAACTAAGATTTTCCAAACACGCATCCATTTACTAATTTTGTGTATGGCTCGTTGCAGGTTAGTTGTTGCACTTTCTATTGTATCACTAACTGACAGAATAGCAGTATCATCAGCAAATGTGGCAATACAGGTTTCTGTAGTTGGCGGTATATCTGCTGTGTATAACAGGTACAAGGTAGGTCCAAAGACGCTACCTTGTGGCACTCCTGCCTTATTGGATACGGTAACGATATAGCCTCTGCCAGGGAGACCTGAAAGGTTCTCTCTGCAAGGTAGGATTCGAGTAATTGACACATATTTCTTGGAAGGATTGTACTAATTTTGTAAATTAGTCCTTTATGCCATACCTTGTCGAAGGCTTGCGATACGTCTAGAAACACTGTTGCACAATATTTCTTTACCTCCATAGCACGTTCAATGGTCGCAGTTACCCGATGTAACTGATCGATCGTAGAGTGCTTATCCCTAAATCTAAATTGATGATTCGGAAGAGCAACAAGAGGCTTTAATCGTTTCAACAGCAGTTTTTCAAATAATTTAGATATAGACAGCAAAAGTGAAATTGGCCTATATGATGTCATATGTTCTAACGGTTTTCCCGGTTTTGGAATCATAATGACTTGCGCGATTTTGAACATTTAGGAATGTGCCTCAACCTGAAGCATGTGTTGAATAGATACGTTAGCATGATGGTCCCCTTACGAGAAAGTTGTTCAAGAACTGCTGGCGAAATGTCTATACCAGGTACTTTCTTTGGATTTATTTTTGTATCGATAGGGCTACTTTATATGGAGTAATGGGTTTTATTACGATGTCTGGTTGGTAACTTTTAGATAAATTTATGCTCGTCTGTATAACGTGAGGCTGAAAAACTGACGCGAGATATTGCGCAAACAGTTCAGCTTTCTCATCCTCTTTTCGTATACATTGTCCATTATCATTTCGAATTGGAGCTATCTGAATTTGTGGTAGCTTAAAACGCCTTGTTGCTTCCCATAAGGAATAATATTTATTTGCGTCCGCACTCAAGTTTTTTAAGAATTCTGAAACGTTATTCTGTTTGAATTCAGAAAGTAATCGATTGAGCATGTTACTTTTTCGATTAAAAGTTGTTTTATCCATAGGATTCCTTGATTGATGCCAAACTTTGCGAGCCTTCCTTCGTTCTTTAATTATTTCCCTTATTTTAAGGGGATAATTAACCTCCATTGGCAGCTGGTTCTGAACAGCTAGAGTGGAATAGTGGGCAGCTTCTTTAACTGAATCGATAAAATCTTGTGCTGCTACTTCCAGTTCTTGTATTGTTTTAAGGCGAATGCTAAGTTCAATTAAAGAGTCAAGTTTATCTCTAAACTGGTCCCAATTTGTAGATTTGTTTGTAAGAGTAGTTCGAACTCTGTTTGTGCTAACAACGGAACTAATTGTCATCAAGACTGGAGTGTGGTCAGGTGATAAGTCCATTATGCCTCTAACGTTTAAATATGTAGGTGTAACTCCTTTGGTAATGAAAAAATCGAGGAGGTCAGGCACCTTACTCTGATTTGTAGGCCAATAGGTTGGTCTGCGTGAAGAATAAAATTCACAACCACATAAATTGATAGCACGAAGAAGTTCGAAGCCTTTTTTTGGCGTTACTATACGAAATCCCCATATTGTATGTTTTACATGACGTAATTATCGAAAAACTTTGAGCAAATACAATTTTTTTATAGTAATAAAACTGAGTTTTTATTTTGTTTTATTTGTAATTCATAAAATCACTATTCTCTGATATATCAACGTATTTTAATTTTTGTTTACTTTATTTCCTAAGATAGGTGATCTTTTATTAAGCGTGTGATATTCTAAGTGATAAACGTCACAAATTTGATAAATTAAATTTTGAAAAACATTTAATTATTTCTTATACAGACGAATTAAGTAAATGTGTATTATTTGTATGCGCACGGTTAATAAATCAGTAATTTCGTATAGTGCGCTGTTTTACTATCTTTATTTTGGTTCTCAATACTCATAATTTTTTGACATAAACAAATTTTTATAGAAAATATAAGCCTTTTTTTTTAGAAAACGACTCCTTAAACGAGGAAAAAAAAATTCTACCTGCTTTTATGTTTAATCGTGGTTACTTTACACGATGCATATTACGAAAATACAGGAGAAAGTAGAATAGGAATATTATTATTATTATTATTATAGCGATACTTTTGTTATTAATTTTATAATTACTGGTGCAATTTAATTTATTCTTTCATTTTCAAGTCGATATACTTTAATATTACGTAATCTAGAATATATATATTTTTTATGACTTTTTCTTTTTCAAAATATACACACACAGTTACGACTGACACACACACACACACACCGGTATGTATCTGAATATATATTAATACGCGTAATGTTTGCAACATATTTATTATTGCTATCGATAAAAAAAAATTATCTTAACAATTGCGTCATGCATGTTTTACTTGTAAAATGGGAAGGTTAGTATATATATATATATCAGTGACGGCTCGTTGTTAAAAAATCTAGCGGTTGCAATTACACCTTAACTTCCTCACAACACATACACGCACAACATTTTTTTTTTGTTTCATACATCACAAAGTAACATTAATTAAATCAAAGTCGACAAAGTGTAATACAAATACAAGAACTTTTTAAAACTATTAGCGGAAAAACTAAGAATTATGAAGTTAGATTATCAATCCGAACATAAATATTAGATTAAAACAAAATATACTAAAAATTCATTCCCACATGAATAAGTACAAAAATTTATTCAATTAGAAAAGTATAAACATTTTTAAAATACAAAAACCAAACAATTCGATAAACTATGTATAGTAGTTAAGTATTATTTTTTCACGATTTACACGAAAAACAATCCTCCGAAAATTACATTATCACTCGCTGAACAAATATTAAGGCTTCAGTAAAGAAAAAAGTTCTACATATATTTTAACATCCAAACATCCATCAATAGTAATATAAATAACATAAACTGGAAAGAGTCAATGAAACAATTCACATACGGAAATGTACAGAGTAAAAGAAAGAAACGCCAATAGAAATTCGAAGAAGAAAAACTAATCTTGGAAAGAGATGAAATATAAGTCCTAGACTCGTTCGTTTGTTGGTCGGTAGTATATGCAACCGCACCCACGTGTTATGAACGACACAAGCAGAAAAACCTATTCCGTCGCGTCAAGTGTGTGTACTCGTAGGACTCTGATTGCAAACGATTGCAATCAGTAGTCACTAATACAGACTATGTAAACTCTACACCCATAGTAACAGGGGCAAAATCTCCATCATATCGAGTGTACAACCATTAACCGTTGTAACTAGGCAATTCAAAACCACCTCTTTTTATAATATATTCTACGAAAAATATAATAAAAATCAACTTGTTTTGTTTAACCTCTGTAAAATAAATAGACTACTTTATAACATCATCAATTTTGTGCTGTTCTGGGTATTTCTGGTGATTGCGCAACCATACAACCTGTACAAGCGCTACTGATATAATGAGATGTGATATATCTGTATAAATATATATATATATATTGAATATACACTATACGTTCTATATATTTATATCCGGCGCGGTCTGTTGTGCATGCTTAACCGCGCGCGTTATAGTAGCATAATACGATTATGTCCGTCTATTATCGTGCGCATTATATGAATGTATATGTGTTTGTATTTATTTTTTTACATATATATAAATGTCTTATTGAATTCTGCGTTCTGTCGTGTGTGCTACGCAACCGCGCGCGTTATAGCAGCAACTGTGGAGTATACATGTCCGTATGATTTAAGATTTCCTTTGTTTACTATTATTTAATTCCTTAATCTGCTAATAGTAAAGAACACAATGTTCTGGCAAGACATCGTTTGCCAGGTGCACTAGTATATATATATATAAATTTTTAAGTACGCATAAATATTCATTAAAAACACGTTCATTTAATTCATTCCGTTTGATACATTTTTCATAAAGATTCGTTAATAAAATCAGAATTATATATTTGTTTAAAGTTGTATTTCATAACGTACAACTTTAAAAATTCACATAGCGTGTGGATAATTCTGTTAGTAGTTACTTAGAAACATTTCTTTCCTAGATAATAACTCACTAAAATTAAGAATTATTCTAATATTGCATTTCTCACTTTTTTCTCATCTTTGATTATTATTCCTTTTCGTCGATAGTATTGATTAAAAACAATTCAATTTATTTATTTTAGCTGTCACCATCGTTTGCAATATACGTCATTTTTTCATCTTAGATTTTATACGTTGAAGAGTGTTCGTTTGAACGGAGAAAATAAAGTATATATTTGCCTAGAAAATGTGTACATATATATTATAAATATATATATATATAAATTATATATATATATATATGTATGTATGTATAAATATAAAATCACTATATTCGTTTACAAGAAACACCAAGCTTTTTGATGTACACGTTACAAGTTGATTCATCACAGCAAACGTCAGCTTTGTCCTTAGTTTATTCAGTGGCTGAGTATGCATGCTCTGGCTGGATAAATAGCGCATATGCGAAGAAGGTGAACGTAGAACTAAATACAACTATGAGGATAATCTCGAGAACAGTAAAATATACCCCAACGGAATGGTTCCTTCCAGTACCGTGTAATATTCTTCCGCCACATATAAGAAAAATCCCCCTCCCATAAAAAAAGTATTATCATACCAACAGCTGATCTGCCTATAAATCAAGATACAAACGCACCCAAACAGCTTAAATCCAGGAAACTAGTCTATGAAACAGCTAAAAAGCTTATCTAAAAATATACCTCGGCTGAAGATAAATGGTTTAAACTGTGGACGAGAGAAGATATAGATCATCGTAAATTGATCTTCAATCCAAACAACAGACTCCTATGATTCGATTTACCAAAGAAACAATGGGTTAAATTGAATCCGCTGAGGACCTAACCGCTACATGTTAAAAAAGTGAGGACTTATTAGCAGCCGCGACTTCGTACCAACTTTCCAAACAATGGATGATATCCTAAATAAGTGTCCAACACGAGTGTTAGTTAGTGGATGGCAAGAAGTCAGAGACTTCTCGAGTACGAAATCTTGTACATAGAATTCAGACAAATAGCTCGAAGACATACGCTTAATAATAATAAAGCAATTGCGCATATTTTGTAATAATAAATGTAATGATTAATTGTCTAGTTCGAATGCTAAAAAGAAAGATAAAACTAATTCAGGTTTATCTCTATATAGAGGTTATGCCGCAGTTATTAAAATGCGTAGTATTTACAGAAGTTGACAATTTTACGGACTTTTTTTCTTTTTATCATATGTCCATTTTCAAAATGCTAACAACAAAATAGTCTGAAGGCACACAGAGTAATGTATGAACATTACTTACGACTTTATATAAAAATATTAAACGCGTTACGATCTATCGAATATTTGTAATCTTTAAGTTATATATTTTTCTCAACAATGACTATGTCAATAATCTACAAAATTATCGATAATATATAATGCTAATCATCATGTTATTGTTTGTTGTCAAGTATCGGTGACTAGTCCGTTGTACGTTATTTTTGCACACAAAGTGAGCTAGTATTCGAGCAATATGCAACAGAAGCGCCGGCTCAAATGATGTTTAGGTTGTTGTTACTGTCACCTCCGTTGTAATTAATACGATAAAAGCCAACCGAACCCATAATTTTTGGAAACAATTTAACGTGGTCTATTAGTTGTATAATTTTATGCCCGATTACAGGCATAATTCAATTCGCCAGAAAAACACTAACTTTCATTTTAATTTTTATCCTAACTTTATGTATACACGTATTTTTATTATTATTATTATTATTATTATTCAGTCGGTGATATTTCTTTTTGTGATTAGTCGAGTTTTGTAATTAATTCGAAAATTGTACCTGTCGTAAATTGTTCGAAAAATATGTGTTTGTAGATTCGCAATTAAGTTAGTCGATGCACGTTAATAACAAAGTAGAATTGAACTGAAAATAATGCAGATGAAGTGGCTTCTTGATAGTCAAGGGGAATAAATAGACTTCAGTGTATAATATTATTTGAAATTGTGCTAAATTATACCTAACGTAAAAGAATCAATTGTTCAAGAATAAAAGGTTTCAGATTAATACAAAAAATTTCATGTGTCGGAAATAGGTGATAAAGGAATCGTAAAAAATGCGTTAAGACTACAGAATTACGTTTAAATATTGCGGGCAGCGTTCGATGTGTCGCGATAATATCAGGCGATTGAAACAAACTAAAGTCCGTCAATTTATTATATGGATAAAAGTAATTATGTAAATTACTAAATGTTAACAAATTGTAGCATATAACCCACTTAAAGTTTTTTTTTTTTTTAAAGTAATTGTAGAATATAGAAGAAATTATAAAATACAGTCGATATTAATTTTGAAAGACGTGTACAGTAGATTTGTTACTAGCCAACGGGTTATTTCACGTTACCACATACGTCTTCATACTCGGGTATAGACACGTATTAATGCTCGCGGCCATTAAGATTATAAGTCAGATTACGGATATGTAAAATGGCAAGTATACTCGCTCTGATTTACAACCGGACCTGGATATCATTAACTATTCGGAGAAAATTTAAGGTACCGAATAGAAATATTGTTGCGAAGGAGTATTCTGACAACGTGAAAGATGTGAGTTTGTATGTGTACGTGTTATATATAATAAATGTATTTCTCGATGACTGAATAATTCTTCTGTTAATTTACTAACTGTGATTATGGTATTTTTGTAATCACATCCTTTGATTGTGTTTATTACGATGTTATCGTAAAAAGTAAGCGGTCTACATATCTACTTCTTCGATATATACATATATATATATATATATATATATATATATATATATATATATATATATATATATATATATAATCAGCGTTATATTTATATTTTCTTTTTTTTTCATTGTTTGTAGTTCACACGATATGTGAACACATACGTACTATGTGTAAAATTAAAAAATATGCAAATTCTGTTTTTAGTTTTCATCAGTTAACGAGATAATTGGATTATAACCATATTAGTGTGAAGTTTTTTGTTCAAGTGAAATATAGTAGTCACGGTTTATGATAATAAATTTTATATATATGTAATCCCCAGGCATAAAAAATGACACAACGACCTTAGGTGAACGTTATGCTATAAGGACGTAAAGTAAACTAGGTTGTTATAATAGTGTATGGAAAGTATACCGTTCTACTTTTTCATAATTTTCCATTAAGAATAATAACTCAAGAGTTGTACCGGATTGCGTGACTTGTAAATTGTCCCGATTATTCGCGTTTGACAGCTTTAATATGATTATTATTATTATTGCCGGATCATCGATCACCACGATTTTATTACTATTAAGTTGATAATAATGATTATCGCTTAGATTAATATTACTATACCATTATTATCGCCGCGCTTATTATAAATAATAGTTAATATTTAATTACGAAGTAATTCGCGATAATAGTAACAATTAAATCATAATTCGATTACGAAACTAATTCGCCAAGTTGTAATTTATTTCTTAATCGATACACGGAAGTAGGCAGACAAATATTCGAACCAATTGCAACCGTTCATTTTTTAAAAGCTACATAATTATTTCCTATGTGGATACATATCGAGCTGTTAGGTAGTTTAAGATCTGAGAGATGGGTAAAATTTTAACAATATCGTTGCAATGAGCTCAACTCAAGTATTATGAATTCACACATTCTTTACATCGATCAGGTAAACTTTTCACTCAATAGATAAAGAAGAAAGCTTTATTATACATTTCGAGAAAACAGAATTTACACACACACACACACATATATATATATATAATTATCATCGTCGTGATGTTTGCTGAATATCGTGAGGAATAAATTGTACGTTGTTTTTTTGCGTACAAAATGGAATAGCATTCGAGGCACTAATTATATGTAACGTATGTTCAGTAGAGTACCGGCAACTACACTACCGTGATATATGTATATATATATATATATACATATAAAGTTTAGATTGCGGAATGTAGTGATTTTTTATACTTGATTACAAAAAACAGTTAAAATCACTAAACTTTATTTATTAAGCAAAGATTTTCGGTAACTACGCCATTATCAAGCTATATATAAATAAAATTAAATATATAAAAACATAAAATATTAATTTAAATCTAAGTTCACAATTTTTACATAATAAATGAGGTTTATAATTCATTTATTATGTAAAAATTGTGAACTTAGATTTAAATTATTATTTTATGTTTTTATATATTTAATTTTATTTATATATAGCTTGATAATGGCGTAGTTGCCGAAAAGCTTTGCTTAATAAATAAAGTTTAGTGATTTTAACTGTTTTTTGTAATCAAATATATATATATATATATATATATATATATATATATAGAGAGAGAGAGAGAGAGAGAGGGAGAGAGACATACGTTATATTCAAATATGTATGTGTGTCGCACTATACTTTCTCTTACAGCAAATTCGCAAATCTAAAATGTCTATGAGGAATTTGGAAGATTGGTGCGGATTAAATACAGAATTTTCGGTGCATATATACGTTTATATATGTGTGTATGTACGTATGTATGTATGTATATATATGTATTATATATAATAAATTATATAGATTATCAAAAATCCATATTTCTGTTAAAAATACTTATGTTAAGACTTAACCATTTTTTTAATCAACGATTTTATTGGCTTTAACTCTTTCAGCTTATAGTGTCCTCAAAAAAATTGTCCACTTTCTTCATAATAAGGGATATTTAATTAACCTGGAACGTTTTAATTTTAAAAATATTTATATAACGCATTAAAACTTATGTATATCTGAAAAGCGATATTATCTGAAAATTTTACTTTAAATTTTCACCGATATATAAGCATTTTAGAATTCGTTATTGTACGATGTTATCGTTTGTTTCATGCGTTCGCCATCGTCCGTAAAACGGGTCGAGGTTTTGTTGTTATTATTATTATTATTATTAATTGTGCGTATTATTCCGCAGGACATTTACGTTTATAACCTAAGATACGTAATATTAATTATTTATCAGAATTTTAGTCAGGGCTTTGTATATATATATATATATATATATATATATATATATATATATATATACACGTCCCTGGATTGTATTTTATGCGCGCTTATCACGCATCGTATTAAGGAACTTACACTTTCGTTAGCAGATCTATAGAGGATGTGTCCGTATATAAACAGCAGACTAAATTTTACAATAAAACACATATATTGAGTATGAAAATGGAAGCAAATAATAATCATATTTTCCACACATCAAGCGATATTTCGGCAAACACACCCACAAATGATACAAATGTTAACCATCAAACGTATGCAAGTCTAATAAAAACAAAATAAATTATGCTCAATGATCAGTGGAGTTTATAGACAATGAAGTTCATCGATCAAACCACAATAGTGATATTTCAGTAATGTTAAATTCATTCTTGAGCGAATTCAAATTATTGATACACCCATTAATCTCACTACTGACGAGAGTAATCGATAAGATACTACCTTAAATGTTAAACAATGCGAGAAAGGTCCCTCATTACTCACTTATAATAATGTTGTGGAACGCTAATGGCATTGCGAAAAAAAAAATGAGCTAGAAATTTCCCTTAAACAAAATACCATTGATGTGGCGCTAATAACTGAAACGCACCTTATACATGGAAAAAAGCATCAAAATGTATGGATATGTTGTATACACAGCTGGTCAAGATGGTATCTCAGTCGTGGTGGTACAATGGTTATGGTTAAAACACAGGAAAAAAAACAGATCTTAACTTTAATGTCAAAATAAGTGTATATTTAACAATCATTGCGCCGATCTGGAGGTATGGAATCGAGCTGTATCGTACCACATGTAAAAGCAATTACGGATACAACAACAGTCGAAAATACCACGCACTATCACGTCCGCCCCGATATGCGTCTCAAATTTAGCGCTTCACAATGACTTTCCCATACCATCCAGTCAAGAAACTTACGCTGAACAGCACGAGAGATTTTTCGATAAACTACAAAATAGTGCTAATCCAAACATAAGCAGAATCTATACAATCACATTGCCGGACAATCCCAAGAGACGATTTAAAAGAATAAAATGGTGTCGCGAATACCTTCCTATTACCTGAATATAACAAATCTGGATCAACGTGATTTAATCTTATCTTCAATCCTCTCAGGCTAGTCGACTCCATGGAGTCGTTAGTCTAATACTTACTTCTCCCTTTATGTTTCCTGTTCTCCTCCTACTTTCTTTTCACTCGTCTTAATTCTTAGCACCGTTTGTTGTGGTATTTTGTACCGGTACAACGAAAAAATAAAAATTCACCTCCTTCCAGCCATACTAAAATTTACAATTTTGTATAATAAATTTATAAGTGAAATATAGCTGGAAAAATTATTATCTAATATAATCACGTCGAACAGGCGAATTATAGGTAAATACAAATCCGAAAACCCAAAATTAAATCTTTATCAAAACTGGAATTGGGATTTAAAAAAGAATATTAAAAAAAAAGAAAAATAAAGAAAATAAATATTAGCAAAAGCTGTAGTTAACATTCATTCGACCCCCGTTTCGATTTTATTGTAATGATGATAATGACGTAATAATAATGTTACATAATAATAATAATGAACGCCCTTGAAATGGCGGGAAATCACGTCGCAATTTTATAATCTACCACCGTTTACCCTCCCCAACCCCCACCCAAAACTCTATGGTCGGTTCATTGCTGTACTTTTTCCATTTTGATTTTATATTACCAGGTCATACATTAAAACCCGTATTTACGTTAAATTTTAAACGCACCCGCCAAAGATTTCGAAATATATTGAAATTTTACACACACACACACACATATATATATATACACGATAAACCGAAAACGATACATTACCGGTTATTTGTAAATTATGGTTTATTTCCGTATTCGGTATTTTTCATTTCGTGGACTAAATTTTTCATTTTCGGAGATTAAATTTATCTTCTTCTCATTTTCCTCAATACGTGGACTAGTGGGATAACCTTTATGACTCTCATGATCCTAGTGTGTTCAAACTAAAATTGTATTTTTTGTGACCTTGTTTTAAGATTTGCATAACTTGTTACTCATTCTATTATTTCATCTATATATTTATTCCTTGGCTTTCCTCTGTATCGTTTTCCTTCCATTTTCCCTTCAATTATATGAAACTTGTATTGCGACGATGTAAGTGGCCTATCCATTTAATTCTTTTTAGTTTTTGAATTAAGCTCTTCAATTTGTTTATGTTTTCAACAACTTTTTCGTTTGTCACTTTTTCTGTCCAATTGATTTTCTGTAATCTACGACAGCACCGAGTTTCTAAAGGTTTCTATTTTTTTTTTTAATACAATAGGCTGTTGATCGTCAAAGTTTCGGATCCATACGTCAGCATGCTCAGTACATATGATTTAACAAAAATGCTTCCTAGATTCTAATCTTAAATTTTTTGAAGTTAATAAAGATCTCTTTTCTACTCTATATCTCTTTGTCACTTCTTCCATCTGGAGTATATTTACTTGTTTTAATCTTTGTAGCGTCACTCTTTCCGTCTCCCACGTCCTCATTGACTGCCCTTTGTACTCCTCACTCGAATTGTCCCTCAACTTTCCCTCCTAAATTCTTCTTCTCTTCAAATACGAATACTCCAATAACATTTAAAACATTCAATCGTATTTTCACTCCGCCGTTCTTTTTTAATATATTAATTAAAACTTATTTTTTTATTCGGTTTAAAAATTTTTCATTTTCGTCACGTTAAAACTAACATCGGTCAAGTTTTACGGTACATTGGTAATTAAAAATTGAGTTACTACCTGGTACGAGTTTCAAACACGACAGCGAAGCCTGAAATTTATAATTGACATATAAGGGAAAGTGTTCTGTATGTCTGCAAAAATGAAATAGTAGCGGTTAACGCGAACGGGATATATACAATCAATTTTACCACTTTTTAAATTTCGCGATGGAAGTCCAAATTTTTTATTTTATTAAACGAAATATTTAATACATTTAATTTCGCCTACTACATTAATTACTATAATGTTTTTTTTTTTTAAGATAATTTTTGTTTGTCACCTTTACGTCATCCGCCCGCAATTTTACGGCGTATTAAGAACGACTAACCATCAAACTCCTTCAAGTTTTATATTTATATCAATGTACAGTAACAGACTGGAAATCTTGCGTCATTATTAGTTTATAAATAATCTATAACGATGAATCCACATTAGGATTTATTTCTATCCTCTGACTATGGATATTTTCCTGATGTTTCCGTTCTGTATGTTCAATATATTTCATTGTGTTCTTGGTAATTATCAGTCTGTCGAACCAATTGCGATCACATTTAGTCCATCTGATACGATGGAAAATGGTGAAAAGATGCGATAAGAAGAAACGATATACCTTGGGTATTTTCTGAAGTTTCTTGGATTAGTTACAAAACTGAGCCAGGCGAAATTAGGGATTTATTTCTTTATTTAAAAGTCATCTTTTTTTAAATTTTAAAAGTGCGTAATGTATTGATGTTTTAAAATAGAAGTTAAAATTACTAAAATTTTCTTAATGAAAATCACAAAGCTTTTCGGCTGTTAAGCCATTATCGAGTGAACGTAAAATAAAATATAAAAATATATACAATTTATAAAAATATAAAATGTAAAAAATATTAATTTTACAATTTACAAAAATTAACAACGTGAAAAAAAAAGAACGTTAATAAAATATTCACTGTTATATTAATATGAATACTGGTTTTGTTCAATTCGTAATCTAAATTAATATTTTTTACATTTTATATTTTTATAAATCGCATATACTTGTTATATTTTATTTTTTACGTTTATTCGATAATGGCTTAACAGTCAAAAAAGTTCGTGATTTTCATAAAGAGAAAGTTTTAGTTATTTCAACTCATTTTTTGTTGTTTAAAAGTTACTTATGTTTTCGGACTAGATAATGTGTCCGCTTGAATAGAGTCCTCGCTTCAGATTTTCATCGTATTTCTATTTTTTTTGTGTTTTTATCCTTACGGAATCTGTCAGGCAAATTTCGCTTCATTTATAACAGGTCACACATCAGCTGCGACAATAAAAATAATATTCAAATTATAATGACGAGTCTTTCCTTAATACGATGCTGCGTATAAATACAAATGAATTTAAATGGAAATATGTAATCTCCGAAAACTCGATTATCTTTTTTGACGGTTCATAATGGCACGACGATTATTGTTCGACGAGTGAAATCGCTGCAATATAATTCGAGAACTTTCTTTCTTAATAGCGATCCGAGATCCGTCAAATTATATACAGAATAACGGCAGTATTTCGGACAAGGGCCGAAGATATAATGGAGGAAAGTTAAACAAGCGTATACGTGATGAACGGATATGAACATACAGTTGGACGATTTGATAACGACGCAGTAGACGACGTAAATACAGTTCATCGATAAATTGCATAATAATTAAACAATTAAATATTAAACTGAGGAATCTTAGAAAATGAACTTATATCAATTATATCGAAATATAACTGCGTTAACTGATGAAACGGTAGAATAGGCCGGATATCTATTAGTCCACATGCCCGGTTTAATCCTGTGGAGAAACTTTTTTGTTTTGCATAGCAGCGAATTTTAAACAAAATTGAAAAAAAAAACAAGCTATATACCTCAAAAACCTTCAACCCACATACCCAGCTCGTAATAATACCAAAATCGTCGAACCGCCACATAACCCGCGACTCCTTATTAATCCGAAAATCATAAACCACAAGACGTTAAACCCACGTAGCCCAATTCGCTGTTAAACCGAAACTGTCAACACAAAAATACCCATAGAACCTAACTTACGAAAGGGATGCCTGATTAAAAAAAATAATAATAATAATTTCAGTTTTTTTGCTAAACTAATTATCCAGAGTATTTTACTTAAAGTCATAAAAATACGCTATTTAGGAATTAAAAATGCGAAGAATATAATAGTTAACAAGGGACCTCCACTCCACACCAACATACACACACAAACAATAATTGTCAAAATAAATGTATAACATTACATATATAGTAACTAGACGACCTTGTACAGATGCGTATATACCCTCAGATCGTGATAATAATAAATAAAACAATAATTCAGGTATTTTTTTGTAAAATCGTGTTTTTTCGGAAAATATATTTAAATACGAATCTTCTTCATGACCGATCTCGATATTACGCTCATCCATTGGCAGACTCCGTTAAATCCCTATACGCGTTCCTATCTCGAGCTGTGTTAAATAATTCTTCAACGCTGCAGTGTGTCCATGAACCAAGACATTCTGCGTTCAATTCTCCTTTTTCCTTCTAACTGCACCATTATTATAAGCTGTAAAAGTGTGTATTTAGGTCCACATCAAGCGATTCTTTCTGCTTTCTCATTATTCGTAGCACTTCAACATTTGTAATTTTTTTAGTCCACGGGAGATCTTAAGTAAAAGGTTTCTAGTCTGTTGAGTGTTCGGGGTCGAAAAATTCAAAATTTGTAATTTCCACACATACCATTTGGAAAAACTTTCATTGAAGATGGCTGAGAATATATATATATATATATATATATATATATATATATATATATATATATATATATACACATATATAAACGAAATAATAGAAAAAGTAAAAACATATAGATGTTTAGGTCAGAACATAACGCATAATATGGATTGCACTAAAGATATTAATGAACGTATAGCAATGGGAAAAAAGGCTTTTAACGATAAATATACACTTATAACATAGAAAAAAATGTCCGTCAATATACGTAAAAACTTTTATATGGTCAGTGGCATTATATGATGCGTAAACATGGACAATGAAGCAACGAGACCGAGAAAATTAGAAGCTTTTGAAATGTGGTGTTGGCGGCGCCTACGGAAAATTAGCTGGGTGGACAAAATAAAGAACACAATTGTACTAGAAAGAGTAAATGAAAAAAGAAGCATATTACACAGTATACGAAAGAGGCGGCTTAAGTGGGTATGCATTACGTCAAAATCAAAATATCCTGAAAGATGTTATCGAAGGAAAGATAACGGGGGAGGTAAAAGCTACATGGAAGACCACGAACAATAATTATTGATACATTTCTAAAGGAAAGTGGAAACAAAACTCGCGACAGGCTAGAATGGAGGCGGTTGATACATAGTGCGAACCAGCCTACGGGCTGATACACTGATGATGATGATGATAATGATATATATATATATATATAATCATAATCGGTAACTGAATTATTGAGTATCGTGACCTCTATTTTAACGCATTTGATATAATTTTTTTCCGTCTGACTATTTTATAGCTTGAATTCTTGTTAATCCAGTACGATTCGTGACAGTATCTACCCACTGAGTCGGAGGTCTTCCTTTCCTCCTTTTCCCTTCTATTTGCTCAATTACTACGGCTACTAAGCTGTTCTCATTTCTTCGCATGACATGTCCAGAATATTTTAGGATTTTCTGTTAGCATAAAGTGTGAAGGCGCTGTTCCAACTTTAGCTATTCCAGAATTGAGGCATTTGTCATATATATATATATATAAGAAATGCTCCTTTAATAAGATTATATATAATATGTATGTATATGAACGAAGGAAGAGAATGATGCATAGCGAGATAATATATTGTATATAAACGCATCGATACATGCGAAGTATGTTAAAAAGAAAATAAAAATGCAATATTGAAAATTACTATCATCTCCGTCTTATCGTTGTCAAAATGTGAAATTGACTGTGAAATTTTTTATATTATCCGGAACGGAAGACGTCGTCGTGTCTGACTATATTTTCATTATTAAAGGTCATCGTAAATAATTTCTCTGGGGGTCAAGTTTTAATAATGTGTATGCGTGAACATTTTACCTCGATAAAGCGTGCCTAGCGTAATCACAAGCGCACGTTTTGTAAGCATGATCGTCAGAACATAAGAGCTGAGGTTAGTATCGATGTAGGTAATCACCGGGAACTACATGAAATTTCGTAGAGTCACCCTGTCAGTCAATTCGCTAACAGCGTGAAAGTCATTAGACGGTGAAATGTACGACGCACACTTACCTGATTATATACGTACAACTTTAAGTTGTAGTTGATTAACATTATAAACACACACACACACATATATATATACATATATGGCATGTTTATATATTGCGTTTGTTTCATTAATTAAAATATCGTCAAACTTTTTTCTTATTAATTTGAGAACGTTTGAAAAAAAAATTGAATAAAAATTCGTATATATTACATTACGCTAAAAAATAACGATATTTTTAAAAAAAAACACAACAAATATTTCAATTTAATAATTTGAAAATCTTTAAGCCGCAACCCATCATTAAATCGTACTTGTTATAAAATTAAACACGGTGTCATATAAATATGTCTCGAAATAAAAAAGAAAATTCGATAAATTTTAAAGAAAAATCGAAAAAGAAAACTGGGGAAATATGGACGGAAGAGAGAAAAAAGCAGCGGTAAGCGATAAAGAAATACTGGATAGAGAAAGAGAGACGTTGAATTATGCGTAAACAATTTACGTTGGCTTCGTGCAACTATGTTATTGTTGCTCACATGCACGCTCGTCGCATAGTTCGATATTTCCATTTACTTATATATGCTCGTATATTTGTTTTACATATATGGGGGATGCCTTTACGGCGTACCCAACGCGATACTTTGGCAAACTGTGTTCATACTTTAATCAAAGATGCCAACTTCTGCAGAAATGTTGCTAAAGAAATAATTGTAGATTATTCACATGATGAAGGGACGATTACACGGATGTGTAATATATTAGAAAGATAGTAAGGTAAAGCTCATAACGTAACAGCATCATCGCGGAGAATTTAATAAAATACGATCGGGATTTGAAGTGGATAGAAGAGCACTTCTCTAAGATGCGTATAAAAAAGATGACGCGGTAACGAATGATACTCAAAATTGTAATCTACTGACGAGAACAATTCCTTTACGATTAATCTTCTTCAAAGAAATAGAACCGCGAAAATAGAACTACGCCATACGAATGAACGAATTCATTGTTTAGAATACCAATGTGAGCCGGCACCCACAAGAAAAAGGACACAAATATTTCCGCACTTTCCAAATTATTAAGCTTTAACATAATACGATTAATGTATCCGACATATTCCATTTAAGCGTAAACCGTACTTTTCGGGTCGATAATAATAAGGTAATTTTCACAAAGATCCGAGTCAATTCAAATTGATAAGACTTGTATTACTGCGGTACATTCAGCGGTAAATACCGAACAATGTAGGCATATTTTGTACATGTTACTAATACCGAAAGTTAGAATAATGTACACTACCGCTCTCGTTCCTCGAGTTGATTTTGGCTCGTCGGTTATATAAATAAGGGCGTGCGTAATGAAAACATTTCGGGGGATAATATTATTGAAAGTGACAAGGATTAGTGTACATACAAACTGTGGTTTTCGAGGAAAAAGGATGAATTCTGTTCGTCGAAAAAGGAAAAACATGGTACGATAAATTGAGGATGAACTTGTGTGCGCGTGAGATGTACGCTAAACTCCTCTTATCTAGTTATAATCCAAGAGAGCAGGAGCATTATTTGAAAAAAGCCAGTTGAAATTAATATTCATGCATAATATATATATATATATATATATATATATATATATATATATATATATATATATATATATATATATCTGGTAGATGACATAATGAAGAGGGGAAGAAAATATGTGGCATACAAAATCAAAGAAGAAGGATTATTCACGCTGGCTGTAAAGGGTAAAATCTAAGGAAAGCCACAGCGAGGAGAAGAAGACTGGAAATGATACAGGAATGGAGTCAAAAACCAATAAGGACATAGTGGATGCCGCAAGAAGCAGACAACTATGATATCTGATTTAACCGCGTCTAGATGTTGGTGTATGCAATCTTTGCAAATCAAAGACGCAACGTGATGACGATGACATATATATATACATAATACATATATTTTTCGTACAAAAAATACATATGTGGGCGCACAAGTATTCACCTGTAAATAATAATCATAATAATTATTAGTAAGTTTATTTATCTGATTTAAATATTAACGGTATGCTAATAAAAAAATATATACGCACCAATGTAAATTCGTCTATTAATAACAATATGGTCGATTTTACTGATTAACGAGTTGACAGAATTCTATAATGATCGTAATAATGTCAAAACGAAATTGGTCAAATTATTTACGTTCTACCTAACGAGTATCGATAATTCGCGATTAAAATATTTCGTCTGTTCATTACCTAAGAAAACCCAGAGAGGATTATCACCGGAATGAAGCAAAAAAGATTGCACAAACGATGAATTAGGGAACAGATTAAATCGGTAGACGCAGTAAAGCGGATATCCAGGCTAAAATGGAAATGAGTCGGACATTTGGCAAGTCGAGAGAATGATAGATGGACTAAACGAATAGTACAGTGGTGGCCAATTGGCAACCAACGTCCGCGAGAGAGAGAGACCTATGGCTAGGTGTCGATATGATTAAATAGGCAGGAATCAAATCCGAGCCGCTCAAGATAGGTGTCGTTGGAAAAGTTTGGTTTTGATATAGGCATATCGTGTGATATTGTGTACATGGAAAAAATAAACTTCGTAAAAAAATTTTCAAGTCGTCGTCTGGCGATAGAACAACGATTTCCTCATTTTTAGAGAAGAACTTGTATGATTACGTCATAGATTCAAGCCGTGTATATATATATTTATACTATTAACGTGTACTGATATTTAATTCGAGAAAATTCGCCGGTCGGTATGACCTTGGAATCGATGAACAATTATGACGTTGAATTGTTTCGTAAATGTTGCAAATGATGTGTAATACGTTTGCCAGAGTGATAATCACGGTCATTCGTTATTTTCGATAGTTTGAAAATAAAAATTGTAAAATAATTTTCCAACTCCACAACGCGTAATATAGTAGGTGACAAATTTTACCCCATATTACGTACGTTTTGAAAATGTTACCACTGACTACTGGCAAGAAATGTTTCTACGTTGTTAACTACGGATTTAAATGACACATTGTTTTAAACTATAGATTTTTCGTTATTATATTTAAATAATATATATTATATATATTCCGTAATAACTTTTTTTATTCGTTTATTTTTATTACGTTTATATACTAGTTGAATGCGTAATGTTTCATACATGCAACAAAAAATGAGTTATTAGATTACATATATGATTCAAAAAATTATAGTTTCTCAATTATTTTAGGATAATATTTAATTAATTTAAAAAAAAAAAAATTAAAAATACGTTTGTAGGATTAAAATGAAAAATAAAGCTGCAAATATTTGAAATTTTTTTTCCCCTATGCTATCAATAGTATGTGCAGTTACTTGAGCGGCATTCCTTCCATTCAAGGTAGCCTAGAATGTACAAATTGGATTTATTTGATCGAGTCCAATAGTTTGACCCTCTTGCAATCTTCGCAGCTCGATGAGTTCAAATTGGTTAGGGTGATCGTGTAGCTTCGTTGCATGTTTTATTGCTTCCTGTTTTATCACGTCGGTAACATATGGAACATGTAGGTCACGATGTAAAGTTTTATTTGATACAAACCATGGTGCATTTGCAATTGAAATCGAAAAAAAATTAAAACGAAATAAGGACAAAATCATTTTCTTCAGATTTCGTAACATACGCGGGTATATGAAGTGAAGATAGAAATTGACATTACGAATTTTTGCGTACATTTATTAAGCAATTGATAACAAATTCAAAAGTGCTTCATTCCTATCGTGTGTTTTATATTACAAAGTTAAAAACGTAAAATCAACAACTACACTTATTAAGATAATCTTATCTTATTAACGATACTTAAAATGTAATGTTGAAAATTTCAGCTCGATCGCGATTAGCGTTCGAATTTAGAATTTTTCCTATAGCGTTGTAAATATAATTAAAATTTGATATCTCGGTTATCGTTTTGATTTAAATTATCGCGTGTTAAAAAATTACTTTAAGAAAATAAATTCCAGCGAAAAATTGCAAAATAAAAAACTTCTCGCGATATTTTTTTGTCAATGCGTAAATTTTTAGATTTGTGTCTCAATATATTTACCGAAAAATTAATAATAATAAAAAAAAAAAAAAAAAACGATTTAAACTTAAACATTCTAAATTCGCGATTATTAAAGTAAGAAATAATAATTTCTATTATTATATTATCCATAGATTACCGACATCACGACCGGGGTGTAACGAAGGTTATTATACGAATTATATAGTAAAAGTCCGTTTGTAAAAATCCTTCAACATTCTAGTTATATTATTTATTACGACATCCGGACTGCAGATTGTCAGACAATATTACAAACTGTCGATCGAACAATTAAACGAAGAAATATATTCGCCTAACCTACTTCGGACGAATCAGCGTTTACTATCTCTTAATAATTTAAATAATCATAATAATCATTACTACGGCGTCGTAGTTGCTAGGGCGCTCGACCGTCACCCCGACAGAGCCGAGGGTGATTCGATGCCAACAGCCGGTATAAAATTTATGAAGTTTTTCATCGTCGCGTAACTCTTATTCATTACGGTGCGGCACTCCGTTTCGTACAAAATCGTACGAGCTCAATTACTGCCTTGAATACTAGCCCATGTTAATAATGAACAAAAGGGCTAGTCACGACGTTCGACCCGCGTCCGTGGAGTCACGTCTGGTTAGTCGTTTTTAACCGGACTATAACACGGCGGAACGATTTCTCGCTAGACATGAGAAATTGAACAAAATTAAAACATCAACTGCAAGATGTCGTGTTTGTTATGGTGTTTCCGTTAATGGCTGAGGTATCGAGTGTAGAAACATTTTAGGCCTTGAAGTATATTGGAAATGAAATCCTGGGTAGGTATATTTTCGGCGTTTATAATCTGTATAATATAATAACAGCTTAATTTAAGAATAAATAAATACTATTTTTAAAATATAAATAACTTCGTACGCTAGATCGCGTAAATTAATTTATCGCAAGTTTCGTTTACTTCTTCAGTTTATATTAAATCTACAAAGTTAAAAATATCTCTTAATAAAAGTGCTCCCCTCTCCCAATTAATAACGTACGATAATTAAAAGCTATGTTTATAAAATTCCTATATGTTGCCTTTTTAATCCGTTTCCTCCGGGGAAATCTACTGCAGGCAGTTTTGCACAAAAACCTCGTCCAATAAGTACGTTCGTATCCAAAATTCTCCTTACAATTTGTTATAATCGAATGGTCTTCCATCTGCAAGTCTGATCATTCAGTTGAAAAAGCGTAAAAATTTTTCTCCTTCCAGTATTTAATTCCGATTGAAAGTTGTTCAGTGCTCTTTCATCACACCAGGAGCGGGGCCAATAAACTGATTCTTCGATTTCAGTATCAATTTTCTTTCGCGAAATATTCCCAAAAATATTTATTCAAATATTTCGAATTTTCGGCGATATGTATTCAGCACTTAGTTGTGTATATGTGATTCTTTAATAGTATATCCGTAGCATCAGCTCTGAAAAGAATTTAAATTGTGAACCATTTCTGATGATTTTCCGCGAAGACTAACGTCACCATAGAAAATAATTACAGTGAGAATGGTAAATAATTTATTTCTGTTCTCTTTTATTGTACACTTGTCACTTATATCTACTTGAGTCTCGATAAATAATTTCTTTCCATTAATTACTTCGAATAACATAAATGTTACTTCTAAAGCGAGTTCACAAGTTGCTGAACATGCGAAAGCTGAATGCCGTGAAAAGAATGGAATGTTTTCATATTTCCTTAAGTGTTTTTTTTTTTCTTTTTTATACCCGTATTTCGAAAATTCATTGAAAAAACTACACAAAAATAATAAACAATCATATATTATCGATGTGATCAAATTACTAAATGAAAATCAAAATTATATAGATTAATAGTTGTAAGAAAATAATGATGTACACGTTCCGCACATGCAACTTCACAGTCAGTAAAACCAATTATACACTGCTATGTGGTTTTTAATCTTCATTCTTACGTAAAAATCCAGTAAATATATACTTATTCAAAATGATAAGCGGGAGATTTAAAATATGACGAAACAATAAATATGGAAAAAACCGACAAAAACTGAGCCTACAATATTTTCATAATCAATCGGGATGAAGCAATGACATTTTTACTGTTTCAGGTTAAGAAGGCAAACTAAAAATAACGCCGGAATATGTTGAACAGGAAAACGTAACTGAAAAAAAACAACATAAGTCGGCAGCTTGTAACTGTAGGTTCAAGTCCACATTCTCGACCTCGAAGTTCTTTATCACCGGTTTCCAATGAACTGACTCAGGAAAAAATTACGCTATTGTCTTAATTTGGGATGACTACAACGCGTACAAAATCGGGATGTGGTAATTTACTCCTTCATTATTAAAAAATCTATTTTCCAAAGGCAACGCCCTCCTAGCGTCCTGTTGGATAGACCCATATATATATATATATTATATATATATATATATATATATATATATATATATATATATATATATATATATATATATATATATATATAATCTAGTAATAATAAAAATAAATAAATTAAACAAAAATGTAGTAGCCTGCGAATTTTAGCTTACGGTGATAAAATAATTTCATTCAATTTAACAACTGCTGCATGTGATCGTATTTGTTAGGCTTATATATATACCTGAACATTTTCTACTACATTACTGTGCCCTTGTAACATTTATTATACCCCCTCACCATTATATTTATTTGAATAATATCCGACAGAACGGTGACTAAAAAGTAAAAAGTATTCGAATCATGAAGTAATTTAGGGTAATATTTTAATTTTTAAAACGATTTGTTACTTTAGGAAATAATTTATTTATTAATTTATCTTTTGTCGGTATATCGTATGTTACATTAAATTTATTTAAAATTAACTGGTTGAGAGCTGAATATGTTTAATAATTTCTGCTCTGAAAAAAAAACAGGAAGTTGTAATCTGATAAGCACGATATTTAAATTTTTAGCATAATACTAACTTGATCGTTTAAATAATCGGCCAAATTGAATAGATTTTACATTTTATATTAGACGATATTAAAAAGAAAAATAATATCGATGCTTGACGTTAAAAAACGACGATTTTCAATTATATTTTAACTAAGAATAAATTATTGATTTCACAAAATATCGATTACATATAAACGTGTTGTATTAAAATATATTTAATTTATTAACGGCGATTCGAAAATTTGTACGATTACATGATTCATTTCACAAAAAAAAAATCGAACAATTCTAGATTATCTTGTATTAGTAGATTTTGTTAAACCGACTGGAAAATCTGGATGTATATCAGTAGGTTTCGCTAGAAACGATTGAAAACTAGACGGATTTCGAATACGGCGATTGTTAGTTATATTTTAACTAGAATAAATTATTGATTTTGTATAAACCCGATTATATATACACATTTGTATTAAAATATATTCAATTTATTGACGGAGTTTTAAAATCTGTATCATTACGCGATTTACTTCACAAAGTTTACACATTTCTAGATTATCCGTTAGTTACAATATATTTTTTAACTTTATTTTAAATGCGTTTAGTATATTTTATATCTATTATTTGTTATATAACTAATCACACATCGTACTAATAAACAATTAAAGTAAATCTGACTAAATAAAAAACGGAATAATTAGTCGGTTTTTAAAGAAACGGTGTTACTAATTATTCGGTTATGCCCATAGCTAATATATATATATATATATATATATATATATATATATATAAATTACAAAAAATTAAAAATCGTCAGGCTTACGTTTGTATTCATGAAATAAATTTAAAAGGTCGAAATGTCGAATTTTTGTACGTTCGATAACAATTCGTTTGTTTCTTTATAAAAAGCGACCCACAATTCTTTCAAAATAAAATAAAAACGTAATTTATCTGACAGCTAGATAATAGTAAAAAAATTAATGAATATTCGAATTGTAGTTATTTCTGCTTAATTGTTATTTTAATTATTCCATTGCGTATCGGTCGACAATAGGAAAGAAAACTGGTTATCAGTTTTTCTGTTTTCACATAATAAGTGGATTGTTCGAGGTAACCAATTACTTGTATATGATATATTATATATTGTACGTATATGTGTATATATATATATATGTATATATATATAACGATGTACTACAAATTTTATTATTAAAATTTATCATAAAATTACCGCTTATTTAGGTTGTATTCCGGTATTAAGAACTGTTTTCGAAATGTAAATGTTGCTTTTATTTAAGTTGTCAAAAGTTTAAATATATTTTAACATTTTCAGTCGCATATTATTAACGTACGACATAAAATTATACGTTTAATACAGGGTGCTTTTGTTTATTATACGATATTCTAGATAATTTTCGACGTATTTTTCTATATAGACATTTTTAAAATAGAGGCATTTCGCGTCAACCAGAAAATATACAATTTCGTTTTAAAATTTCTCGATACCATATAGCAGACATCGTCTTGGCTGAAAAAACAGAACTGGATTTTTCAATGACGTGGCACCGTATTCTTTAATGGAAGGATTTTATAACTCCACGTTCGCGTTTTCGTTAACACCACCCCAAACAACAACAATTCTAGTATACTGTGTCTTGTATCGCTATTGTCGAAGGGCGTGGTGAATAGAAAATCGATACAATAAGAAAAACCGTATTTTTCGACGAAGATAATTCGTCTTTAATAAGCGGGGAAAAAATTTTCAGAAATATTAATTTATTTGTTATTTTTATTTTAAGAAACCAAAAACAACACATTTTAATATTATTTTATTAGGCGAAAAGAATGATCGGGTTTTCTAACATACTTATCACTTCGGGCTAATTATCGCAAACTTTCTAATGCTACATATCTAATTTAGTATCTATATTTGTAAAATTTACTTCATAATAGTCGACTGATAAAAATAAACGTTAAAGTTTCTCTTCAAAAGGCCATTCAATTTGTTCTAAGTAACATTCGGGTACGTTACTAAAATAAAATAACCGTTATTACGTTTCTAATTATTGGAGCACTATTAAAGTGTAACGTAGATTATCGGAAAGAAGTATTAGTCAATTTATTACTAATTGACAAAATGTCTATTATATATATATATATATATATATATATATATATATATATATATATATATATATATATATATATATATATATATATATATATATATAACGTTTTATTATTTATTTACAATATTAATAACCATTAAAATAGAATAACGAAAAATAAATAACCATTATTACGTTCCTAATTATTGGAGCACTATTAAAATGTAACGCAGATTGTCGAAAAGAAGTATTAGTCAATTTATAAATAAATGACAAAATGTGCATTATATATATGTATTTATGACATGTACAATATTAATAATAATAGTAATAATAATAATAATAATAATAATAATAATAATAATAATTATTATTATTATTATTATTATTATTATTATGATACGTGTAGTTAGAAAAAAAATGAGAATTATCTGATAAATTATCGAACGTATCACGTGTACAACAATGCTTTTAGTTGTTAATATTTAGGACACCGATCATAATCCCAGTAAATCTCCGATAACGTTATTACGGATGCGTAGAAATGAGTCATTTATTGTAAAAATTAATTTTAAAATCCAGTACAGAATTTAAAAAGTACGTTTAGAATATTAACCCTACAGGCATGAATTTTTTAATTTTTAGGATTTCATTAAATACTGCCCTAACTAATTGAAAAATAAAATTATGCAATCATTCAATCTAATACTTAGGGTGTCCCAAAAACTATACTATTGACACATATGTAACGTCATTCATTAAATAGTGCACGAACATAAAAAAAATGTGCCTTTTGCTGATTATATATATATATATATATATATATATAACGTTTTATTATTTATTTACAATATTGAGAACCATTAAAATAAAATAACGAAAAATAAATAACTGTTATTACGTTCCTAATTATTGGAGCACTATTAAAATGTAACGTAGATTGTCGAAAAGAAGTATTAGTCAATTTATAAATAAATGACAAAATGTGCATTATATATATGTATTTATGACATGTACAATATTAATAATAATAATAATTATTAGTATTATCATTATTATGATACGTGTAGTTAGAAAAAAAAAGAATTATCTGATAAATTATATATTATATATATATATATATATATATATATATATATATATATATATATATATATATATATATATATATATACAAAATAGGGAAAAATTAAAAAAGTAACTAAATTCAGATACTTAGGCGAGGTTATTCAGCAAAATGGAATGGACGGAGAGAAGTTGAAAATGATGGAAAGAAAAATAGAAACGGCTTTCCAATTAATAGGAAATATATACAACAAAAGATCCATATCAATAAATGCTAAGATCAAACATTATAATACAGTTATTAAACTGGAGTGTCCCTATATGCAGCTGAATGATTAGAACTAAATTACATTGGAAAAACCGAAATATTGGAAAGTAAGGAAAGGAAGATTATAAAAAATTCTTGTCCCAAGAAAAGAAGGGAAAATGTTCAGAAACGGACCCAATATAAAGAATTATATGAGAAAGTAGAAAATACTTTAAGTAAATGAAGATTGATATTTTACTCACATATCCAGAGAATAAGCGATAGCAGGCTAACAAAAAAAATCTTTCTCCAAACCAGCCCGAGGTGGTTTTTTTAACACGAAACAGGATTTCAATGAAGTGCAAACAGATAGTTCAACGATCGATAACAGAACAGAATTTAGTTAGATTTAAAAAAAAAAAAAAAAACATCACCGAAGTGGGAAAAAGTGGACGGACGATGGGAAGTGAAATTATGAAGATATACTGGGAAAAACAAAAATAAAAAGTTTTTCTCATGTGATCCATAGATTCGAAGGGAAGAAGAATAGTGATATACAAATTATCATAAAAAATTCGATATTTAAAAGCAGAGCATCACACATTAAACTTATAGTTAAAAAACACAGAATTGCGTTTAACAAATATTTTCTTGCAAATGTGGATCTAGACAACGCTGTAATGCATAAAGTTGTGTATTAGCAATATTTTCAAAGCGCGCATATTAGTAACATTATGCACCATAGGGTTAAGAATAGTTAGAAATTCAATAAAACGAAATATATCGCTATCTATTGAATTTCTATAAATACCAAGTATAATTTGATATTCTGGTTTGTACATATTTCAGACTAAATATATAGACACACACACACACATATAATAGAAGCGGAGACACAGAGAAAATTCAGCATACAGGAAAGTATATAGTTTTAAAAATTAACGATATAGAATACAAAAGATAATACATAAGTATTTTATTCCTTTCAACTTTTACATTTGCTCACATTCTTAACTAAACAAAATAGAACACCGTTTAATCACTAAAAATTTTCTATATTATGAAACTTTTAATGATTAAACGGTGTTATATTTTGTTTAGTTTATAATCTTCTTTTAAGTTTAATTTATTCGTCATCCGGCTAATTTTAAACTTTCTGTTTAAGTTATACGTAATATTTTATAAACGACG
The DNA here is from genome assembly GCA_032883995.1 of Coronaproctus castanopsis. Classification (NCBI taxonomy): domain Eukaryota; kingdom Metazoa; phylum Arthropoda; class Insecta; order Hemiptera; family Monophlebidae; genus Coronaproctus; species Coronaproctus castanopsis. Next base: position 123,257,321 of record CM065052.1, on the reverse strand, counting down.
TCACGTCAACACTCTTAAAATAAAGTAATAGTCGATAAAACTAAAATAAGAACAATTACGCTTCACGTTTGTCTAACACAAATGGCCGTGTACACTACTAGTCGTTCTAACTCGGCAAAGTTACAGCGGTTACAAAGTATACGCTGCAGCAGAATAATTCTGAAACTTTCAATTTACAACAAAGACCAGACACACGTACAAGACATTTTGCGATGTTGTCGAATGAAATATAATTGTTTTTTTTTTTTAATAGTTGTACCCTCAACAAGTGTTAAACGACATAGGGAATTACACACTTACAATTTTGCAACTAAAATATAAACGCTACAAACACAACAGAATTAATACGATGTATAAATCTGAAATTACTGGTCAAAATTTACTTTTCGTGTACATATAAAAGATATTTTTTACCCTATTACATCAAATATATATATTTGTATGTTTAAATATTGGCTGCTTTATGACCAATATACAGGTTTTGTTGGTGGTGATGTTAGATTAATAAATTAACGGAAAAGCGGATTTATTAAAACCGTTGTCAACTTAAGTACTAAACAGGAAATCATGAAGGCACTTAAAAAATTATTCCGAGTGCTTCAAGACATTATGTTAAAGATCTTGTGTATTAAACGACCACTTCAATATTGAAAAGGAAAATTGAAAAATATGAATTAACGTTCAAGTAAATACATTTTCTTTATATATATATATATATATATATATATATATATATATATATATATATATATATATATATATATATATATATATATATGTGTGAATTTAAATAAATATATATATATATACAAGTAAAAAAATAATAAAGATGAAATTGGGTGGTTTTTATTTTTAATTAACTTGTACCATGATGCTTTTAGAAAAATTAATTCGTCAGCTCATTCTTATTACAACCCTTCCTCTATAAAGATAACTTATTAAAATATGTTGTTAATTAAATAATAATAAATATAAAATCATTTTTTTTTTAAACTTACCTTATTCAATCGGTTAATTTTCAAATGATCCAATCCGGATAATATACTATTCGGCACACCGTAGTGATTACCGTTACCGAAACTTTTTAAACTCATATTTTCTACGGTATTATTGTTATGGTGATGATGTCTTTTCTGATCCTGATGACGAACGTCCGTATGACCGGTAGAATGACGAGGTTTCTGAAAGAGCGGCATAGTTGAAATCGTAGAAGACAAGACGGAGCCAACCTGCCTGTCGAAACGAGAATTACCGGACCGAAATTTCGCGTTCGAAGTTGTTGCACTGTAAAACGCGTTACTAGTAGTAGTATTAAACACTGTCGAGGTCGTAGTATGACTTGAAGCGGAGGTGACACTATAACGGGCGCTTTCGCTGGAATCGGTTAACCTGAACCAGAAAACGTACGTATATATTAATATATAAATGGCGTCATTTGTATGAGTACGTGGTTATAATTGTGGTTTGTCGGACACGATCAAATTTGATAAGATTCGAGCCGAATAGTGTAAATGAGTGAGATAGAAACAGTTTTACTTTGGTGCGTGAGTATTGCGCAATGCTGCGGCGATTGTTAGTAGTGGTGATCAATAGTAGACTAGGATTTTACGATAACTTAGTTTAATCGAACTGTGCATGTTGTGTGTGTTGTTTAACACTGTTGCTCATTATGAAGTAATTTCACGGGTTATTTATATATGCACATATATCTATCTATCTATATATATATATATAATATGCTTGTTGATGTTAGTTCGAGTATTTGTATAAGAATGTATATACGCGCACACATGTTACACGCCAACACACACGGAACACGGGGCTTTGGCGCGTGAGTAACTTTTTTATTGAATGTGTGGTATCAAGCCTTCATGCGCACTTTCATCGAACGCCCGAGTTGAAAGTATCGTGATATAAAATATTGACGTCATAAGGTTGGCTTCTTAAACCGGTAATCAGAATTTTATGCTTTCTTTATTATAAATTACAATAGTAAATTTATACCATCCTCAAATTATTCGGTCTGATAGAATTACGGAATCGGCAATACATATATAATACATAATATACAATAATAATAGTCGGGAGAAATATATTTTCGAAAACAACCATTATAATGGAACCGGATGACGACTTTGTTTTTTTTATCTGAATATCTGACTTATCTGTGTTATCTTCTGTACAGATGGCATCGTGCGTTTCGTAAATGTATTTTAAATCGATTTTTAATTTTGTACTTTGTTTAAATTTTCCTGTTATCTTTAATTTCTGTTTATCTTGTTACCTATAATTTCTGTTTATCCTGTTACCTATAATTTCTGTTTATCCTGTTACCTATAATTTCTGTTTATCCGGTTACCTACAATTTCAGTTTATCGTGATTTCATTATTATACGAATAGACGAGTTCTTTAGAATATATTATTTTAATCAATGACGTCGGATATATCTATTTCAAGCTATGCCGATGACGTCGTAGTTGTAGCCATTTTTTTTTATACAAAATTATACATTTTGACGCGTGAAATAATTAAATTAAACAAGATGAGTCAAGTTCTTTAGAATATTATTATTTTAATCAATGACGTCGGAAATATCTATTTCACGGTATGCTGATGACGTCATAGTTCTTTAGTTTCGAAGAAAGTAATAATGCCAGGTTGGAATTTATCAGAATTAAGTATGAAATTAAAAAACCTTTCATTTTATTTTTTACACAAAATTATACATTTAGACGCTTGAAATAATTAAATTAAATATGGTCGAAGAAGGCGAAAATTTAAATATTCGATCTACAACACTGATTTTTAGATAACTCTAGATAATTTTAAACGTGTTACAAATATTTTAAGAATCGAAACATTTAATGCCAATCAAGCCTCTTGTTACGAAAATATATATATTAAAGGTTTGGACATTTCGATCGAAAAGCTTAACCAGCCAAAGGTCGAGCGTTTCGGAGTTTTTGTCTATATTTTCTTCCCGCTTCATCTAATTATATATTTCCGGCACTACGCCTGTGGGTAAAGTGATACGATCATTTTGAAACAGCATTAACTGGTCAGATCAAATTCGACATTTAGGTGTTGTTTTTGACAACAAAATTAACTTCACTAATTATTTAGCAAAACAAAATAAAATCGAAGTTAAAGTGATTAACTTCGATTTTATTTTGTTTTGCTAAATTCATAAAATCACTACTCTCCAATACTCACTAATTATATTAACTTAATACGAAGGCTAATAAATCAATTTGTTCCATATATTCCGTGTTTAATAGAAAATCATTCCTTAATACTCGCAATAAACTTACTATTTATAAAACACTAATACCTATAGTATCTCGTCTTGTTTAGTTTTCAATATCGAACGCTAGTTATACTAAATGGCAGCTCACCCAAAGCAGGTGACTTAGGTGCGTGTTAAATGCTCCCCCGTTTTGCTAGAATCATATGAATGATGTACTGAAATTACCTCGTGTCAATATATTCTTAACATATCACGTAAATTTTTCAATAATGAGTTTATCTCGTTAATAGGTAATTACGATTCTAGGAAACTAATGTTTATGTATACAAAATATAAGCATAGACGCATTAAACATAATTTATTGTAATGATCTATACGTTTATTAATATTGTTCTAATTATTAGTGCGCAGTTATATGAATTATTTTCATATTTAATTGTTAGTTTCAAAGTGATCTAATGTTATGCTCGCTTTGTTTATTTGCTGTCTTTTTTTTTACCATTTTTCTCCTTATAATAGCTGTACATTTTTTGTTTGTTACCTACCTTAATTAATTAATCTTGTAAGCTATCGTAGTAATACGAGTTCCGGTACAGGATATATTTTTAAATTATGTTTATTGATACTATTTTAATTATTTAATAAAATACTTATTTATTTCTTTACTATCTTTTTCTTATATTCGTTACGAACTACCGAATGGTTTTTATACAGCAGTTGATTGGCGCTTAGAATAGGCCGTTTGTTAGGGGTGATGATAGTTGAAGGGACGATGTTCGATATTGTATAGTACCCCAAAAGATAGTCAGGAGGGTTGTTGTGAATAATTTACACAACGTGTAGGGTCGTGTACACACACACACACACACACATATATATATATATATATAACATGAAATTTAACAAGAATCGAATACCCTATTTTCATTTTGAAAATGTGTACATCGGACAGAAAATAACGCACACACATATATAATACAACATTCTCCCTTTATTTAAATATGTATATGTAATATTCACACATAAACACATACATTCATATATATACATATGTATTACATATAGCTTGTTAAGTTATATTGTATAAGAAATTTTCAAAAATTAAAATTTTCAATATAAAAATTTATTTTTAAAAAATGGGTAACATGTCTTCCGCGTGACGTGCGATTAAATTATTTTGTGTGCAATTAATGGGATGTTATATATATATATATATATATATATATATATATATATATATATATAACGAAGCTTTCCGACTGTAAAGTCATTATTAAGCTATTGAGTTTTTGGCAATAGCTTGATAATGACTTCATAGTCGAAAAGCTTCGCTGATATAATAAAAAATTTTTTAGTGATTAACTTGGATTTAATTTTGTTTTGTTAATTCATAAAATCACTACTCTCCAATACATCAACATAAATATTATACATATACATATATATGTATATATATATATGTATATATTCGGTCATTTCGGAAACAGCTATGACGATTTATACGAAATTTTCTACACACGCGTAATGTATTAAACAATTGAAAATGATCGGTAAGAAAATTGCGAATTTCGAAATTTTAATCCTCAACTCTGATTACACTCCACCATACAATTTGGCAAATTTAGATTTTCTTCGTGATATTTATTTAAATGCACGTTGAAAATTTCACCCAGATCGGTCGATAGGTTATATGTTCGGAAATTAGTTAAATATAATTTTAAGTTTTCACTGTCGATCGCAGTATTGACAGTTTTTTTCAGTGAAAATTGACACAGTTTTTAGCGAAATAAAATTAGGAGCCTAGAAATTTATTTCTTTACTTATATATTACGATTATACCACGTTGAATGTACCGGTTCTCGTCAAATCACCGTAGTTAAACGACGTCTGACCAAGTTAGTACTTGAACGGGGGGGGGGGTGATCGTCTGGGAAAACTTTGATGTTATGTCGTTGGGATAGCCGAGTGGCTAATGGATTTCTATACCGAGTTCGAATACGATCGACGACGCAAAAATTATCATCAGAAAATAAAAATAATCCTGATATTAACACGTGGAAGACAATGGCATACCACCATGCACAACACCATATGCGCGCTGGTAAACAATATAGTATACCACAATAACACGGGGGGGCTGCATTGTATCCTGACAATAAAGCGTTTACAATCAGTCCTCTCGGCTGTGTGCGTGTATCTATCTACGCCAGCGCCATATTATAATTACCTTGCTACTTAAACTATACAACAAAATATGTATAGTAAGTAGTCGCCTACAGCCGATACGGAGACGGCACTTAATGATGATGTAGTATCGGTGATCGGTATTTTTTTGTAAAATCGTGTTTTTTTTCTTCGTAAAATATATTCAGATACGAATCAAGCATACTATTAAAAACCATTACATACATAACTATAATTATACTTTAATCGTGTAGAATTTTACAAATTTTCGGAGTTATTATCCTACGAATTATAACTAAAAACGCTGGTTTGATGTAAAGATTTCATAGTGTAATTGTTAAAAGATATTTGAAACGCAGATGTAAATATTAAAAATAATAATAATAATATACGTTTATATGGATAGATGAATAAAAAAATCTAGATAAGCAATTAACGTAGGTGAATTAATTATTTGCTTATCCTAGATATGAATGTATATATATATATATATATATGTATTTGTTTATTTCTGGGTTGTTTATGTACTATTTATCATGTGGTCCCTTATCGCGCGTTTATCGTTCACAAGACGGCCTTTTCTTCGCCAATTATCGATTCGTCCGAACTTTCGGACTATCGATATCAGCTTTCCTAGGCTGTTTACTTTGAAGAAAGTATTTAATTAGCGATGGACTTTGCGACCAGTCAACGATCTCGTCTTACTTAAAGGAACGTGGAGTTTAACAAAATAAAACGCACGCTAGAATGCGTTACAATTTCAAAATCTCCATTGCGTAATCGTTATCATTCAATACGTACGCGATAATACGTATCCGACTTACATTTCGTTAGCTGTCCGCGTTACTCGGTCTTGAATTAATATTAAAAGTGCAGCGAATTATATAGTAGTTAATATATTAGAAAACTTTGTAAGGAACAGGTTTCTCTTATTTTTTTTTTTTTAGTGGAATAGAAAATGATCGCGAGGAAGAAAAATGATGGAGTATATACACGGGATCAATTTAAAGAAAGTCGGTACCGGAAGTAATACAAACGGCAAGGCAGATGCAACTATGACAAATCAAAACCTCCTTAATAGGAGATGGAAAATGATGAAGACCGATTTTCATGTCGCATTTTTTCTTTCCGTTTTCAGATAAAGTTGCATGATAGCTGAAGCCGTCAGTAAGCAATTGCGATTGGAGACATAATAAAAAGGTTCTTGACGCGTGTGAAATGATCGCTGGCCTGTTTGGTATTATATCACTGCTAGTGATTAATTGACACGTTCGTCGGACTTCCACACTATTGTCTGACAAATTAATATCCAGCGGATTAGAGTGACTAGTCGTTTCAGGACATCGAGCGTTGTATGTTCATATTTCATCTTTGACCTGTGATACCTTCAGATCCCTGTGGGGGTGATCATTTCGAATGTATTGAGGTGGGTTATTATCGGGTTAACCTTAAATTCAATACGAATCTCGTTGTTCTTCTTTTTATATATATTATATATATATATATATATATATATATATATATATATATATATATAAGTAAAATAGAATCTAAAAAGGAGTATAATCTATTGTCGACGAATATGACCCTTACTGTAACTGAATAACGAACAAAATGTCACAGATAAAAGAAGAAAAATTTGAAGACGGGAAACGTAGTTGGGAAACAGTGTTAGACCGTATTGTGAATATTGACGAAAGTCGAGCAGATAAACACGAAAATAACAATCGATAATTTGACACTAAAAGTAGATTTGCAGTCGATTTTTTATACGATCTTCAAACAATCTTACTAGAGTCTGGTACTTTTTCTTCGACACATTAGTATTTTTTCATTGTCAATTTTTTTCAAACAGATTTATGGTTCGTCATTTTCAACACCAATTTAGAAGATTACAAAATAACAAACGCTCTATAGCTGACCACCTTCTACCAATCTAATTAAAACTATCCCGAGAAATTTAGAAAACATAAAGAAATAGAAGAAACTACTAATGCCCCCGATTTCACACCAAAAACTAATCTCAACTATAACGCTACCATAACTAAAGACGAATTTAATATCGCCCTAAAGACAATGCGGCCCTCAGCCACCGGTCTAGACGGAATCCACACTTCCACGATAAAACAACTTAATTCATCCTCTAAAGAAGTCGTTTTGCACTTTTTTAATATAATATGACAAACTCAGTCATTTTCAGAGGCGTGGAGAGAGGCTCATCTAATTCCGGTACTAAAACAAAACAAAAATCTATTAGACCCGGCTAGCTACAGACCGATTTCTCTCACAAACACCTTATGCAAGTTACTCGAAAGAATTGTTAATAATAGATTGCTACGGCAGTTAGAAAGCTCAGAACTCATGGATCCCTTACAGTTCGGTTTCAGGAAACAAAGAAGCGCTCAGGATCTATTAGTCAAACTTACAACAGATATACGAAATAATTTAATAGAAAATAAAATTACAACTGTTGTTAGCTTTGACTTAGAAAAGGCTTTCGATAAACTCTGGAAACAAAGAATTCTTCTCGCTTTATATCAGTTGGGATTTAGAGGAAATTTACCGATATTTATTCTCAATTTTTTACTCCACCGGAAATTTCAAGTAAAGATAAATTCTATCAGATACAAAAATTCATGAAAATGGTACCCCGCAGGGATTCGTAAATTATCCCTATGCTATTCGTTATAGCCATGACTAATATTAAACAATATATACCATCCCCAGTAAGCTATTGCATCTACTCTGACGATCTATCAATATACTACTCAAACCGAGACTCAAAATTTGTGGAACTTTTATTACAAAATGCAATAAATGACTTAAATAATTGGGCCAAATCTCTAGGATTTACTTTCTCCACATAAAAAACTAAGCACATAACATTCAATAAAGAACGACGTACAATTGTACCAAATTTAAACATGGATACAATACAAATAGAAAAGTCAGATTAGCTTCAGATACTAGGCCTAAAATTGGAGCCGAAACTTAACTGGAAAGAACACATAATCGAACTAAAAATAAGATGTTTGACAAAAATGAATATGCTCAGGTTGTTAAATAATTCATCGTGGGGATCTGATCGAAAACTATGAATACAGTTATACAAATCCTACATGCTAAGCAGATTATACTACGCCAGTATAATATATGAAAGTGCAGCCTGTTCCACACTAAAAAAACACCTCAATTATGTTTAAAATTTAGCTCTTAGAATTGCCTTGGGAGCCTTTCACACTACCTCGAGCACAGCTCTATACGTGGAAGCAAACATATTACCACTCCAATACAGAAGACAAATACTAGCGCTCCACTGTTTGCGTTCTAGCAGTGTTACCCACTGCGTTATTCAAAAAACAAAACTGCCTGTCTTCTCCGGGTCACCCTATATTTTACAAAAATACAATAAAGCGAATAAATGTTATAAATGGGAGTAAATAGCTACGCAACTTCCCAAAAAGGCGGGGCTAACTTTAGATATAATATTAATCATGATGATAATAACAATAATAATAATAAAGTTAAATCAATTTATTTAATATATTACAGAGAGTGCTGCAATATTAGCTATTTATTTATTAAAACATAATAATATTGGAAATATAATTACAACTTTAAAATTGTAATAATAAGAAACAGAGCTAAGGATAATACGTAAATAAATATAATAATAATAATAATAATAGTAATATTAATGTATTGGAGAGTAGTGATTTTATGAATTAACAAAATAAAATAAAATCGAAGTTAATCACTAAAAATGATTAACTTGGATTTTATTTTGTTTTGTTAATAATAGTAATAATTATCTCACGTCGTTACGGAAGAAGACATTATGAATAGGAGCAGGTTCAGAAGCAAAGTTAATAATTTCCAGTGATTTGAAGCAAAAGTGAAGAAGTGTTATTAAATAGACAGATGAAAGGAAGCAAAAACACAGCGAAGAAATGAAAAAATACCGGAGTGTAAAAAAGAGGAACAAACAGCCATCATGAAGATATTTTACCACGTGGTCCATAGCTGGCCAATTCGAAGAAATATGATTAATAATAATACTGCGAGTAATTAAACGAATAAATAAACTCTAGCGAATAACTAATGAAATAAATTAACTATGGAATAATTAAATACGTAAACATCGCGAATAATTAAATTAATTAATTAATTAATCTTCGTTTAATTAATTAAATAAATAAAAATAAGTTCGTGAATAATTATATGAATGAATAATACGCGATTTATTCGCTTATTTCGATGATCGATTTTATTATAAATTTTGGCGTATCACAACGTTCGACAATGCATCGTCAACCTCTACTTAAAGTGTGTATACGACCTTTTGTCCTCTAATATCGTTTAGTATATACATATACATATATATATATACATACATATGTATATATAGTATGTATATGTATATATGTGTTTACTTTACCAATTATTGAATATATATCGTAATCAGTTTGTCAATTATAACTGACCGAATACGATGTTTACAATAATACTTTACGTTTAATTTTCTTTTAAATAATTAAAAATAATAATATTGCGTTTATTTATTTATTTATTTAACTACTTCGGAGACGAAAAAAAAAACGCCTGTTAATTTATTTATCGAATAACTTCTTTGAATAAAAAAAATAAAAATAAAAACAGGCCGCGATGACCTTGAAATACATTTTACATTTTTGACAACTCGAGTGAGTTAATACCTTATCGTTGATAAAACCGAACCTCTAATTTGAAAAATACGCTAAAAGTCCAGACAACGAATATTACTTAAGCCGAGCGACATGGGTAAATATTTATTCGGCAAAACTTGTATTTGTATATTACGTTATCGGTGGTAATTTTTTATATCGGTATTTTCTTTTAATAAAATTAGGTTTCTATAAAATTTTATTTTAGAGAAAATGTTTTTTTTACTGAACTCTTTTTACTATTCGGTTCACTTTCTTTAGTTAGAGATAAATTTATAGCGAAGAACGCTTGTAAACTACTTTCACCACTTTAATATGTGGACTATTAATAAGAAATAATTATATAAATACATCCGTTACTATCGGACCCGAATCTTTCTTTCGGAATACGTATTTGTATAGTGTTGGCTAAAGACGGAATATTCACTGAATCAATTCCTTATGATAATAGAATGAATTAATTCTTTTTTAAAAAGACTCATTGATTCATCGAGTCTTTTCATCTCACGGAATCGTCTAGTGAATTGTATTTTGTACGATGATTACTTATTCGTAACTGAAAAGAATTATGAAGGTGATTCAAAAAGGAATTGTCTAATAAACCGTGGTTTTTTGTAATGAATGACTATGTCACAATGGATTCTAATTCTAAACAGAATTATAAGTAGGATTCAAATAACTATAGACCAAAAAAAATATTAGACAATATAAATATTTATTGTCTAGGTATTTAAGACATCGTAACATATTATATACCTGGTTATTAAATATTATCACAGTGTGCGGATGGCTTCAGTTGATACATTTTGTTGGCATATGAGAGATTTATATTAGTTGGTTGTGGATACGTTTATAGTGAATAACATGTGTAAAATTTGAACAATATGCGTCATAATAAAGACTTAAACATTCAAGTAGTTGACTTTTATTATTATAGTGTAATAAACGTAAATAATGATAGTCTAAAAAAAAGATATAACAATACCTGACAGAGATAATTAATAAACTGAAGTTTATACATGAACCAAATTGAAATTATGAACATTTGTGTTATATAAATTATTTGAATGCCCAAATCTGTTCTTTTTTAATCTAATGAAAACTCGGTTTCCATAACATTACTCTAGCATGAGCTGTTTTTAAAGTTATTATATAAAATATGAATTTTTTAATATTTACTGAAATATTTCTGTCTGTGTTTATGTTTTGAGCAAATACAAATAATTAATACAATTCGAATCGTCAATTCACGACATATAAATAAGATACGAGTTTGCTTGTATTTTCATCTTTACTTTTAATTAACGAACGATGAATGTGTTTTGTTTATAAGTTTTTTTTATAGTCGCTATCATTTAATTATGTACATAGCCGGTGATGTATATGATTTTAGATATCCATAAATTTGAACGAATATGTTCATCCAATGAATTATTGAAACTTACTGTATACTTTTAAAATCCAATATGAAATAAATATACAAAGTTTCATTTATTATAATGAAATTTAAATTATATACTATAAGAAAAACTGTGTATTATTTTGAAACATACGAACATATTATATTTTAACACGTAATAATCTTAATAGCCCGAATAATATAATATAAATAATTACATATATTATATTACGTAATACAAATTATGTTTTAATCAAAATCACTTTTACGCATTAAATATTTACATACGTACAAATATGTTTGACACACTGATCTAATTCATAGAATGAATTTATAATTTTGAAAGGACTCAAAGACTCAAAGAATCAATTCAGTGACACAATTCACTCTGAAAGAATGAATTAGATGAATCAATTCACCCAACTGACTCAAATTGTCCAACACTATATTTGTATAAGACAATGAAGATATTCAGAAAGTGTAATAACAAATGATGGAAAATAAAAAAAAAAAATAGAATAAAATCTGGCGAAATGGGCGTTTATTTTTCGTAAATATTATTAACGTCGAGATACACGAATAAATAAATTAAGAAGAAATCGATTAAAACACTCTTACGAAACGTTTTACGTTACGGTTCGGAAGAGCTTAGACCGGTAGATAAAAAGACCCAAATTTGAAAGCTTTTGAAACCTGCCGTTGGAGCAGAATGGAGAGAATAGCACCGACAGAGAAAACTAGTAATAAATCATCATCATTTGCCGAACGTCGTGACTAGCTGTTGTACGCTTATTTTTAGGTATAAAATGAGCTAGCATTCAAGGCACTATTTATATGCGACGCAGATGCGCTTGCATATAATGTTATACGGAGTTGGGTGCCACTGCCTTCTCCGTGATAATTAATAATTAAATAATGAGATGAAAACTTTCTATGTCACGCGTTGGTTTCGAACCCTCGACCGTCGAGTTGACAAAAATAGTATCTCAATTAATCCGTGAACGTAGAAGGACTGCCTGTATAAGTATAAGCACATTCGCTAACTCATAGCACAGCCGCTAACCCATAACACATCCGCAGTATTTTTACCTAAAGGCCAATGAAGAAGACCCTGATAGAAAACAAACTCCATTGCCTTGTGGAATGGGTTTTGTTTACCGTAGGACTAAGGGAGTAAACACTAACAGAGAATCCTCAAGCAGGCAACGGGAAACCACTGTAGTATCTTCCTTCGAAAATCATTACGAGTTAAATGGGATATAATCGTTTTCCTCATGCTCCGACTGGCATATGGTGTCCGGGACTAAGATGTGAAATGTACTAGCGGCCATATTGATAAGGCTTTCCGAGTAATATGAATCGAGGATATTGAACATCCTTACCGGCAGAATCATGATCACGATACTGGCGTAATCGATGAAGAAGAGATATATACTGTAACTATATAAGTAAAGAAAAACAACGTATAAAAGTATAATATCTCGAAACAATTTTTTTTTTTTACTTTTCGCCCGGATACGAAATAATATAAAATAATGCGTTTATAACTGAAGTAATACCGACAGATTTAATTGTAGAGAAAAAGAAATATAATAGTTAATTCAATTCAATTTAATAAAGTATATTTATGTTTTTATACATCAGCAAATAATAAGTAAATAAAAAAATGCGCATACCGAGCAGCGTTAACGCTCTTACTACGCGTCTTAGGAAATAGTGTACAAAGAAATCTTAAAATTTATTTTATAATTATACAATAATTATACAGGGAAAAACATTAATACTTAGGAAAATAGTATTGAAGAAAAAATTAATATATATATAAAAAAAAAAAATTAATAAACAAATATATTGATATTAAATTTCAACAAATCAAAAAATAGACAGAAGAGAAGCAGACAGCATTTTTGGAGCATATTTTCACAATCACCATCGCATATTTTTAAGTAATATATTTTATATTTTTAAAATTATGATGTTTTAAAATGTTTCACTTGATAATGGCGTAAATGACGAAAAGCTTTGTGTTTTCTTTAAGAAAATAAATATTAGTGATTTAACTAATTTTCAATTGATTTTTTAGTTAAATAACAAACTATAAAAAGGTTATTTACGTTATTAATTGCGTAGAATAAGAATAAAATCGATTGAACAACTACGGCGATTAAAAATGTAGAGCGTAAATATAATGAAAAAACTACTCTCGATAAATTAAATATTCATAAATAGGAATATTTTGTTAAATTCATTAATAACTCGATATTAGTTCTAAACTAAACTCTAAAACATTAATTCATTCCGAAGATAAATTATTAAGGGGATGATTTTAATGTTCGTGTTAGCTTTTGATTATCTGAATGTAGCTATTTATAAGTAAATTACGTTATTATAGATAATTATCGTTCATTATCATTATAAAAGTATCGGTTGCACATCACTAACTCTATATACATCGTCATGTGGCTGATTCAATAAATTTGATGAATTCCCTCTAAGTGCGTGAAATTTTACCCTGCGCTGCTAGATTGAAAAGACCTTCTCGGATTTTGCGAGCGATATAGTTAATTTTTCTTCTTTTTATGTCATCAATTAATTGCAACTTGTTGACATTGCACCGACTCAGCACTTCTACATGTTTGGTCAATTCTCGGCATGCGTCGATACGCCCACATTTCAACGGCGTTAATTCTGCTTTCGCAATCCGCATTTATTGTCCAGGTTTCCGCTGAATAAAGCAACACGGACCAAACGTGGTAATATTCGTTTAACGCCTTCCTGGCCATTGTTATTCTGGAAATTATTTCTTCGTTATCACGTCCATCTTCTATAATCACAACTACTAAATCTTTATATTGTTTTACCTTTTCTAGTTGTTCATCTATTTCCAATTTTGTCCCTCCAGTTTTCTATCTGCTAAATCTCGTGATTTTTATTTTATTTACATTTATTTTCATGTCGTATTTTCTTCCTGCTTTATTTATAGTATCTCTAGCATCGCATCTGCTTCTCCGTTTCGGCTATCAATACTTAATCATCTGCGTAAATAATATTGTTTATTATTATTATACTATTTCGATGTTATATAATTCGCACCTAATTATCAATTGTATTTAAAATTATTGCATTTTCAGTTATTATTGTTATTTTTAAATTATATACGTATATATTTTAATTGTTGCCGCGACGGGGTTGTAATAAATGCTTTAAAAGACTACAGGAAACCAATATATGACCCCGTTTTTAAGTCGTGATTTGCAGTTGTTTCTTGAGTGTACCTGAAATATTTATTTTTTAAAAGAAAAAAAACTTATCACCTTCGATTGCAGTTTTAAACAATACGTATCTTTACAATTCGTACAAAATCGACGTTACAGAATTCTATTAAGTAGTCGCAGCTTTACAAAGCTTACTGACAAATTGCTCAGTTTCTATTGATATTGATTAATCGTTCAAAAGTATTGACGATACTCGAGAATCGTATCGAAATAAATTGTTATAATCATCGTCGTCGTATTGTTCGTTGCGTCGTGACTAGCTATTGTACGTTTCTCATTTTTACGTACAAAATTAGCTAGCATACACTATATGCAATGCAGATGCGCTTGCGTGTGATGTTATACGGAGTGGAGTTTCACTACTTTCTCCGTGATAATTAAGAATTTAATAATGAGATGAAAACTTTCTGTGTCGCGTGTTGGTTTCGAACCCACGACCGTCAAGCTGACAGTCGAGCACTCTAGCAAGTACGCCACCGCGACTGTGACTGTTAAAATGAAATGTTATACAGGGTACAAATATCCCTAGTAATGAAGAATACAAGGAAAACCAACAAGAGGGAAGAAGCCTAATTGATAACAACAAATCCACCGAAACCAGACGGAACTCATTATTGACGCTAGAAACAGACAGATACGAATTGAAATGGACGTACGCAAATATAGGGAAGCGGTGATTGTGATGACTTATTTTGTATAAGTGTTATAAATGAGCACGTGTTCTCATATATATTATATATATGTTTGTATGTAGTGCGTGTACATACTTGTCTATTTTCTGCATATTTTACCGTATTTTCTTAATTTTCTTCGGAAGTTTTTTATTTATCTTTCCCCTTTAACGTAATAATCATAAAATGTAGTTTATTTTTATTTGTTCTAATGTAGCTTAAGATAAGTGTTAAGGTATCAGGTGTACTTAACAACAAAAGTGTGTTGTGTACGTGTTATTTTATCATATCGTATTGTTCGAGTAAAAGTTGTTCTTTATATTAACGTTAATAAAATTGAAAAGAAATAAAATAACAAATGTTAACGTTCACTCCCACTAGTGATGAAAATCTCGCGCTACTCGATAGATTATTAAAAGTCTTCCTGTGTATGCGCTGCATTTGGCTCGATGCCGTGAATTAGTACATCGGACGATTAATGTTTACATTAAAATCGCCGTTATACAGTTTCTCGAGGTAGTAAAACGATGAACGTAAACATTTCTTCAAAGTAAAATATCGTGTTTTTGCCATGGGTTTTTTTCTGAATACATTTGTCGAGTTTTTGTTAGATCTTTATAGTTAGTTACGTAAGAAGAAGAATTTACGTCGACAATTACAACGATATGATTATTTTATATAAATTTTTTTATTTTAAATTTTTAATTATAATTTTCTTTCGAATTTTTTCCTTTTTTTTTTTTTAATAGATAATAATGCCAATCGGGACATCTTTCACATACACACAGTAACGTTGACTTCGGTATTTAATGATAGAGTATTACGTCTGTTTAAATATAGAAACTTTTAAGGATGCCAAGGCAGAATAAAGATTACTTTCCTATTATTAATTATTACTTCGATATGCGAATAAGATAAATTCTTTTCATATCGCGCGCGCGTTAAATACGTAACAACGGTTGGAAATTTTTTTGATTTCCTTCTATTAACACTGTGCTTTTCATTAACGTTAATTTAATTTTTGTCATATACAATAGAAACTTGTGAGAATTTTAACTGAATTAAAAAAAAATTATCAACGACGAAGAGCTTTTGGAGGAAGACGGTTATAATATTGACGAAAGAGAAAAGTTTAGAAAATGAAAATCGGCAATACTCAAAGATTTAAAAACGTTCTGCTTATACAGGACTATCACCTTCTATGGTTACTATTTCCAGAGTATTCTAATTCTTATTCTTAAATCAATAGCATTTTATAGGCTTCACGCGAGGTTTATCCATTACAAATTGCAATATAAAAAATTAGGTAAAAATATAGTAGCAATATCGCTAAGTTACAATCACGAATAAACTTATATAGATAAATGTAAATGCGCACATTACGATTAGCCAGTAGGAAAGACATGTTCATAGGGAAAGGAATATATAAGGATTTGAGTGTTACGAGAAGGTAGATAATTGGAACATTCAAAAGATTGATATCTGCAAAGTAGGAAGTTATGGTAAGGTGCATTTGGAATAGTGAAGAAGGGGGACGATTTTTTCCTAATCGTAGTCTACATTTGGCGATTATGAATGAACGATTTTGGTTAACTGGCATCGGTCAGTTTGAAGCAATTTATAATGCGAGAAATTGTAAGGGTTATTCCGGACCGGTTTCCAGTATTCCTTATGGTCAGTTTAAACAATGAGGAGAAGATCCATGCGCGATGAATAAGCGATGAACAATCCGAGAATGGAAGAATGAGCAAAATAGTCAGTAAAAAAGTTATCGCTGATTCTAGAGTGTCCGGGGATCTGTACAAACTTAATGGAAATTCTAACACCCTGTAGAAGAGCGATATGATTGCGGATTTTCAATATTATAAGTAAGGAACGAGGGTTGTAATGTAAAAATTTTATAGCAGAGGCAACTTCTAGAGTCTAAATAGATTTCAATTTTTTCAGATGATTCGAAAATACGAAGCGGAGGGAAAAGGATAGTTACGACCTCTACAGTAAAGATAGAAGACATTCGTAAGAGAGTAAACTTTTTAACAAGTTGGAAGGAATAATAAAAGCTGCACCAAGATGTGTAATTGATTTAGAGCCGTCTATGTAGATATCCAAAAAAGTAGTTATTGGTTTAGTAAAGAAAAAGCGTGTTAGCGATAGAAGGAAGTATAGAAGCTTTCAAAGTTTTAAAATTATCTAAGTCTATATGTAAAGATATCTCGTTATTAAAAGGAAAAAGGAAATAATTGGAAGAAGGAGGGGTATTATTAGATTACTATAATTGGATAGATGATATAAACCTGTATGGAAGTATGGTTTTATGTTGTGGGGCTGCGCTAAAGGTATTCGTGTAAATAAAACAGATATTCCAAAGTAAGACAATAAGACTAATTGTATCTCCACTTTGATATGTAATAACTGACGCCCTATATCATCATCAATTTTCATCCTCTATTCAGGAGGTTGGTGCGGTACGTTAGTTTCTTATAGTTGCCTCTGCCTCGCCATCTGTATTATTTCCGGTATTGACCTTCTACTATGGATCCCGTCTATATACTCCATCCTTCTTCTTCCTCTTGGACTTTTTCCCAGGATTTTCCCCTGTATCGCTATTGTAAACAAATCCGCCTCTCGGATTTTATGTCCAAAATATTTCTTTTTTTGCTTCATTAATTCTACTTAGTAGTATTTACATAGAAAGTTTAAAATTACCTATATCAGAGACGAATTCATAAATCAGGTAAAAAGGTATCAAGTCACGAGAACACACTAGGGATAATCTGTGAGATAACAGCGGGTAAAGAATACTTCAATCTAACCTTTGACTATAGCTAACATAATTTTAAATTTGATCGGAGAACACTATTGAGTGTTTAATAATTTCGATAAATTTCGTTATTATGCAATTTTCTGTAAAATTAATTCTAAGTCGGTAAAATGACGTCAATAATGAAATACAAGCTACTAACGACACGCCTGTTGTTCCTTTGTCATCTATTTTAATAGAATATATGTACGCGCATAAAGTTTTTAATTTTACTACCCGCTTCTTCATTTTTTTTTTAGGTTCTGTTACATTGAAAAATTACGCACAAATATATTTATCTATGTATACTATACATTACTTAATGCGTATCACAATTATCGTTGCGTAAATATAAATAAATTAAATTAAATAAATTTGCTATTAGGAAGTGTTAAATAATTTTCTACCAACCACCCTGCCGTATTATCAAAATTAATTCCTAATGAGAAATTAATCGACCTCCGCGTGTAGTTACTTTTTTCGACTTTTGCACTTCAGTATATAAATAAACAGCGTTTTAACTTTCGATATTCGATATAAATATAATATTTTTGTAAAAGGTCGAATAAAAAGTTTCGATTGATTAAATGCGTTATCAATTTTTACTCTTCCTGCACTCGCCAATCATCTCGGAGAGAGGCTATATTATATTGGTGTATATTTTTTAAACTAACTTGGACTTATGCATTCTCTAAGCATTTTATATTTCCCGTTCACGATTACTACTTTCGATTTTTTCCACTGTTAAGCAATAATAATAAATCAAACCAAATCAAATTTATTCAGATTTGGTTATACATTACACTAGAATACTTCTCTAGATAAAAACGCCCATACGGGACATCGCGTGAATGGCGATTAACTATTTATTTATTTATCATGTAAATTGTACTGTACTATTGCATTAATTCAACTCATATACACACATTTTTATATACACAGATATATATATATATATATATATATATATATATGAAAACACTCATGCACAAACACACACACATTTATAGAATAAAATATCTCTCTCTCTCTCTCTCTCTATATATATATATATATATATATATATATATATATATACATATTCAAAGTTCAGTGATCACATAATATGACAGGACAAGTTGGAAAAACGCTGATTCGAGGAAAAATAAATGACAGAAGAATTAAAAGAAGATTTTCGCTGAGACTAATAGAGTGGTAACAGAAGAAAATTTCGGCAAAAAGGATTTTCCAATCCTATAAATGTACATATGTTTACACCATCCATTATATTAATATAAATGCCTAAGGTATATATATTTCTCTATTTATTGCTGTTGACGTGCAGTCTTGAGCATATCACATTTACGCACCTGCGTATTTATATATATATATATATATATATATATATATATATATGTGTGTGTGTGTGTGTGTCTGTGTATACAGATTACGATTATTTTTCGAAATGTGTCAAAAAACTTATAATATTTACCTAATTAACTAAAAAATGTGACAGCTTGATTGTCGTGATAATTCATCCGTTTAATATAAAAACTTACCAACATCGACATTCAGATGATCTAGCTTCTCTGTTACGGTACAGCCACAATATATGAATTTGTCCGCTCACTGCCCAATTTTATTTCATTTAACACTGATCAAAACATAATAAATTTTCTGTATGCTAACTACTGTTTTATTTTATATAGTTTCATTTTTAAGTCTGAACCTAGTTAAGTTTATTAAGCAAGTAAGTCGATGGAAATATATGTCGAGTAAAGAAGGTTTAATAAACTCTACGGTTTCGCTCGATAATTCTCGTCGAGTTAAATATTGATAGAACACTGGGCACACGAAGCATTCTACTCGATTCAATACTGTGGAGGTGGTTCCATTTAAGCTGATACTGATTTAGTTGGAAAGCTGATTTGGCTACCAGTTTTGTCCTTGTGTATGAATTCAAACTCACTTTAAGGCGAGTAAAACGCGAATGTATTACTGTGCTGCGAAGTCATACACATATTTACATACACCTAAATATATACTGAAGATATTGTATTTTTTTTTTTTTGTCGCAACTAGCGCAAAATTGCGCGATAATCAATATAATTTATTGCTCAAAATAAGTGTATTTTAACGTGAATAAATAATTATTTTCGCAACAATATCGTTATTAGTACTATCATCGTGCAAATAAGTGCGCTTGAATTGAACAGTTTTTGATTGAACGTTAAAATTGACATGAATAAAATTATTTACCTGAGTCTGAGAAGCAACTAGTAAGAACTACAGTACCGACTAAAAAAAGCCTTCGCAAACGTGTTACCAGAAAGAATAAAAAATATCCGTAATAGTAATTTTTTTTTAATAATATCTCTTAAAAAAAAAACTGAAAAAAACACAACCTTTACACGTTATTATGTTATAATATATATGTATATACATGTTGAATAATATAAATAACGAGGAGATCGTGAGATACCTGTTATCAGTTTTATCGTGTTAAAGTAATAAGTATTAATCGTCGTTGGTCGATATAATGCCTCGCAACATTCGTTAATGCCCATTACGAAACATTTCTCGTAATTATTTCACATTTATATACATATATATATATATATATATATATATATATATATATATATATATATATATATATATATAAAACGTTTAGCGAAGTCTCATATGAAATAGTAAAATTAATTATATGACACCTTTTAAGTCGAACGAAAAAAGAAATTAATTTTTGTTAAGTGTGAATCGTGGAACGAACATTAACCTTTAGTAGATTTTCGCGATTCTCACTGACACCAATTCGCTATGGTCGATAAAAATCGCGTCATTATTAAATGTCAGAACGTATACGTTGAACCTATTTTGAAACATAATTTTATTGTATTATAACAATGTGAAATTTATATAGTGACACGGTTTCAAAGGAATGCTAAAGATTTCTTATAGAACTTGGAACATAAGTTGAGAATGGTGTGATCCGGCTAAATGTCTATTTATGTGGTATGTAAATTTAAAAATAAGAGGTACAAAACTCGTGGATTATATTTTTCAAAAACTATACGAAGTTATCGATCTTTATTTAGAAAAATATTTTTACAAAATAACAATAATAATAATAATTAATAGAAACTTAACATTATTTGTTTGTAATAAGCATAAATTTGGTGAGTGTACATCCTTTCGGGCATTTCTTTTTTCGGCTATTTTCAATCTACTGCTCTCTCGAAGTTCCTTCCATTTTTTCTTGTCGGCCGCTTTGCTTACCCAATTTTCGCGAACTTCATTTACATTATCAACCCAACGTGTCAGTCCTATTCTACGGTTCCGCTTGATGTCTACATTGTCACTTTATTTGGAAGCAGTTCTTCCGGATGTTTTGCCAGATGACCAGCCCCACCTCCATTTTGATTGTTTTATATTTAATATTATATCCTTTATTCTTGTTTCTCTAATCCATTTATTTTATTTCTTGTCTTTCAGTGTTATTCCGATCATTTTTTTTTTATTCTCCTTTGATCTACTCTTAGCCTTTCCTCTAGCGCTGTCGTTATACTCCACGTTTCATTGCCATAGGTCATTTACTGGAATCTCCTTATTTTGTAATATATTTTGTTGTTTCCCTCATGCTAGGTCATTTGGATTCCTCTCGTTATTTCCTCCTTAATTCTATTATCACCTTCTACAATCTGTCGCAGTAATTGAATGATGTTACTTCCTGTATGTTCATCCGATCTATCCTAATATTACCGATGTGCGTGAATTTATTTCGCAGCAAAACTGTTTTGGCTATGTTGATTTTTAGCACAATTTCCTCGCTGTTTATATTAAATTCTCGTGACATTTCATTTAGATCTTCTATATATCATCACTAAAGAGTACTATATCGTCTGCATATGTAAGACGGTTGAAATATGATTGTCCAACTTTTAAACCCTTACTATCCCAGTCAGTTTAATTTCTCAAATACCGATTGCAAGTTCGCAATGAACAGTTCAGGTGGAATCGAATATCATCCTTGTCTGACAACACTTGTATAGGTTATTTTTCCACTGGGCCAACCTGCGTAGTAGCCGTTGCTTTTTTTTTTTATATTCGTTGTGTCATTGTGATATATACTCCTCATTTCCCTTGGTTGATATAGAATCAAAAGTATTTCCATAATCGATTATGCTACATATATTTTTGATATAAAACTATAAATTTCAATGTACGAACTTACGGCATTTACATTTTACGTACATACAGGTCTTAATATGATACGCTCGACATCGCGAAGAACTAACAGCGAGTAATGAAGAAATTGATGAGCAGCAGCAGGTAGCGTGTTCGTTTATATCTCTCGCAGCGGCTGATAATGTAGATACCAGTTTGACCGTTGAAACTAACTAGAAATAACGACGGTGAATTTAAATTAAAACGGAAATTATCAAACGGGACTACTAACGGGAGTGAAGAGATTGGAATTTCCCTAAACGTACGAGTAAAGTATCAAAAAAAACAACATCCCATCAGGTAAATGTCAATAATAAACGAAATATTTTCAAATTTCTCACGGCTGACAGCAATGACCAGGTTGATAATTGAAAGTTGAAAATGGCCAAAGGGACGCTAAAAATTTGAGAGACGAACATTAAAAAGAAGACAACAGTTATGTCAACAGGATTAAACATATCAAACCACCGCCGTCGATTATGGTAAAAAATATACATAACACATTCGGGAAATTTATGTTAATACTAAATTCGCAATTTACGCTTAAATCTACTCTAATGGGTGCCACTATTTTTCCATTAAATCCGCCACGAAGGAAAATAAATACTTTTATTATACATATTGATTAGCAGAAGAGAGAAACCGTTTAGGGACGTGATTAAAAACCTTCACCCGACAACGGAAGTAAATGACACGAATGAACAAATTCAATCTGAAGGGTTTGAAGTGTTCAGAATTAGCAACATTTGAAAGAACAAAACAAAATCATTACCGATGTTCTCTATATAGATTAAAAACCGTCCTAAAAAAATGTCGGTATATTTAAAATTAATCTCGTCTTTCGAATACAGTTGCGTAACCATACAAGGACAGTAGACCTAAACAATGTAAAGGTGTCAACTGTTCATTGTAATTTACCGATTCGATGTGTTAAATGTGCTGGTAAATATTATACAAAATCCTGCAACAAAATTGCAAATGAACCGGCTGTGTATATGTGACGGTAGCCACTCAGCTTGTTATAGAGGATGTACCGTATATAAGCGGCAAAGTAGATTTTACAATAATACACATACATTAAGTACTGAAGCAAATAATAATCACATTTTCTTCACATCATATGATACTTCAGCAAACACGCACACAAATGATACAAATGTTAATCATCAGACGTATGCAAGTGCAACTAGAACAAACAAAATGAATTATGCTCAACGTAGACATTGAAGCTGATCGATCAAACCACAATAGTGATATTTCGTTAATTGAACAAATTCAAATTATTGATACACCCTTTAATCTCATTATTGACGAGACTAATAGATAATACCTTAAATGTTAAACAACGCAAGAAAGGTCACTCATCACTCACAATAATGTTCATCATCATCATCATCATCATCATCATCATTGTCGTATTGTTTGTTGCCGAACGTCGTAACTATGCACTGTACGTTTATTTTTACGTCCAAAATGAGGTAGCATTCAATTTATATGCTACGCAGAAGCGCCCGCATATGATGTTATACGAAGTGGGGTGTCACTGCATTCACCGTGATAATTAATAATGAAACATAAAATGTGTAGGTATATAGAATATTTCCCAAATACAGAAATCACATATCATTCTATACTGAAACAGATTAAGAACTCTAATAACACTTTTGTAAATGATAACAAAAAAAATATTACAAATAAAAACGAAATAATGACAATGATGTACATTACGGATCTGATACTTGCGTAAAGTATGGAAAAAATCAATCATGTTACCTAAAACGGGCAAATCAAAAACATCCGTTTCATCGTATCGACTGTTTACTTTCTAAAGTACTCGAAAAACTAATTTTAAATCGCGTATACATTGCAATAACGTGCAACACAGATGGAAAAATAATACCAGACCATCAGTGTGGCTTCCGCGCTGATCATTTTACTATACAACAATGTCACCGATTGATCGACGCAATGTTGTCAACTTTTGGTGTCACGCAGGCGTTCGACATGGCATCCTACATTGCTCTATAAACTTCGAAAATGCATGCATTCGGATTTATACGCTTTCGTTAGATCGTACTTAGTCAGAAGAAAATTTGTCGTTAGAATTAATGATTCTTTCTCGGAAGAGCGAGAAATTTTATCATGGGTGCCGCAAGTCTACTTGGACCGCTATTATACTCCATCTAATCTAGATTACGCAAACGCACGTAAACCGACTAACTAAGTGGCTACAGTGTTGACGCATATCGTTTAACCCAGTAAAATGCCAACACATCACATTTACCAATCGGAAAGTAATGTGTTCAAAATCGATAATTCCGCAGACAGACTTAGTACGTTAATTGGGTTTGTTCACGGATAGAGGACTGACATGGCGCGTTACCACGTGGGCCAGACAAGAAAAACTGTGGTTACTCGCACCAGATTTTTGCACTCGTTGCCGGGAGAAAAAATCATATCTAAACTTAAATGTCAAAAGAAACCTATATTTAATAATCATTGCGACGATCTGGAAGTATGGAATCGAGCTGTATGCTACCACCACAACGACCTTCTCATACCATCTATTCAAGAAACTTACGCTGAACAGTACAAACATTTTTTCGAGAAACTACAAAATACAAATCTAAACATAAGTAAATCGTATACGGTCACATTGCCAGACAATCTCCGGAGACGATTGGAAAGAAGAAAATGGTGTCGCGACGCCATTAACTGAATATGACAAATCTACGTCAATGTGATTTAATCTTATCTTCAATCATCTGGGGCTAGTCGACTCTTTGGAGTCGTTAATCTAACGCTTACTTCTCCCTGTATGTTTCCTAATCCTCTTTCTACTTCCTTTTCCCTCGTCTTAATTCTTGGCACCTTTGGTTGCGGTATTATACCGGTATAATGAACAAAAAAATATACGAACTAATTAATAACTACCACTTTATAAAATAAGTTAACCCTATTGATGTAAAGTGTGCCACGTACGATGCAAATTGACTCAAGGAGCGGAACATAAAATAATATTTGTACAGGAAGCTAATACTACTTATTATTATTATTTTTTTAAACTAACTAAATAATTTTTAATGCGTTTTAGAAAGATTTTTTTAGAATTAAAATGTTCTATGTCTACCGAAGATAATTTTGTTAGGACGTAAGGTTCATGTTCTAATTAAGGAACACAGTGAGCAAAAGAGTTGAACAAAATTATACATGGTTGTATAACGCTATACTTGTCAATTATACATATTTCACAATGTATATTCAGGAACGCAAGGGGACGATACAAAATTAATGTTGGAAAAAAATCGGATATCTACAGGGGATCAGTAGTCCGTGGCCCTTCGTACACGTCAATATAATCAATTAACAATATTTCGGGTGTTAAAAATTGTAAGTTTATTCGATAAAAATGGATTCATGAACATACACTGAGGTCGTAAGAAAAGTTCGTTAACATTTATCCCCGTAAGTATGAAGAAAACTTTTTTAATATGTAATAATAAAACGCAATCTTTGCAGGAAGAGGTTTAATGATGCGAAACTTATACTAATTACGTTCTCGAGTATATATCGAATTTAAAAATAATTAAAGCCTTTTTACGTTAAATAAGTGATTTTTAAAAATAATTTTATGATTGAGCCCTATAACTACGTTAAGAACTTCACCAGTTCAATACGACAATATGGGATTGAATAAGAAGGAAAAGTGTGTCTTGTTCGAGGAAAGTGATCGTTGCTACTTGATAGAACACAGACGTAGAGAGCCGGAGTTAATTATGTAAAAATATGATTAGTCGTTAGGTCCTGTTTGCCATAATCAGAACGGTCGGGTAGCCGAAGATTATATAGGAGATATAGGATATGGGCGTAAGTTGTGTGTAATCAGTACGCAGACGAGTACTCTGTCTTGATATGACTTCCGATTTGAGCGGTTCCATCGATTTTACTTTTAATTCCCGAAATTTATTATTTTTTACGGGACCATCGAGGCAGAATCGATTCTAAGAAGGTGAAAATAATGAAGTCGATAAACTCGATCGGGGAATCTGTAAAATAATTTATACCGAGAACTGTTTAATCGTTATAGTCGCGATAATGATGTTTATTCGTATTTTCTTCTGAACACTGTATAGTGACAATAGATATTAATCGATGAGTCTCATGACGGCTGTTTACGAAATATATGAAAAAATATCTCAGTAATTTTTTTTCGTCGAAACTGTTTCATTTAACGATAAAAAAATCAATTGCCCCGCTATCGCCATCTTTCGGTAGTATAGTAGAAACAGTAATAATATTCAATAACCGACAGATGGCGCATATTTATTTATATACTGATTTCAAAACAGGATTTAATTTTGCATTTTTGATTTAGGACACGATGAGATTAATTATACTCGAGTATTCATATATTACGATAATACAGTCGGAACTCCGATTTATTTTTATCTTAAAAGCTCGTATTAAAAATGGGTCCGTTCTGAAAAACTTGAAAATAATTTCTTATTAAGGTGTTCTTATGTTCGTCGTGAAATCGTGTTGTTTGTTGCCGTGACTAGCCCATTTTATACCTTATTTTTATTATATCAAAAATTGACTAGCACTATTATGCGCGACGCAGGTATGCGCGTATATGACGTTAAAAAGAGTAAGATGACATCCACCGATTTTCATACGATACTTACCGCGTGCTAATAAGAATTTGCTTAAAATTTTGACTCAGAAATACAACTATATCGTGTACGAAAGAACGACATTTTTTTTTGTCAATGGGCAGACATTACGTTTAAAAAAAAATGATAACAGTCTAATTAGTCAGGTCACTTGTTTATTACGATTAGAGATTCTTAATTACTGGAGCTCGTTTTAATTCTAATTTTTTGTTCATATCCTAAACTAAAATTGATTTCATTTTTTTCAATTTTCCTACGCGCGTACTTATTTCGAAATTTTTATCTTTTTCGATACATCGTGTGAAATTACTTTGATTACATTACTTCAACTATCGGCATTTTTTATTTTCAATTTTTTTTTTCATTTGTTCTTTCACTCTCATGTTTTTAAAACTATTAAGGTAAAAAGTTCTTTAGCCGTTGACAATATTTCTACTACCGTTATTAAGAAATTACCGCTAAATACTGTAATTGAACCTACAAATAAAATAAATGTCATTTTTAAATTCGGTATTATCCGAACAATTGCTCTTTCAAACCTGGAAAGGATATACGCAATTACTAATACAGTCTATCAGTTTATTGAGCAAACTCGGTAAAATAGCGAAAAAAGTTATTCTGTCCGGCCTAAAACTTTATACAGATAACCAAAAGATCGTACCTAACACGCAATTTTGGTTTTTATTCAGGATATTCCACCACCTAAACACGAATAAAAAGAATTTATCCATAACCTCAAAAGCAACAAACACTGGTGTGGTTGTTCTGGAAGTAGAGAACTTGTTGGCATAAAGGTATTATTTATAAAATGATCCAATTCTCTCGTTATGTTAACATTATTCACTGCTATTTAGCAAACAGGTTATTTTGCGTTACCATTAACGAGTCCGGGTCTATTATGAAAACGTGCTTAGCGAGGTTCCTCGGGGCAGTATCTCCTGTTTACTTTTACATAAAAACGCCCTTTATATATTACACATACGCATGATAGTAATATGGAAACAAAAATAATTCTAGCTTGCGGTTCTCAGAAAATCGATGTTTTTTAAATAATGAAAATTTAAACTCATTTTTGTACAATAATAAAAATATATACGTATTAGTTACCGAGTATACATTAGGATGTGGAGGTGATAGGTTGTTTTATTATATTCGTTTGAATTAAGTAACTATTCGTTTACTTAAAAAATATAATTTAAAATATATTAATAAAAAGAAAGAAATTATTATTATGTAAAATCAAAATGTAAACTTACGTTCAACAATATTGGCTGATGTTGTAATTTTTGTTCTGCTTCGATTCTATTTTTCAACTCGGATCTTCAGCGTAATATTTAATAATTATTAAATTAATTACAATTTTGATAGAAAAAACTGTTACATACGGTGTCTTCTTCGAAATTATGTTTTAACCGTCAACAGCCAGTAGTATTCTTGCAATATAATATATATATTTTAATTTTTTATAATGTGGAATGTAGTGATTTTTTAATAAAAAATCAATTGAAAATTAGTTAAATCACTAATATTTGTGTTTTTTTATAAAATTTTTTGCGTTCGTATATTTTTATATTTTATATTTTACTTTTGGACATCATACATCGCAACAGTTAATGAAAAATTTAAAATTCCACCAGTACACAACTTTTACAGAATCCGGAAAATAGTATCGAAGAAAAAATTAATATAAAAAAATAAAATTAATAAACAAATATATCGATATTAAATTTCAACATATCAAAAAATAGACAGGACAGAAGCAGACGGCATTTTTGGAGCATATTTTCACAATCACCATCGCATATTTTTAAGTAATTATATTTAATTTATATTTTTAAAATTATGATGTTTTAAAATGTTTCACTTGATAATGGCGTAAATGCCGAAAAACTTTGTGTTTTTCTTTAAGAAAATAAATATTAGTGATTTAACTAATTTTCAATTGATTTTTTATAATATATATGCATAACGAGGTAATTATATAGCTGCGTAATTTTTACAATTTCCTTCTTACATTATCCAGTATATTTTAATACTTTTGCGTTTCTTAAACAAACTGGGTTTTTCTTTCTCTTTTTTTTTTTTTTTTTTTTGTCTAATCATTACAATAGATTTATATTCTGTTTAAATTTCTTTCCATTTGCTATTTTTCCTTCAGGTATCTTTATTCGTTCTAGGACTTTATATCCGGTTTTTACGAATTTTCGCCAAATAAGTCATTTTATTTTTTTTTATTGGTCCACATTTTCATATTTGTTAATTCGTTACCTCACTAAGCTCTCAACTTACAGATACATCTCCCTGTTGATTTTTAATTTTCATTCTCTTACATCAAATTTCACACATATTAAAAAAAACGCTAATACTTGAGATAGATGTTTTATTCTTTTATCCATTCACCATCGCTCCTTCCAATTTCAGTTATGTTTTTCTAGTGTGACAATTATTAACGAAACTTAATTTTTCCTGACATTTCTGAGACGAAATAAAAGTAAATAGATCTACGACTTTAATTTGATAACTAGTTTTACCTAAAAAGTACGATTATTATAATATAATCTCAGTTAAAACGCTGAAGCGGACACAAGTCATGTTGATTCGAATTTGGTAAACGTGTTCGTAACGAATTATCTTTTAAACATGTAAACATATTCATATACATGCATTTATATGTATATATATATATATATATATATATATATATATATATATATATATATTCTTCTTCTTCGTGTCGGGTGAAGCAGCTTACAGTACGCAATATTCCAAGAAATCAGTTGCATTACCTTCCAGTTTCATGACGTCTTCAAAATTGCATTTAACCGGACATGCTTTACACGAAAACAAGCGAGCGATGGACTGCATGTACGTAGTGAATTTTCTAAAATTCCCCTTTTTTTCAAATTATCTCCAGTTCGTCGAACTCGTGTCCGCAATCTATTGAGAGATCTCCATCGAGCATAGTTTAGGTCTGCATGTACGGAAAACTCCTTTCTAGGTTTAAGTCATTGCTCCGTTGTCCATTCTTGACATTTTGTTTCCAAGGCGGCATTAATTGCCTTAGTGGTAGCCATAAAGCTCTTATACGACTTCAATCTTCTTTGCTGTTGTATATATCCGTATATAGCATATGACGGTCATCGGTTTCTTAACTCATTTTTTCTACTTTTGCCCCTGAAAGAGCTTTCATTTTCACGATAGGAGTTGGCTTCAGACATCCTGTTTTAATACGGTAGCTTTCGTTCAGAGCAATACCTACTTGTTTTGCGTGAGTAGAATTATACCACACTGGACTTGCGTACTCTGCCACATAGTTGCATAGTGCCAGTGTGGTAAACCTAAGTGTTTCAGGTTTAACACACCACGAGCTGAAGTTTTCTTAGGATACCATTCCGAGTAGTAATTTTATTATTCATATATTCCTATCAACCAATATACCTTGACCAGCTGCCTATTTCTCGAAAGAAAAGTGTAAAATATCCGGGTATGCATTTGGACTCTCGAATGCATTGGGAAAAGCACATACAGAAAAAAAAAGGAACAAGTTACCAATAAAATGAGACAAATGTATTGGACGAAACTCCAAACTTAGCCTGCGTAATAAACGGTTTATATAAATATGCAGATAGTTAGATCAATCTGGACGTATGACTTTCAGCTCTGGGCCTGCGCGAAAAAATCAAATCGGTTAATTATCCAACGAGTGCAAAATAAATGTCTTCGAGTCATAACCGGTGCTCAGTGGTACCAGCGTAACGTTGGTATACATTCGGATTTGGAAATCCCATCCATCGACGAAACAATACAGCACTTCGCTATCAAAGACGACTATATGTTCATCCAAATTATGAAGCGCGATCATTACTATTCACCGAAAACGACATTAGTCGCCTTAAGCCTACGAAATCAACTGGCTAAATTAAATACGCACCTTAGTTTATATATAATCCTCGACAGTTGTGTAAATGTACACATCTTCCGTTCTCTACATGAATATATCTCTACCTCTAGTACTAATGTATACATAAGTATAAGATCGTACTATTAAAAATAGATTTTAAAAAAATCTCACTGTTTTTTTATATGTGAGTGGTTCTGTCTAATGTTACACCCAGGTACTTCGACTGGTCAGTAAATTCTGATCCAGAAAACAATATATATATATATATATATATATACATTGTATGCGTGTATTCATGCGTAAGTATAGAATATAAAATGTGTCGGCGCATAAATTTTTAAAATTTCAAAACGAATTAATAAATAAACATTCGTTAAAATAATTGTTCTAAGATTGTTTTTTAATTTTCTTTTTTAAAAAATAATAAATTTAATTTTATGTAGAAGACAATCGAAAGTAACGTCGACAACGACTGTAAATTTAAAAATTATTTTTTAAAATTCGAATTAAAAATTAAAATCGTACGTAATCGTTTTGTTTACCTGATACTAGAATACAATCGATACAAGGTCGTCGTTTCTTTCGTTTTCATCGTTGTAAGTTTTCTTTTGTGTTGCCCTTTTTTATTTTTGCTTTATTTTTACTTTTTACACGACTACACACGCAGAAAATGAATATAACAATACTGATAATAATTAACGTCGGCGATGGAGAAAACGCGAAATTCGAACCGACGCCGTCAGATATCGCCTAAAGCTAAATTCCAAATTCCAATTGGTTTTTGATAACATTCGACTGATTGCATAACAAATCGGGTAAACAACGCGTAATAGAAGGCTCGACCACTACCAACACCAACAACTACTATTACCGCATAGATGTTCTCCTATATTGTTTTTCGATCGACAAATTTGACAGTTTTAATTTTAACAACTAGCGGTGGTAAATGATAAAATGAAAATAGCAACGAAATAAAAACGATGGCTCGAAATTTATCCCTCTTCGCACATTTAGATGATGATAACGTTAAATTTCATCGATAACGAACATATATCGAAGGAATTATACTAGCAATAAAACGCATCTCGGCAAAAATTATTATTCGTATAGGAAATGTTTAACATGTAATTCGTGAGTGTAGCGAACATAAATCCTCGGCAAATGTACAAAATAATTTGTACATTTAAATTTAATGAAAATATTTCGTTAGATGAATTTCTAATTTTTATCTTTAAATTGATACTAGCAAAAGCTCGACTTATGTCAGGTCTCGCAAATTATTTCAAATATCATTTTCGTTAACGTAGTTATATATTCGAGATTTTAAAGCCTAAAATTCGTCATACTAATTTCTTCACGTCTCCTACGTATTAACATATAAGAATTTTTAATCGGAAAATGTTCTATTTAATGTTAATCCTTGTAATGTTTTTACTCGCGGAAATGCGACATATCATGTTTCTTTTCTATATCTACAACAGCTTTAATCGTAATTGCGAAAGCTACTTGTAAATTGTTTGCTAGAATAATTAATATTTTCGCTTTTCCAAAATTTAGTTATGGAGGTATCGGAATACAATCGTTATTTCCGTAAGTTTTATAAGAATAATTTTCGAATCTAAACATAATCACCCTATGATTTTCTTCATAAATTATATTAACGCGAAATGATTTTGAAAATTAGGTAAACATTTAAATCGCTCATTAAAATTTTTTTGTAAACTTTAAACATTCATAGTTAATTGAACGTGTTCATAATTGTATACACTTCCTAAATATTTCAATAAAATAAATATATATATTTTATGCCGTTTAACGCGTTAAACTTCTATAAAAGTGTTGAGAAATGTAAGTTACAAGTAAAAATTCAACACTTAAATCTTTTGTTTCAGTCAACTACTTCATTTTTTTCAACAACTACTATACACAATTATAAACAATTTTAGAAATTTTGTGAGTAAGGTAACGAATAAAAATTTAGTACTCAATACGGAGCAACATAAAAATTATAAGTAAGAATTCAATACTTAATACGAAGCAACATGAATTATAATATAAATTACTAACAAACAAATACCCGGGATTGATATGAACATCGATAGATTAGTTCTGTGAATGTGTAGATGGCGTTAGTAGACAATGTAAACGATTATTTTTTCGTATTTATTTTATTTTTTTTATGTAAATTTATACTTCAAAAAATATTATACCGGTGATAGGAAGCATATCTAAACATGATTGTAAATTACTATGTTAAATCCTAAATATAGAAGTACATTTTTTGTACAACCAGGACAAAAACATAAAATTGTTGTATTAAGTGTACATATAAATAATTGCTACTGGTGGTCACAAAGTTATTTTTGCACGCTACTACAATTTTGTCATTATATATATATATATCATCATCATCATCGTCGTATTGTTCATTGGATAAGGTCGTGACTACCTATTGTACGTAGCTGCAAAATGAGCTGGAATTCAAGGCACTATTTATGTGCGACGCAGAAGCGCGCATGTGATATTATATGGAGTGGGGTGCCACTATATATATGTGTATATGTCACGGTGGCGTAGTTTCTAGGGTGCTCGGCTGTCAACTCGACAGTCGAGGGTTCTAAACCAGCACACGACATACAAAGATTTTCATCATTATTTAATTCTAATTATCACGGAAAAGGCAACGGCACCCCCTCCGTATAACATCATATGTGTGCGCATCTGCGTCGCATATAAATAGTGCCTTGAATGCTAGCCCTTTTTTACATACAAATAAAACAATAGAACGATTATATATATATATGACTAGTCTGGTGTATGTTATTTTTGCATATAAAATGGGCTAACACTAAAGTCGCTAATTATATGCGACGTATCAGGTGCGCGCGTACAATGTACATATATATATATATATATATATATATATATATATATATATATATATATAATATATGCATATACATATATGCATTCATAAAATAAATATAAGCGTATATATATTTCAACATAATGAATGAAACATATATATATATTAGCAGATGCATATTTACAATAGATGCACGATCAATCCATACATATATGTGCGAGTAAATAACTTTAAATTTTGAAGGTGATTGGATGTTTAATTACCGTTCTGTTTATTTAAAGAATGTAACATAATTCGTCAATGCCGGTTTTACCAGGGTTTTTATACGCGACATGTGAAATCGGTCTAGTTCAGTTCCGCTTATCGTGTATCTATCTGTCTCTTTTTACATATTGAAAAATTCTGCCAATTTATCTTATTTTAATTATAGTCTAACATGTTTATAGAAAAGAAGAGATTAAAGTTTTCCTACTGATGAAATTTATGTTTATGCCTAAAATGATAAAAAAAAATTACCGGTTTACGGTTATCTACATTTGACTGCATTAGGAGGTATTTACAATTATAAATGTAAGGTCAAATATATGTATATATATTCGCGACTCCATGACTGTAGGTCAGCTCGACCTAGAATTGCGTAAGACAAGGAAAAATAGTTAGTTAGTCAGCTGATAATGATAATGATGATGCTGATATAATGTGAGTATGTGTTCGTATAAGTATGCAATAAAAATATTTTAATCTTTGAAAAACCCAGTACAATTATTCATCTGAGATTTTAGCCGGAAAAGGATATGTTTATATATATATATATTGTATATTTGTTATTTAGCTGCGATACATTAGTTTAGTGACAGCATTATTTAACTTATACGTCTATGCAAAGCGATATTGACATAACGATTAAACGACTTAACATTATGAATATTTAAACCTGCCGAGTTATTTATTACTATTTGATCATTCGGGAGCGAGCCACGAAAACTGCTAATTCTACGAATATCTTCGGCAAAATTCAAATAGAAAATTTTCAACCGAATCGATGCCGGAACCGCAAAATAAACAAATATCCGACGATCTTATATTAAAACGTTTACAATACGAACCGAAATTTCCGTGTCTAGACAGCACTTGACTGCAGTAGAAATTTATCCCTAGCTTGTCTACGACGTTAAATCTGTTTAAAAACTTAAAAGTTGTTCTATCAAGCAAACTATTGCTCCATCTTTTCTGCCATAAATCAAATTATAATTACGTTAATTTCCTTAATGAAAGAATTCTCGCTATTAAATATATTATAATTTAACTCAATACTAAATTGAGACATAAAAGATTCTAATACGTTAGTTTTAACTAAGTTAAGTTTATCGTTATATATTTTAAACATTTTAAACTCAGAAATTAAAGCTCATTTAAAAAGACTAAGGTCAGTAGGCAGGATCCCAGTAATAACTGGAGCTGCTATAGTGGACACAGTTCTATATAACGAATCAACACTAAGCAGAAGTTTCCTTTGCTTAGCCAGGATTTTATTGAACATATTCGAATTTAGTTTATGTACATATATGCTTGAGCAATAATTAAACATTGATTCTATTACTCCTTTGTAAATTATAACTCTTCCTTTATATTTAACTTTACCTAAATTTGGCTGAATTTTAAAGAGCATGTAAAATCTTTTATTTGCTTTATCCAGAAGGAATTTTACATGTTTATCAAATTTTAATTTATCATCTACAATAATTCCTACATATTTAAAAGTACCTTTATTATAAATTAAAGTGATTTTCTTAAGTTCACTTTTAAATTTAGAAACACGCCTCTTACTAATTACCATCGTATCGTATCGTATGATGTTGATTTATAGATCGAGCTCTAAACGGGAAAGCCAGTCTAAACTCCCGCCGCGCAGATGATGTACATCTTCAACCGTAATCCCATTTTCCGAGTATACTTCGCATTCTTCGACGATGTGTTTTATTGTTTGCATGGGATGTCCGCAACAGCAACTAGCCGAATCAGAAATACTCCACTTCTGCAGAAGGTGACCGCATCTACCATGACCAGTTCGGATTCTGTTCAAGAGTCGCCACTCCTTTCGTCGAAGTTCCATTCCTAGAGGTTGCTCCGAAGGGTTTTCGACGAGGGATCCATTTATGAACGAATTACGCACCGAATTCCATTCCTTGGTCCATTGTTCTTTCCAATCGAATGCAAATCGTGCTTGATCCAAAGTTGTCCATGGGGATTTCCTAGATTTTAATCTAACTTTAGGTGCTTCTCTTATAAATTTTCATTTTCTTTGAATTTTGCTGAGTTCTTTTTCAACGAGTCGGTTCTTCGAATATGAGGCGGTTGAATGTTCGTAAGAACTGGAAGCCATGCAGTTGGTGTGCTGCGTATCGTTGTTGAGATAATACGCATTACTTCGTTAAGCTGAACGTCCATTTCCGCACATAACAACTGTTCATCCACACCGGCGAGCAAAATTCCGCGGCTGTATAAACTAATGATAAAGCGGATATGCGCAAAGTCTTAGCTGTTGATCCCTACGACGTACCAGCTAATCTTCTTATGATATTTACGCGTGTTCTAATTTTCTGGCTTAGGTTAGTTAGGTGTGTTTTGTACGTGAGCGAACGATCTAACGTTATTCCTAGATATTTTGGATTCTTCGTGTTATTAAGTTGCGTTCCATCTATTGTCAGATTTAGTTGTGTATTTACTAGCCTATTATTAAGGTGGAATAGGGCAACTTCAGTTTTGTTCGGATTTGATCGTAAATTACATTTTCCCATATACGCACTTATTATGTTTAATTCCGTCTGTAACTTCCTTTGACATTCGGCAATATTATTATCTTTGGTCTATAAGAGAACTGAATGAATTTATGCAAGGGATAACCGATAGAAAACTACAAGTGCCTGGTGTTTTTTTTCTCCAAATAAGTTTCATTTTATTTTATTTAAGTAGTTTAAGAGAATTAATAAAGGACTGTACATTAATGCAAATCTAAATATATATATATTTTTTTAAACAAAGATAACGATCTTAACTCATTGAAGTTAAATAAGTATTAAATTTAGTAAAGTGCAGCTTACTAACAAGATATCATCCTGTTAGTCAGCTTATGGGTTGATGTCAGTACTTCATTGGCCATAACTACGAAAATTAGTTTATATTAATCTATTTATTATTTTCTATGGTTCAGCTTGTACTTCGAATCTCACAATCCTTGATACTCTGCAAAATGTCATCCTGAGACTTGTTACAGGTAATTTTTTGTCTTCGTCGATAGTCAGTCTCGAAACAGAAACTAAAATCGCTTCTTTACATTTCAGAAGAAACATGCTTGCAGACAGATGTCTATTAAAATACTGTAATTTCAATAACCCATACCTCCTAAATCTCATTTTACAGCCTGACTAGGCGAGCATTAAACAATTATGTTAAAATAATTATACCTTTGAGTTCTTTTAGTACTCTGCGGGATATGCTATCAATACCTGGAGCTTTCCGAGGATTCATATTATTATCGACTTCAGTCGCTACCTCATATGGTGAAAATATTATCACTTTTTCATCCGTTTTATAATTAATGCTGATATTAATAGTTGAGGTCATATTATGCGGTTTGAATATCCGAGATAAATGGCGAGCAAAGCATTCGGCTTTATCAACATCTAACTTTACCCAGTTTCTTACCGAAATTTATCCAAATTTGTTAGATTATTAGTGAGGTGTCGTTTCTTATTTTTTCGTATGACTGTTGCACTCTGCATCAAGAGAGGGTATGATGTGATGAAAGATCAATTACACCATCGATGTTTATGTAATTACTTGAAACACCTTTTATGATAAAGAAATCTACGAGATCAGGTTTTTTCCGCCTGTCGAAAGGCCCGTATGTTGGTTTTCTTGAACTTGTAAAGCTGCACTGACGTGTTTGTAAGGCTTTCAGCAGTTCCTTTCCTTTTATAGGGGCAGGGCCTTGATTATTATTTTAATTTTGCAATAAGCGATATGAATCAAATTGTATATCTCTTTGTTATTGTCTTTAGAGTTTAGGTCAATGTAGAACAAGAGATAAGACTTTCTTTGTCTATCAATTATTTTGTTATCTTTGTCGCGGATTTTGATAGCTTTATTAATGTTGACCATATCAAGTGGTTCGTGGCCCATATTTATTAATTCATTTTGTATAACTTTTACATCTGTAGTAGTCCTCTGACTACTACTCTATATGGTCTTTCTGATTTTAGTTTATAGTAAGCAATGTTTTTTGATGTTAGCGTGTGGACCAGTAAGCGGAATGCATCTTCGTTTTTTGGGGCAACTATAATGTCCTCATTATTTAGAACCTTAAAGGTTACGTTTTCCCCAAATGTTGTATTTATGTCAGTATAGAACATATTGAAGTCCTTTATGCCACTCACTGTGATTTTAGGAGGCAATTTAACTTTTCCAGGTTGTGCTTTTTGAGTTTTCATCGGCTTTTGCTATTGCCGCGCTTGCGAGAACGTATGGTTTCCCTCTGGCGAAAGTTGGCCAGACTGTTTAATTTCTAGCTGATGTATTCTGTCAACCAAGGAGTCTATTTTTAACATGAACTTATTCGTAGTCACGTTTTGATCGTGTCATAATTGCTTCAATTCGACCGGTTGTAGGTTTTCATAATTACTTCGTTTTAGATGGACCTTTTTATTGGTACACTTCATTCTGGCCATTATTCTCAGATAATTGCCTTTTTATTGAGTACGAGTTGGTGGTTTTCTTTAGTTTTATTGTCGGCACTTCACGAATAAAAGTGTTAGTTTAATTATCGTCCAAGCATAATTGTGTAGTACACACAATCGGTGATGTCGAGCGCGATGTAATGGGTAGGTGCTGCACACTCATTATTAATCGGTTTGTAGATATAAATATAAACCACTGTATTTTGTAAACCATATGTGACTGCGCTGGCATCGCGATCGGAATCGGTTTCTAGTAATACTAATTTCGCAATATCGTAAAATATTCGTATATACGCAATGTTAAAGATGAGTTATGGTGTGAATTAACATACGCAAATAATTTAGACGGACGGTTGTACCACTAACGTCTGTGAGCATGTGTTATGTTTGTACACGCTATGTGTTAGTGCATACAATTGCATGTGTGTATGAGTTCCGTTGTAAACAGTTTTATCGAGTGACCAGGACGAACGTAGATTCTTTGTTCTGATCAACCGGGAATTGAGATAAATATACAATTGTTAATAAATTGGAATTATCTCACCACAGAACGTTGATAGTGTGTAATCAATATGACCATAGCGAGAATTTTACCGTATAATATCAAGATAACAATGAACGCGAGTAACACGCATATGCTATTTCTTCTTTGTCCAATTTACTCAGTCGTTGGTAGCGGTGACAATTTCTTGATATAATTTTCGGTCTCTGGCCTTATGAAACAATATACCTTCATCGACGACCATTTTCGGATATTATCCAGCCAAGCAATCGTTCTTCCGCCTACTCTTTTTTTCCCTGCTACTTTTCCCGTGATTATGGTCTGTAGCAGTACATACTTCGGGCCTCTTAATATGTGTCCACGCTGTTTTCCTTCGTTCGATCGTGTTCAACAATTCTTTATCCTTTTTTCAATATGTCTAATACTTCGTTATTCTTCTTCTTTGTTGTCCACGATATGATACGACGGTAACACCACATTTCTAAGACTTCTATAGTTTTGATTATTTTAGCCTTCAGCGTTCATGTTTCGCAGCCATACAGCAACACTGACCATACGTAGTAGCATTTTAAAACTCTGAGTCTTACTTCAAGAGATATTCCATGCGATGTTAATGTTTTTTACATTTTCATAAATGCTACTCTTGCCTGTCCTATCCTGCATCTAATTTCTTCATTTGAATCCCCGGCTTTGTTTAGCCACGCACCGATGTATCTGTACTTGTTCACTACTTCTAATTCCCCATTACTTAGTATTATCTTTGGTTTACTTTGATCTACTGTCACCATTACTTTGGTTTTCTTAGTATTAATTGTGTAATATTGTAATACCATATTTATCACAGGTTCTTTCTAATAATTTCAATAATATTCCCAGATATTTCGCATTTTTACTAATATTACCGTGTCATCTGCGTACCTTATATTATTAATGATTTCACCTCCAATTTTGGCGCCTTCAGATGTGTTTGTTAACGCTTCTCTGAATATCTATACACGACGCAAACACAAATTAAATATTTAACTGACAATCTTCATGCCTGAGGTATTTGGAGATTGTATACATATACCAATGAAAATTTAGTTGAGGACATTAGGGCTTATATTGTAGATTTATTTATGTTAAGTTAATAACAAACAGATATTGTATAATTAGAACTAGTTAGAAATTATTAACAATTTAATAATAATTTAAATAAAATAAATGGCATCATAAAAAAAAGTTATGATTATAATTTCATTAAAATTAATAACATATTACTAAAATTAGTACCGGTTAATTATACGTCCCGTGAGTATATAGATTAATTATTTTATATTAATGTGAAGCTATTTTAAAAATAGTATGCATTTAGCAAATATCTGTTTATATTTATAATGAATAATTTGTTGCAATGAATAAAGCTCACACTTAAACAGTCGAGTAAACGTAAATGGTAAAATATAGGTGTATGCACACAACACGATTTTTATTTTTTTATTATTTTTTACATAATCTTTTTTTTAATAATTTGTTATTTTCATGCACATACCTACTTAATACAACACTACAAAATGTTACCAAGATATCGAATATTAACTTATACGCTAATTGACGATAATTAATGTTTATTATTTTAATTTTTTTTTTAAATGAGGCAACAAGTTTCAACTTACCTACAAATGCTGCATGAAGAAAATTATTAATAATTCGGCGAATACATTACACGCTTATACTGTACGCAATAAACGTTATTCGCAACAGCAGCATGATACTGCCGTTACGAACAAATTTAATTATAGTAATAGTTAAAGTCCATCGATTTAATTAGCTGAATCTAATCAATTATAAACTAAGTTATAATTATATAATTAACATCATTAAAATAACAAGAAAAACGTAAAATTCGATTATATTAACCCAAAGTATCGATTTCAGATATTTCCTCAGTATTATCCTAATCATTAATATTATTAAAACTATTGATACAAATTGTGACATTCCGAATTGATTGATATGTTTTTAGATGCGTCGGCACTGCCACATCGATAAAGACTATCATTGTTTTTAATTCTAAATCTATGCAAATAGTTTTGCCGCGACTCCTTAAAATAAAAGTCAGGTTTGAAAAATTTAATGGAAAATCTGTCAGTTAAGTTTGGAATTAATTGATTAAAGTATACGAAATGTTCGTGTACAGTGCTCGTTATTTAACTTAAATTTATTTAATATGGAGTTTTGTATAATCATCATTATTCGTAATATCATATACGTTATGTGTGTTCTAATGATTAATAGGTAATTGTCCGGAAACTGCCAAAGTCTGCATATCTTTCAAATCTAATAATAAATTATCCTGTTATAAAATAATTTACTTGTTGTGCTAATACTGAACTATAATACATACATCTAGACACTAGAACATACTTAATACGACAACATTCTCCTATGTATATTTACACTTTTTATACTTTTTTTTATTAGTATGATTTACTTGAAAGTGCTTATCTTAGTATCTGTAATTACGTCTAAGATTAAAATATTTGAAGCGCGGTATAAACAGATTAAGTTCTTATGTCTTCATCGATCTTGAAGAGAACTGTTCGAACGACGCCTGCTAGGTAGACTAATACTACTTCCTCAGAATTTCCTTATTTCCCAACAAGCTTGTACACAAAATTAACTAAGTGGGTTGTTTTATTCGCGGAATTTAAACATAGGACATACGCACAGAACGACTGTCACCTCACGATATCTGATGTATATTAAAGAAAAAAGGTAAATAAAAATGTACGATTATATATAGGGTGTATATAAAATTCCGTTACTACATTTTGCAGACTGGTAGAAGCATGAATCAGAGATTAAAATAACACAAGACCGACTCTAAACATAACAGAAAAGATACGTCTGCAGTGGCCTCGCATCAATGTCCTGGGAATCGAGATATACAATATAATGATTTCGAAATGTTATCAACAAAATTTTTTTGCAGAGGCCATTGAAATTTTTAAGCATCTAAATTTCAACAAAGAGGATGGATAGTAGCTAAAATTCACCGGTCATCGTACCGAAAGGAAAAAATCAAGTAAAAGAAAAATCAACTGCTAGTTTAGTAAACAACTCCAATCTACCGAAAAATAACGATGGCCTAAACATACACAAACGGATGTGCACACAAACAGTATTTATCAACATCTTCTGGGCGTAATTGTATAAACGTAAGTATTCTCAATCGATCAGAGTTTAAAATGAAAACTGTAATCTTTTTCGAAATGTTACGTAATAAAAAAATTGACAGGGCTTAGACCGAAAAAATTGTTAATGTATATTTATGCTATATATATATACATATATATATATATATATATATATATATATATATATATATATATATATATATGTGTGTGTGTGTGTAATTTGTAATACTTACACAGCAACTACTATAAAAAATGTAAATACTAACTAGGCATTCAATTTGTCTGTGAGAAATGAATAATATGTAATCTCCCGTTGGATCAGCCTCTGGGAGCCATTAACGATTTTTATTCATTTTTTTTTAAATTGCTATTTTACACCTAGCTAATGCTATTTAGTAAGTTTTATGATTATTTATGCATAATGTGAAGACGCATCCCATCCAGTGATGGGTGCTTAAGTATAATTTTACACATTAATAATATTCATAATCCAGTGGCTTCGTTGTGTTGAGTCTGCGGATAACGAGTGAGTTGTTTAGTAAGGAGAACGCCGTATGATTAGGGTGGTTCTCTAGCCGAACAGCATATTTTTTAGTTGCTATTTCTTCCTTTACGCGTTTTCACTTTGAGATCTTCGTATAGTGTAAAGATTTGTTATATACCACGGAGCGTCTAGTCCGAAGGATTTTGTTTTGAACTCTCTGCAAAATAGCAATATTACTTTTCTCGGCACAACCCCATAATTGGCAGCCGTATAGCCAAACTGGTTTCAAAACTTGGTTATACAG
Source organism: Coronaproctus castanopsis (assembly GCA_032883995.1). Lineage (NCBI taxonomy): Eukaryota > Metazoa > Arthropoda > Insecta > Hemiptera > Monophlebidae > Coronaproctus > Coronaproctus castanopsis. The sequence goes on along the minus strand of CM065052.1, from coordinate 123,214,190 downwards.
AAACAGTTTATTATCAGTAAACAGTTCTGATCGTCTGCCTAGTAGCCAAGATTTTTAAATGACGAATAAAATTATATATTTTACGATAAAGTTTGGAAGATCATTATTTAAAGTAAATTTGACGTATTAGTGACCTACGTGAAAGATTATATTAAGGAAATTAGAAAAAAAAAATTCTTGGGCGATTTGAAAAATTTTACAATTAAAAATGACGTAATATATTACACGTTATACGTGGTCGTACTTACAGTTTATAAGGATCGATGTTTTCCGCTTTGATAGTTTCGTCTTGAACGCAAATACAGACACCAAATATAAACGCGAAGATACGCATCATCAAAATTTTAAGATTATTATTATTATTATTATTATTGTAAAAAATTATTCTATTAAATTATTTTAAAAATCGCTCGAACATATTTTATAACGGCCTAACTTTATTCCGATTACATTTTTTTCCTTCTTATAGTCGAAGTGTATTCGATGTTTACAGTTTGATTTCAAACTATTAACATCAGTCCGGCGCGTAAAACCAGTTTTTAATTTTGACCGTGACTCCAACTTTAATCGCCGATCTATTTAGAGGACGTTCGCTCTTCCAACTTCCTCGTATACCTTTATAATTATCTGTTTCGTCCCCTTTTGCGGCTCCGTCTTCCATCGAATTATTTCAATTCTGAAAAATTCTAACCATTCTTACAACTTCTCGTTTTATCTTTTTACTTCGATGGATATGCATCCGTATCAGTAGCGGAGATACATTACCGTGACAAAAATACGAGGTTATTCAAAAGATATCCACCACAAAGATCCAATTTTAAAGTTTAGATAATAAACGAATAATATTTAATAAGGCGTTATCAATTGGGTAGTATCTTCTCTCAAGCTGCTGTTCTTAAAAGTTATTTATTACCTTCTTTGTCAGATCGTAATAATAATAATAATAATAAAATTAAAACTGCGCTGTTTCAGACGATAAATTCAATATTCGCGTTATTCTAAACGCTGTTTACCTTTGATTTATTTGCATCCTTAGTGATAATATCAGATAATTTTATATTTATATATATATAATATACATATAAATACAAAAGCCTTTATTTCCATTATTTATAATACACCTATATATAATATTCTATGTACCATATCCTTAATACTTATATAATAATCACTATGTAATAGAGTATATTTAAAACAGGAAACTTGAGCCCGTCGTCGAGTATTGGCCTCCTCCAATCAAGAATCCACATATTTCTTCCCCAATTGTTTCCATTCCAGACGATTCTGAGCTTTACGCATTCAAACCTTTTGTGCGTGTTTGACGATATCTTCGCTCCATCTTGTTTTCGGTCTTTTCCTCTTCCTTCTCTTGTCTATTGGTAACCTTCCGTGCTTCTCCTAGCCCATCTGTTCGTTTTCATCCGTATGACATATCCAGCCCAATTCCACCTCATTTCACGTATTATTTCTAGACTAATATTTTGCTACTTAACTTATCCAACCTAGTACCCCAATCATTTTTCTCTCCATTGCTCTTTGTGCTACTATCTGTGAAGGAAACTAATTGGTCTACCTTATAACATCGTCTGCCCATTATAACGTCTTTCCGTTAATTTTAATTTCTTTTTTATCTCCGTTTATAATTAAATTCGTTTTTTTTGGAGTTTATTTCAAGACCATTTATTTTTGAGTCCGTTTCCAGTTCCGTTAACATGTTTTTTAATTATTTTGCAGAAGCTGAGGTTAAAGTTACATCATCTGCAAGTAGTAGATTCCATATAAAAAACATACAAAAACACGATTTTTAACGTTTTTTTTTTTTTTTAAAAATCACTACAAAAATAAAAAAAGAACATAAAATTTAATTTTTAAAGGTTTTTTAAAAAAAATTAAGGATAAATAATTTTACCCCTTCATTTATTCCTCCAATTAATAAATATTATATCCGTTAAGTCTTATATATATATATATATATATATATATAGTTATTACTGATATGATTAATTTTAATCGTTCCGTGTAAATCGCCATCTATCCCTGCCCTGGGCGCATTTAACCATTTGCTGTAGGTAACTAGTTATCATTTTGACATTGTCCACATACGCGTTGGTGATTATCCTCTTTGCCGACGACCTTCAACCATATATAATATTATTAATTTTTCTAGATTGTTTCGTCACATGATAGGCCAAAGAAAGCGGATATACGTTTTTTAATGATATCTCGTAATCGAGCATCCAGGTTAACTTATTTCACTATTGACATATTTGTCCACCTCGGCTGTGTCATCTCTCAGCATTTGCCGCCAGTAATAGATTTCGAAAGCATCGATTCTTCGAAAGCATCGATTCTTCGAACGTCTGTCTCTTTCAAAGTCCAACACTCAGATGCATATAGGAATAAGGAGAATACTAATGTTTCCATTAGGCGTATTTTTGTGTTCGTCGTTATGTCCTGGCTTTTCCAGATTCTACTTAATTGAGTTAGAGCAACCTTCGATTTCATCTGATCATCATAGTCGTTGGGCTCGGTCCGAGCATCGTGATATTATGATTCACTTTAATTTTTCTGTATAATTGATCGCCATCTATCCCTGTCCTGTGCGCATCTGACCGTTTGCTGTAGTGAATTGTCCACATATCGCGTTGGTGGTCTCCCTCTTCGCCTGCGACCTTCAACCATACCCAATGTTATAAGTTTTTCTAGATTGTTCCGTCGCATGATATGGCCAAAGAAAGTGGATATACGTTTTTTAACGATATCTTGTAATCGAGCATCCGTGTTAACTTCTTCAAATATTGACACGCCTCGCTGTCCACGGTACTCTCAGCATTCGCCGCCAGCAATACATTTCAAAAGCATCGATTTTTCGAACGTCTGTCCCTTTCAGCGTCCAGCATTCAGGTGCATATAAGAATATAGAGAACACTAACGTTTTTATTAGGCGCGTTTTGGTAGTCATCGTTATGTCATGGCTTTTCCAAATCCTTCTTAATTGAGTTAGTGCGACCTTCGCTGTTATTATTCGCCGTTTAATTTCATCTGTTCAGCCACCTATTTGTGATAAGTGACCTCGAGTAAACAAATTTATCAACTACTGGGAGATTTAAGCTTTGTGGATTATCTCTTTTGTTTTTGTCATCGACGATCATTACTTTAGTTTTATCTTTATTGATTAATAAGCCGGCTTCTTTGCTTATACTATCCAGCCTTTGAAATAAATGAAGCAATTTTTCTTTCGATGAAGCGATTATCACAATATCATCGGCATATTGCAGGTTATTAATTATCTTTCCAGCGACTTTAACGCCATCGTCCCATCTGTCCATTACTTTTCTTAGTATTCATTCACTGTATATGTTGAAAAGGATTGGACTTAATACGCATCCTTGACGGGCTCCTTTTTCTGACTTAAATTCATCTGTCAGGCTATAATTAATTTTTACTTTGCCGCTATTGGATGCGTACTAAATTAATTAAGTGACGTGGAATTCCAAATTCACCTAGTATCTGCCATAGTCTTTACCATCGTACTGAGTCAAATGCTTTCGCATAGTCTATAAAGCAGAAGTATGCATTAACATTAAACTCCCTGCATTTTTCAATTATTTGCTTCCATCTGATGAACCACCATTTTTTGTGATAAGTGACACCAAATAAACAAATTTATAAACTACTTGGAGGCCGCCTAAGCTTTATTGATTATCTGTTTTACTTTTATCATCGTTGATCATTACTTTAGTTTTATCTCTATTGATTAACTGGCCTGCTTTTTTGTTTACACTATAGATCTTTCGAAATAGATGAAGCAGTTTTTCTTTTGACGAAGCAATTATCACAATATCGTCAGCTTGTCGCAGGATATCCAGCGACTTTCACGCCATCTTCTCATCCTATTGCCTTTCTTATTATCCACTCACTGTATATGTTAAAAAGGATTGGACTCAATGTGCATTCTCGACTGACTCCTTTTTCAGACTTAAATTCATCTGTCAGACTGTTATTAATTTTTACTTTTCCGCTGTTAGACACGTACAAGGATTTTATTAAATCAATTGGGTGACCTGGAATTCCAAATTCACTAGGTCATTTACCATTTGAGTCAAATGCTTTCGCATAGTCTATATAAGGCAGAAGTATACATTAACATTAAATTCCCTGCATTTTTCTATTATTTGCTTTATGTTTAGTATTTGCACCCCTTCTCTCTAGAACGAAACCTACTTGCTCTGGCGATAGCTGTGACAATAAATACGGTTTAAACCGATCGTGTATAACGTGGAATATAACCTTGTTATGTGATAGCAATGCTATGATTCTATAGTTACGACATATATAAGATATCTTGCTTGCAACATATATTCCCTAATTCTGTACATTCTGTATTAATGTATCACTATAATTTTTATCTAATGTTATAATATGTTTATAGGATTGCCTACAGCTATTGTAATCGTAACACCACTAACTTCTTATTCGTAGATATTTCTTATCTGTTTCTAGAATTTAGGGTTTTTAATATAATATATTTATGATTTATGTACTGGATTATTTTAAATATTGCGTAAAATTTCTTTTCTTACGAAATTTAATCGTCAGAAAAATATGGCTCTGTAGAATAATATCAGCTTTAATTGAGGTCCAATTCAAGGTGGGTTGTAACTGAATTGAGTACACCCAAAAGTTTAAGACCTCAAATGTATTGTTACTATTTCGACAATTCAATCCTTATGATTTACAGCTAAAATACACTGAATAAGATTTTCACAACTAATGTGCTTTAATATCATGCGTCGAGATTACCCGAATTTTCAAAATAAATTTACAAGGATTGTTTGTCAAGATTTCGACATTATTTGAATTTACAAAATTGTTTTATTACTACATAACTTGGTCTCAAAATTATTTGAAATTTCTCTCAGAAAATTATTAACAGATATTTCCCCCGTAGATTGAACTAGCCTACTTATTATATATATATATGTGTGTGTGTATGTATGTGTATATATACTTTAGGTACACACTTCCTCGAAATAATTAAAACGATATTTGTACATAGGAAATTGAAATTTGTCTAATGAAATCAATATAAGATAATTTATTTTTTTTTTTTAAATTTGCAGTGCGTGTGTTGACAGAGAAGACAGGCTCATCAGGTGTGCTACCTGTTTAGAATATATCGATAAAATTGAAAAACAGGAAATGAGCTTCAGTCACCTGGTGATTTATATCTTCTTCTTTTTCATCGGAACCCTTAGGTTGGTGGGAAGTTACATCAAATAAATCCTGTTGCCGGCCATATTGTTTATTTCTTGATATCTCCTGCCTTTTCTAACATCATCCATATTTTTTTTTCGGCGTCTTCCTTCCATCATTCTGTTTCTTCTAGTATCTATTTCCGTAATAATATTTTTATTTTCTTTCGCTATTTTTAGCACTTGTTCATTTGTTATTTTCTTCGTCCATTTTATTCTTAACATTCTATATCTCGAACGTTTCCATTTTTTTTTAATATATGGTTTAGTCCAAGTTTCCGCTGGTGATTTATATATGTTATAAAATTATAAATTAAACTTTATCGCTATTACTCCTAGAAGAACGCAATCCAGGCTTAACGTTGTCCACATTTTGCGATTAACATGTGCAAATTAAATTAAAGAAATAAACATTTAGTGAAATTATAACTTATTACTTTCGCAATTTAACGTATAATTGATTTTTTTTTTAATCATTATTATTTCGTACGGTACTTATAAACATTTCTGCAGTACGGAATAATCCATGTTAAAAACGAGAAACATGTTCAAGAGTTTTCTTCATCAATCACCGATTCGAAATTTACGGATAATCGTAAATTGGCGGCAAAGCGGCATTGTAATCGACGCAATATATTTGATCTTTTACGAATTGTAATTTGTCGACCGGTTCCGGATAAGTGCACGCGTTATCTACATCGAAAACAAAAATATTAAAAAAAAAAAAAAAACACGCGTAAAAATTGGGAATTATTAAAATTAAATATAATTAAAGTAAATTAAATTAAATTAAAAAAATAAATCTTACGATAATTTGTACTAAAAAAATAAATAAAAATTAGATCGTTGTTAACTTGAACTAAATGAAATTAGATCAATTTAAATTGAGTATACGATAATTTTAAATTTTGCGTGGTGCCGGTTAAATTAAATTCTTGTGTGGAAAATATCATCTTATGGAAATTATTATTATTATTATTATTATTTTTTTTTTTTTGCACGCAATCTATATTTAATAATAATAAGCAGCAGTACATGTTAATATAAAAATTAAAAGGAGGATAGCAACGGGTGCTGATCCTATTTATTGATGAATACTTTTACGTTATTCTAATCTGCAATTTTTAAGAGTAATAGATTATTAGGAGCGATATTGAAGTTGGAGTGGATGGAATCGGTGTATTCGTTTGAATTTAATGCAATTTGACAACAGGTTCTTTGTTAGTATATTTGAATGTTGATTTAGTCTTTCTTTGTATCTTGCCATTGAGCTGCGGATTTCATCTTTAATCGAGCTGATCTTCAAGTCCTTAGATATGTCATCATTTCGTATGAACCAAGGAGCATTCACAATTTTCCGTAGGATTTTTGCTTGTGTTCTTTCCATAATAGCATATTGGATTTAGCACTATGCCATAGGTCCAAATTGGCTTTATTATTGTTTTGTAAAGTAGAATTTTATTTTCTAGAGAAAGAACTGAATTTCTTCCAATCAACCACTCCATATTTCTTAGTTTCTGTCTTATCTGACTACGTTTGGAGGTTATGTGCTTATTCCAAGTCAATATCTGGTCAATATGTAGACCAAGGTATTTCGCACAGTTTGCTATTGGAAGTTATTTATTGTTGAGATATATCGGATTGGCCGATCCGCTTTTCAATGTAAATAATACATTGAGCCACTTACCTTCGTTTACTTTTATTTTCCACTGTTTGAACCGATTTGTTAGATAGTTTAAGTGATCTTGGACGTAGCTGGCAGCAGTACTGACGTCATTGTGGATCGCTAAAATTGCAGTGTCGTCGGCAAATAAGGCGGTTGTAGTATTATTATTTACCGGAAAATCGCTGGTGTAAATCTGTTATAGTGTAGGGGAAAGAACACTACCCTGTGGAACTCCTGCCTTGATCGGAAATACAGATGACCATGAACCGTTGAAATTAATTTGAAAGTATCTCTCCGCGAGATAAGATCTTATTATTTGGAAGTACTGATAGGGCAGCTTGAATTTTAATTTGTAAAGAATACCTTTATGCCAAATTCTATCAAAATCCTTCTCGATGTTCAAAAAGGCGGCAGAGCAATATTTTTCATCCTCAAAGCATGAATACATCAACCACTCTATGGATCTGTTCAATGGTATATGGTTATTTATCCGAACTGGAAATCTGGAAGTATTGAGTATTCGATGAGTAAAGACTTTAATCGTTTCAATAGCAATGTTTCAAATAATTTAGCTAATATCGGGAGTGGGCTAATGGGTCTATACGTTAACATTTCTTCAGTTGGCTTACCAGGTTTGTGTATAACTTTTATTACTGCAAATTTCCATTGCACCGGGAAGAAGGATGTCCGGAGGATAGCATTGTACAAAGCTTTGAAGGAAGTTGTTCATTTCCTCTTCAACGTCGGTGATTGAATTGATTTCGTGTGGTTAAAAAATATCTGAAAAGTGTTCCACAAAAGCGTCAGCCTTTTCTTGGTTACTCCTTAACCATTGGAGTTTTTCTTTATAGGAAAGTTTTGTACTTTGTAATTTTTATTTACTTTGCTTATTGCCTTCTATAATGAGTAGAGTCAGAAGATGTAAAAGGGGATAAATTTGTAATGTAATTTTGAAAACAGGAATTTTTTATTTCAATTATTTTATTTCTCAGGGCTTTATTTGCTTGATTTAGCAACAACAACAACAACAACAACGTATATTTCAGCATAATTTACAGTGAGTATACACAAACCAAAAATTTTAAATAATAATTACGTAACGTCCAGGATGGCTCGCCGTACATCAGAAATAATACAAAGACACCCGTAATAAATAAAATAAGTAATTATACTTATACTTATAATGACAGCAAAAAATAATTGAAAAAAAACTGTACAGCAAAAAACAAAAAATTAAGATAGTAATAATAAAACAAAAGAAAAAACACGTTAGACATTAAAAAATAAATAAAGAAGGAATATTAATTTCTAAAATAATCGCCATATAACGTTACAATAGGTTATGTTTGAGCCTCCTATGTTTATATTTACTATACATAAATTGGAGTTGCCTGGAATCGTAATTACCAATGGTAGAAATTAAACTATTATCGTGGACTAAGCAGTCATCGCAGAACTTACGCGTTAAATTTAAGATATGGTCCTTAATATAAGGTACGTTTAAGGTAGCATGCATGTCAACGATTTTGTGGTATCTAGGGACAACACATCTGAGACACCTATTTTGAAATACTTCTAACTTATTAAAATTTGTATTTGAAATAAAACTCCAAGCTGGACAACAGTACGTCATTATGGGACGTATAAGTGTTTTATACAGAATTAATTTATTATTTACATTAAGAAATGATTTTCTGTTGATTAATGGATATATGGCAGATGTACTCCTGCTAGCTTTCAAGGTAGTATGACTGACATGTTCAGGAAAATTTAGTCTGTTATCCAAGACTACCCCGAGGTATCGAACATGTTTTGACCAACTCACAGTGGTAGAGTTGACCTTAACTTCAGCAGGTAACGTGGGACGCTTGCGGGTGAAAAATGTAGCCTCCGTTTTATCACAATTAATATCAATTTGCCATTTTTTATAATAATGAAAGACACAATTTATTCCTGACTGTAATTTATTAGTAATTGCTTTAGGCATATAAGAAGTACAGAAAAGAGTATCGTCTGCATAAAGAGCAGTCTGAATATCAGGTAGGTTTGGGAAATCAGATAAAAACAAAGTAAACAGAAAAGGACCCAGAATACTACCTTGGGGCTGAGCACGTTTTCATAGTAGACCTTGAATCATTGATGGTAACGTAAAATAGTCTGTTTGCTAAATAGCTGCTAATAACGTTGATTACATAATGAGGAAACTGATATTTTATCATTTTGTAAGTAATACCTTTATGCCAAGTAGTATCGAAAGCCTTCGCAACATCCAGGAGAACCATACCAGTATGTTTATTACGATTAAAATTACGTGTGATAAACTCGGTAATTCGTGCTACTTGCTGGGTGGTGGAATAACCTGGACGAAAGCCAAACTGTGTATTAGGAATGATTTTTTGGTTATCTGCATGAAGTCTTAAACGGGATAGTATAATTTTTTCCGCTATTTTGCTTAGATTGCTTAATAAACTAATAGGACGTATGTTACTTGCACATGAGGCATCCTTTCCGGGTTTGGGAAGAGCAATAATTTTGGCTATCTTCCAACTGTTTGGATAATAATCGAATCTAAAGATAGCATTAATTAAATTTGTAAGTTCAATAATAGGTTTTAGCGACAATTTCTTAATAATGGGAGTAGAAATATTGTCATCCCCTGACGAACTTTTTACTTTTATAGCTTTAATATTGCTAAGGACTTCACTTGGGGTGACAAGAGAGAAAATATTGGGCAATAGATTGGCATTGAGGAATTTTTTAACAGCTGAATGAATTTTTCTCACTTGATAGCCAGATGCAAAATTATAATTACGATTATGAACTTTGGAATACTCTGATGCTAAAAACTCAGCTTTCGCTTCATTTTTGTAAACATAGTTATTTAATTGTGAATCGTAGAGTGATGGAAGAGCTGTATGCTGTCTCGTGTATTGTCTGCAAACTTTCCATAGCCGACTATCATTAGGCTTAAGCTTAGAGAAAGTTGAATTGAAATTGTAATTTTTAAATTTACGCAAAAGAAAACTAACCAATTTATTAAGAAAATTAAACATGTTTTTCAAATTTTGAGAACGATTAGAGAAACGATGCTTAATAATCTTCTAATATAATTTTTAAATTTGATGAGAACCATGATACAAGTTGGGTAGTGCCATATGCGGATAATTATTAAGTGGTTTATTCGGAATAAAAAGTTCCGACGAAGAATTAATTAACTTCGTAAGAGTTGATAAATTATGGTCAATATCAGCAGGACTATGTAGCTTAAGAAGAAAATTAATATTATTGTTAATATACTCCTTAAATCCTACCCAATTTGCATTTTGGAAACCGGGCAGAACTATATCGGCTATGTTTAATTTACTTCCTGCGATAGTAGTGAAAATAGGGTTGTGGTTGGAGGACAAACAATTTATTGAAACAGGAGTTGCAATAGAAACATTTTTGACCAAAGCAACATCTAAGATACTAGTACGATATTGAATAGCATCAGGAAAGTAAGTAGGTTCTTCAGGGGCGCAGAAACAAACATTTTTGAACGTAATGCGAATTCAAAGAGAATATTACCAGCACGATTATTATTAAAGCAGTTCAATAACTTGTTTTTTGCATTAAAATCTCCAATCAGAATAACTTTGCTATTTACACTCATCAAGGATTGAAGATCATCTAGGAATTTAGCATCCTCTTATATAATGGATTTCTAGTTATGCCACTTACGCCTTAGCTTTCTTTTTTCTCGAACTACTTTCTGTTGGCTTATTGTTTTCTTAAGTTCATTTTTTTCCACGAGGTTGCAAAGAATGCTGAGTATTGAATATTTTTGTTGAAGTTTTCTATTGCAATTCCAATATCTTGTTCTGTTTTTAATGGAATATTCAGGTTTATCTTATTATCTAGTAAATGTTGGAACTCGCACCAATCAGTGTGTCTATTACAGAATACAGCCTTTGAGTCTGTGCGGATAGTTGTGGAGCTCACATTTAGTATTACTGGTGAGTGGTCACCAGAGCTGTCTAACGAGGGCTAGGACGTTATCATTGTTTATTCCATTGCCAACGAAAAAATCGAGTAAATCCGGAATTCTGTTCGGGTCGGTCGGCCAGTATGTGGGATCTCCTGCCGATATGCTTTCGTAGCTATTTGATCGGATGGAATATAATAACTGTTTTCCTCTCGAGGTTATTAGCCTTGAACCCCAAGTTGTGTGCTTGGGGTTATAATCGCCCCCGGAAATAAATTCTTGTCCAAGTGAATGGAAGTGTGCGTTGAAGTGTTCTTGTTTTATGTTATGCTAGAGGAGATAACAATAGGAACTAATGTCGATTTTATGCACACAGAGGTGGCCTTATGTGTTCTTTGCAGAATTTATTTATCTCGTAGTGTACTATCGATGATTTAATAGTTACTACCGTTCCTCCATGGACAGTGCTGTCAAGATGAGGAGTAGAATATATCGAATATAAAGGAGTTTTGATAAAACTTTCAGCTGTAAAGTGTGTTTCGCTAATTAATAAAATATCTATATTATTATATGTTAAAAATTGTTCAATTTGATGTTGGTGACGGATCAGGCCGTTGGTATTCCATGTTGTAATTCTCGTAAATTGATTCATTATGACGGTAATTTATTTATAACTTTTGATAAAATATTGATAATTGCATTATTCTGTTAACTGTTTAAACATGATTTTAAATTCATTGAGGAAGTCTGTTAACTGAATTGAGTTATTCGTATTGTAGTTATTACCGCTGATTTCGTCAATATTGTTAAATGGATCATTTGAAGATTTGTTATTTTTTATATTAGTCGATGCCGGGTAAGATACACTATGGTGGTTTTTGTTACCATAATTTGTTATCTATGCGTAGGTTACGGAAGGTGTGGTCGGAGCGTGAGAGTTATTTAACCCTTGCGCCGATGAAGGAGAGTTTACTAACATTTCATGGTGTGTATGGTTGGCGACGGGGATTTGTAAACGTGTTTTATTATGTTTATTTCTTTGCATGAGAATTTGTTTATATACTGTGCATCTCTTGTAGCTTGACGGGTGACTTCCATCGCAGTGCGAACATTTAGGTGGGGAGTCGTGTGGTTTGCTACAATTTATAGATGGATGTTTAGTTGGTACGTGTGATAAGCTATATTTTTATCTTTTAAGATGGTTATAGTTTCCCTAAAGTTTTCGATGTTGTTGATTTTTAATTTGACTTTATTGTCAATAAACGTTTTTCTCGGTAAATTGTTCTTTACTGAGAAACGAGGATAGAAAATTTTCCATTTGTTTATATATAGAAAAATATTGGTGGCGGATTTACTTTAGTTTCTGTGACGGAATTATTATTTATTGTATTTGTACGCATACTGTTACTATCTTCTGTTACATTGTTGTCGGAATCGGGATGATCGGAGAGAGGCCAAAATCTATTAGATTTGTTATAATGGTATTTCGGGAGACGTAGTAGGAGTTTGAGTTCTCTTTCTTTTCCTGAGAGGTATGACCTGCCGAGAAATTAATTTAATAGGAGGAACGGAGTTTGACGAAGTCATTTCTACATCAGGTAAGTACGATTTAATAACATGTGCGGACGAAGAAGAGCATGGAACAAACTCACCGGTTTTATGCAGGAGAGATGAATCGTTTTCTGATACGCGTGGTGTATTAATGACGAAGGTGACTGCTTGCGCGGGTGTATTACTCGTAACATCGACGATGGAAGCGGCAAAGGCCGAAGGGATTTGATTAGAGATGACGGGGTTGCGTTATCGTGTACGCAAGATGGCTTATCAACGCTACGCGGCGACGTTTGGTTCTTATCTTTCTCTTTCGGCTTTGATACGATCATTTCCGCCCTCTCAACGTGCAAACGGTACGGAACTTCGTACGTTGGAGAGAGATAAGAAATTTATCTATAAACGATATTTTGTGCACGCACACAAATGTATACACGAACGCAACGCAATACATAGTTTCCGTCAGAAGTCTTCGTCGGAAATTATTAATTAATAGTCCGATTAGAGCTGCATTTATTTATAATCCGCGAAATACGTATAAATCGGTCAAAATAGAATCTTCGAGACGAAATTATTATTTCGAATCAGCCACTAATTGATTTATCAACTGGTCCTATTCGACGTTTCCACAAAACGACACTAATAATAAGCTCGCGATTTCGTACAAATTTCACAAATAAAAGGAGCGCACTCTATGCTTTACTTGACGCGGCGATGACTAAAAAAGGTTTTTCGTTCTCAAATCTACTTCGCGCATACATCCTTTGTGCAGCGAAGATTTGAACGAAATAACGTATAGACGTGCGCGCATGCGCAATAAGAACAAATCGACCACGCAAAAATATAATTCCACAATTTCTGCACGTGTTTGTACATATGTATGTAAACTGAATATACACACGTATATGAGTACAGCATGCGGGAAAAAGTGACGTCCGACTACATAGGAGAATATCTTCGGCTCGCTCGTTTTAAATTAGCTCCCCATATACAATGCGCCAATAGAAGTTTCACGTTCAGAAAAATATATTATATTCCCAAGAGCTAGAAAACTACATTACCATCGACGGAGAGAAAAATGAAAGCTTATTCTATTTAGATAGTTGTTCCATCTGTATAACGCAGGAATTACAAATAAGTTCAAACGATAAAGTCACGCAATTAAAGATTCGTGATTAAGTTTAAGACGTTAGAAGAATAACTTTGGTCAGTACTATGGCATGCGCGAGAAAAACGCACAATACAAATAGAAAAATCAAGACTTCCTTATCGATAAAATTGTTGAATTTGCACGAGGCGTGAGATAAAAGAAACCAGATGCTACTTGTTGTCGCCACAGAGGAAAATGTAAAAGAAACTATACGAGGATGAAGAGCGCTAATTAGAAACAGCGACTAATGCAATACACGTGTTGCGCGTATTTTGTTGTCCCGAGGGTTGTGACCATGACGACATATTATAAGAACGTGCCATCAGACGGACCTCGTGCTAGAAAGATTCTAACAAAGAAGAACATATCCGGGGAAAATTTCAGATTATTTATATTTTGTACATTTTACTTCGTAACTTAAAAAAAAAAAAAACAAAGTGTTTTAAACTCGAGAAATAAACGGTAATTATTAATTAAAAAATAATATTAAATCGTTAATGTCGTATTTATTTGGAGAAAGCTTACATCCAGCAGTGGATCGAAATTTGCAATTAGATTTTGGATCGATAAAGTAACCGTTACTAATTTTTAAATAAAAAAAATCTCAATATTTCGGAATTATCTACTGCGAACTAATTTGAACGAACTTTACGTAGATACCGAGTTTATTATCTCAATTCCAGAGTGAATCCTATTAATGAATTCGCTTAATAATAAGTTGTAACATCGTGGCTATTATCATCGCGTGTTCTATATAGCTTAATAGGTAAGCGAATTTAAAAACTCCTTCCTAGGTTTTCAAATGTCTTAAAATACGCTATATGTGTGTCATTGAATTTATATAATTAGGATTAAACCGAATAAGTCCTCAAATTGTTGTTAACAACGCCGGTTAAAAAAATTTGAAAATATAAATTGAAACTTTCGCGGTTATCATTCACTGGTCGAATTTTCTCGGTGAAAACCCGTGACGTTTCGGAAATAGTTGTAATCTCTATTTTTAAACATAACTGAACTGAATACGGATTTGAAAATGGAGATTGCGAGTATCTCCGACAATATCACCGACAAAATTTTGACGTGGTTTCTACCGAAAACAAAAATTCGACGATTTACATTAGAAAGTAGCTAAAAACTCACCGGTTTTGTAAGCTTCTTCTAAAATACGGGCGGCTATGTTGATAGAACAATTTAATATTTCGTCCAAACCGACGAATAAAGTACTGTGTTCTAATTCTTTCTCGGTGACCATATCCGACAAAGTCTGCGAATACCATCAAGATTATTATAAACAAGTAAAAGTGAACGAAAAAACAAAGACCAGATGGAATTTTTCTGTTATAAGTTTTCATTCGGTTAGTTTTTTTTAATAATTATCTTCATATATTTTATTTATTTCGAAGATAGCGGATTCCAGCTTGTTAAGATGTATATTCTATTTTATTATAATGCACCCTAGCAAGCTGTTATTTCGAAATATTTAAGGGAAACATAATACCATACAAGCTGAATATTCTTCAAATGTCGTTATTAGACTTTAAAGAAAGAAAGAAATAATAATTCGTAAAAATCGCCTTATCTATCCATAAACATCCCAATGCATGTTGGGTAAGAACAAATATTGTTTGTCGAACATTTAACTAATGTTTTCTGGCCAAATTCAAACAGCTATTCTGAAACACATGGTAAACTACTTAAAAGAGCCAGTTCAACCGAGCGTTCCTTCTTTAACCAACTGATATCAAATATACAATTTGTGAAGTTAAAGCACCCGGGTTCGATAACATTAAGGGTAAACTGTTGCAAGAACTGCCGCACAAGACATATGTTTTCATTACTACACTATATTTTAAAACTTATTACAGCTCAATGGGAAGTGGCGGATATACTTCTGATTCCAAAATCCAACAAATCTGCTCATGAGGTCACATCATACAGACCCATAAAGTTTCTGAAAAACTATTATTAAAACAGCTAATGACAGTGATCATTTAAAGTAACATCATTCCAAGCCACCAGTTTGGTTTCAAACACTCCACAGTAGAACACGTGCACAGAGTAACAAAGTTCATATAAGAAAGTATTGTAACCAAAAAATACTGTACCGTAGAATTTTTAGATATATAACAAGCATTCGACAAGATATGCACCAAGGTCTGCTTTACATAATTAAGTTATTACTCCCAGATACATACCCTCAGCTAATTACATCGTACCTCCCGCACAGTTATTTCAGGATTAAACATCAGAACGCAGTCACAGGGATATATGAAATAAAAGCAGGAGTACCACAGGGCTCGGTACTTGGTTCACTTTCATATATTATATATACGGCGGACCACCTACTTATGGAACAGAACTGCTACATTTGCAGATTAAACACTTGGCTATGGATACAGATCTTAAAGCAGCCTTACAAAAACTACAAACCTACTTAAATCAGATTCAAGAATAAATCTCGGCAAATTTTTTATGAAGATAGTTTATATGCAGAGCTGGAACAGTGTAGAATAAAATTTGAGCTAGTGATTTAAAAAACAAGTAGTTAACTGCTAAAACCGGGAGTATCGTGTCTGATAAAGTGTTTAGTTGTGTTGTTCAGCATGATTATGGAAAATGGAAAAATTCCACTTGATTAGGAAAAGTCAAATATTTTCTTCCTTTATGAAAAATTTTATAAAAAAAAAAAATGAAAACAGAGCAATTCCCTCGGATTTCAAAAATATCTTCTAAGCTAATAGCGAGAAAGATTTAAAATAAGTTGAACTGTTATTTATCAATCGAACAGGAGAGATTCTATAGAGGTTTGTCCACCATGCATCGTTTATTTGTTTTAAACGAAATCATAAAGAAGTCGAGAAAATATAATGTACCAGTGTATTTAGTCTTTATATATTATTCCATCGGACTCTTTAAAACACAAATTTATGTTCGATACTCTTAAAAATGAGTCTCGTGTGTATATCGAACAAAAATATTGGCTATATAAACAAAGGTGCTACTCGGAGATAAACCCGAAAAATAAAAAAAGGGTAAAATAGTACGGACTCGTTATCCATCACTGCTGTTCTTATGTTCGCTTAAGAAGGTTAAAAAAATTTATTACGATTAAAAGGGTATCAAGTTAAATTGGGGTATTAGTTAAACACTCATTCGAGTTCAAAAATGTGGTAATAGAACTTACGAAGTTGGAAAGGAAGCTGCATTACAAATGAATTTGATTATAGTAACATTTTTTATCTATATTAAAGAAAATAGAAAATTAGAAATAGAAAATATTCTAGATGTGGAAGAAGGAAGAAATAGCTTACACGGATCAAAGTATAGAACTGGTAAGTGTAACTTCAAGTAAACTGCAAAGAATTTCTATAGCATGAACTATATATATTTAACTCGCTTGTAATTAATTCAAAAATAAATACTTGGTAGCTTTTTAGTTACAGAAATGAAATAAGGATCATCCTAAACGCGGTACCTTACTACGAGGCACAGGGCTCGATGGCTATAAGGAGTTAAAAAGAGCCGCGGAAAATCGAGAACACTTGAAAAATTTCATCGTAGAAAGAGACCAGTGTTGGGACTGAACTAAATTAAATTGAATAGAAAAACGCGGTCTGCAACAAAAGGATGACGAGATCGGCGTAAAGATAGAGTCAGGAATACGACTATTAAAGGGCAGCTTAAAGATGCATTGAAGTTTGTCAACGAATGCGTAAGGAAAAATGGAACTGGGCAGTGTTGCGAGACTAACGTACAATAGACCTTCACATAGAAAATAAATAACCGGAAATAGGAAACAAAATGAAAAAGGGCAGAGACGTAGAATACTTAATAAGATTTATTAACACAATAAACAATACGAGACAGCTGCTCAGGATTAAAGAGGCAAGATTAAATGAGAGGTCTTTGTTCAGGGATTAGCTTTTAGTTTTAGATAGGTTTAGTTTATGTTAGTAATAAATCATCAACATCACATTGTAACTAGCTGTTGTACGTATATTTTTACGTACAAAATGTGCAAGCATTCAAGGTACTAATTATACGCAGCATAGTGTACAGATGCATACGCATATAATACTCTAAGTAGTGGGATGTCACTGCCTTCTCCATAAGAAATAAGATTTACGTAATGACGAAAAACTTTATAAAATATAATGTCGCGAGTTAGGTTCGAACCCTCGACCGTTGAGTAAACAGTCTAGCACTCTATCAATTATACCACCGCAACAACAATATAGCTAGAACAAATAAAATTCTTAGTAGACTGTATTACGGTTCGTGCGTTTATGTAATAACCTTTAAAAAACTTTAATTTCTTTGGAACATATTTAAAATTATGCTTTTTGCAATTTGGAGTCCGTTGACACTCAGCAAGATTTGCTTTCTTATCGACAAACTGAGAGAAATCAAGTTTTATACGACAAATTTTACTCCCATCTAATTCATCCTTAAAACCATTTTATAGAAATTCAATTTTCATCTTTATAATTGCTACCACTCTTCTAATCTTTATTGTAATTTATACATGTTTTTTAAAACAACATCATATCGGCAACATTTCCTTAAACGCAGAATATAATAGTATTAAAATTAGTGTCAGCACAAACTCCTTAATATTTCAGTGGAGTATAATGCGAATTTGATATTCACCATTTATCTGAAGCGCACTCTGATTTCTAATCAAAATGGAATTTATCGCATTTCCATCTAATTCGAATTTAATAATGTTCATTTAAAAATATTTTCAATAGCCATCTTCTTAATTTGCAGACAAACCAAATAGTGTCATTTGTACGGATTGTAATTATATGAGAATTTCGGAAAATATAACAACTGAATAGAATTCGTTATTCGATAAATTCATCGCGGGTTGTTCTTGACTTCTCATTGTATCACTTACCCAATAAATTCTCATTCTGCATTAAGTTGTATCGAAACTCCCGTATTTATGTAATTCAAGTGCACCGCAATTTAAAATTTTTTATTTACAATGGCTTCGGCGCGGTTTTAATTAATGCATGAAATAAATCAGTTAATAAAACTACTAATTACCTGCGCAGCTAATAAGAATATGTCTTCATTAATTGTCTTTAAACCTGCGCAAATGACTCCTAAACCGACTCCCGGGAATATGTACGCGTTATTTCCTTGTCCGGGTATAAGAGTTTTACCGTTGTGAGTGTACGGCGGAAATGGAGATCCACTAATAAATAACGCCCTGCCCTGTAACGGTATTTCTTTTATTTTAAACTTTTAAAAATAAAACATCTGAATTTTTAAAATTAATTTGGAATATTTGGAAAAGTAACGGAGTTTTAAAACCGACGTGAAAGAGCTTCAAGAGGAAATTGTAAAAAAAATGTTTAATGTTTAATTTCTATTTATTGGAATTTTGCTAAAGCAATATCGCGAATTTTTACATTTTTCGATAACACGTAATTTTTTAAATTTTTGTGTTTCATCATATTTTTTATATGTTTCTAAATATTATATAATAGAAGTTACTCTCAATAAATATATAGTTTAAATGATAATATTTCATAAATTGATAAACAACTCGATGCAGTTGTACTACTAATTTATATTGCAGTTGTTAATTTGTATCACATCCCTTATGAATTAATCCGCATTGATATTTTTGTAAATGCATTTCATTTTTATACATAACGAGGAAAATTCCTGGCGTTATCTAATTTTGATATTTACCGAAAAGTAAATAAAGTAAATAAGTAGAAATTAATTATTTAAAATTATCTAAATATATAAACAATTTTGTTGACATTTATAGTTTATATTATGAAAAACTAAACAAATTTAATTCGATTCAAATAAATAAACTATATAAATTCCCTCCAAATTTAATCCTCTTGCAATCGATGGGTGCACATAATACTACTGTGATTCAGTTTTAAATTTTTAGTAGAGTCAACAACAAAATTTTCACGATCTAGAAATAGTGATGTTTCTACGAAATTGTTCAAATATTACACTTAATTTATGCATGACACAATTATGTTTTTGCACCAATGCAGTATATTCAACTTACTTGAATGATAAACTCTTTCACGAGCATAACGAGTTAACGATAACTGCACGAGGCGAATATTCTTTATGAACGAGAATATTAATTACGGAACTAATTTAAAAGCGGCTAATAAAAAATTTCGAGAAAAATTACGATAATACCAACTTTTTAGGGAAAAATTTTGTCACTATTTTCGACTTTAATCTTATACCAGCCAATTTACAATTTGATTACTTTCTAAGAAAATACACTTTTAAACAATCAAATTGAACATTTTGATAAAATAAATCAACACTTTACATCGGTGTTTTTATATGCTTCTTCGGCTGTGCATTCCGCTTTTTCAGTTGGATTACTTAAAGCGAAGATTATGGGATGTTCATTATTTTTCGCCATTTCTTGCAAAATTTCTGACGTAAAACTTCCTCCAACGGTAGAAGCACCTGGAAAAACATTATCACCATAGCTATGTGTATATATCTTTGTGTAAGTTCTAAATAATACATTGATTTCTTTATATGAAGTTTATGAATTAGTACAGGTAAAAATTGAATTTACTGAAGTAGGGGTTCTGTCTCTTATGTATGTATATATAGAAAAGATAAAAAAAAGTTAAACCTCAAATCGTGCGCAAGAATTATGTATTTTCTATTTTGTTTTATGGTAGAGAAAGCTGTAGATTGACTGTCGTTTTAAATAAACGTATTGAGTCTTTTAAGTTGCACGCATATAAACAAAAATTTCATGAACTAAAGAAGTCACAAATGAAAAAGTTCTTAGATGAAGAAACGCCCGAAACTATGAAATTTAATTAAAGAACGGAAGTTAATTTCGAGATTCTGCGTCTGATCCTGCGAGGAAAGATACTGGGGAAAAAAGGTCGACACTTATGGACAAATGAATTTTAGAAAACCAAATGTGATGTTTCGAACTGTCGTTTCAAGAAATTCCACATCCATGTTTATCGCCAACCTTCGAGATGGAGGCAGTGACTGAAGTAGAATATATATATATGTATGTGTGTGTGTGGGGGTGTTGAATTCAGATACTCATTCTAAGAAAGTAAGGAAGAAGTAAATTGAAAAATAACAACCACGATCCTTAATTTACGAGTATCTAGCTAACCCCAATCAGGATTGCTATAATAGATAACATTTTCTTTTGGATTGTTTTTTGATTGAACATCTAGTAATCGTTGATTTATCCATACTGATAACGTTGCCTTAATCGAACCTAATTATTTTCATCGCGAAATAAATCGCGAAACTATTAATATTATTTATATTAGTATGCAGTATTTGTAGGGATCGTAAAAATGTTTACTTATGTACAATACGAAATATTCGTTACCATAACAAGTCGTAATTTACTAATAGTATATATATATATATATATATGTATATATATATATATATATATATATATATATATATATATTAATTAATTAAATTATCCACTCGTTAACCGAGTATGGAGTACCATCAATTATTTATGAGTCCTGAGGTGGCTAATCAAACCAATTTTTGCGGCGCACACCTTTCCGCATGCATCGCACGTAAAAGCGTCATTATTAATATTATCCACTCGAACCGTTCCAATCAATCCTTTACGTCGATTTCTTTTCCTTTCTTCCGCAGCTCGAGCATTTTGATCCGCTTTCTGCAAACCATCTCGTATTGTCTGTCTCCAGATGGTACGATCCATCGCTAGCTTTTCCCAACTCCTGCGATCAATTTCGCATTCCTTTAATATCCGATGAAAATAGTCTTTATATCGCCAACGAGGACGTCCAATGCGCAGTTTACCAACCAGAAGCTGACCATAAAGGAATTTCTTCGGAAGTCTTTCCTCGTTCATTCTGATTACATGTCCAGTCCATCTCAAACTATTACTATGAAGCAGCATCCGAATAGACTTGCATTTTGCCCGCGTTAAAATTTCGCGATTCGTCACTCGGTCCTGCCAACGAACACGTAGCAATCTGCGCAGCGCTCTCTGATGGAACGCTTCCAGCGACCGTATGTTCTTCGTATATGGGGCCCATGTTTCTGAGCCATAAAGTAGTGTCGGTAAAACAATGGACTTGTACATTATCAGTTTTGTTGACAATAAGATATGTGTATTATTAAAGATCCCTCTATCAAGTTTATACATTGCAGCTGAAGCAGCTTGCATTCTACTACAAATCTCGGTGTCCAAGCTGAACTTGTTGTTAAGCATACTATCAAGGTATTTAAAACTTTCCACCTGTTCTATTACACTATTGCCTAATTTCAACACGTGTACATTTTGCCGTTTGTTTGTGGGAGCTACCTGTACAAGTAATTTGGTTTTTCCCTTATTTATAGCTAGGCCAAAACTGTTGTATACTGCATCAAGTATTTTGATAGTAGTCTGCAGTTCCCGTATGGTGTGTGCGACCACAGCACAATCATCTGCGTACTGGAAATCGAATACTCCTACTCTGGAGCATTTAGAAGGTGCTTGTAATCGATGTACATTAAATAATCCGCCATTAAACCTACTGATCATTACTATCTTTTCAGGTCCCAGCTTTTTAACTGCTATCATATGTATGAAAGCCATATACACTAAAAACAGCACAGGGGCCAGCACACACCCTTGCTTGACTCCTGTACTAACTTTAAATGATTCAGAATTGCCATCTCGTAGCATCACCATGCTTGTATTGTTGTCATATAGAAGGGAAAGCAATCGAATAAATTTCGGCGGACAGCCAATTTTCTCCATGCATTTCATCAATAGCTGCCTATGCACCGAGTCAAAGGCTTTACTAACATCAATAAATGCAATGAAAAGATCCCGATTTTGTTCTAAGCACTTTTCTTGTAGCTGCCTAAGCGAGAATATTGAGTCGATGGTACCACGACCACTGCGAAATCCATTCTGTGTCTCAGGAAAGGTTCGTTCCAATATTGGTAAAATACGATTAAGCATAATCCTGGCAAATAATTTCCCCACGGTTGAAAGCAATGAAATTCCCCTGTAGTGGTTACAATCGCTCCTGTCGCCCTTATTCTTAAAAATGGGCACTATGGCAGCTAATTGGAAATCAGTTGGCATAGATTTTTGTTCCCACATAATAGAAAATAATTTATGAAGCGCGTTTAGCAGGTTGCTGCTTTCCAACTTTAGAATGTCCGGTAACACTCCATCTGGGCCGGCAGCTTTCCCATTTTTATGTGCTTTAATGCATCTTTAACCTCTTTTAAGGATATATCCTCGTCTAAACCAGCGAGTAGTTGCTGAGAATTCCTTCGTTCAGCGCTGAAAGTATCATATATATATTTATATATATATATATATATATATATATATATATATATATATATATATATATATATATATATGTACAATAATATCATCTTTACTTGACGTAAATATGTAACAAAAATATTACTGAATCATAAGAGTACAGAATTTTACTAATAAGTAGCAAAAAAATTGGGCCTCGCCAGGTAGACTACCCCTAAATCCGTAATATTTTTTATTTACCTGTAGATTATCTGTAGATTTACGTGCCGTCGTGTACTGTACCTAGGCCAGAGGCACGGGAAAGGAGTGAACGTAAGGTTAGTGAGAATGAATTGAAAGTTCGAAGAATAAACGTGAAGGACGGATTGTTAAATTAGATTATATAAATTTGAGGATTTAAGAAAATTTAATAAATTATTTGAAGCATCGTGCGTGTAGGAATGTTTTGGAGGCTGAGCGATTTGTCGAGGATAGAACGCTCGGAATTGAATTGCACACATTCAAGGATAATGTGGTGGTTGGGGTATTGAAAATTTGGGTTTCAGGGGGTTTCAAAGTTTTTTACTAGCACTTAGCGGAACAGTAATAAAACTTATAAATAAAATTATACGTATAACTTAAATATATATTTCGCGTATGTGTGTGTGTTGGGTGAACTTTTTGTGCAATTAATGCTTAAGTGTGTTTAATTGTTCACACGCACCGCTAGTATATGTATATATATATATGATATACGTGTGGATATATAGATAATTCTCAATGTACCTAGGACATATATTAATGTGGGGGTTATATACGTATATACGCATATATCTATTATATACAGAAATAATCCTCAATTTCACAGTTATAAGTGCATGCATACATTCGATAATTGGGAATGAAATTGGCGCATGGCATAGAAAATATGAGTGTACTAGTAGTTGTTATATTATTATATATTATAAAGTATTGTAAAGGGGGAGTAGTACACTGATAAAGCTTAAGCTGACGGTACAGTGTATTGCATCTCTGTAAGTAAAACGTACTATAAAATGTTAGTTTAAATAATAAAAAAATCCACTCTATCGGATTTCTTTAATTTCAAATACATAAAGGTAAAGTAGGAGAGCTGCAATATAAATTTTTTTGTATCTCAATTTTATAAAAACCCGAAATTTATCAGAAAGATGTTTTAAGTACTATTCTACGCGGAAGAAATGAAATTTAACAACTCGGTTGCCGAAAGGAAAATTGCAAGATTGACTGTAAGAAGCCGGATTTCGTGTAACGAGATTAGTGCGCAATAGACGGAATTCGTAAATTAAGCCTTACCGATGAGTATATTCGGTTTAACTTCCTTTACGACTTTAGCTGTCGACTTCAAAGGCGGATGCTGTTTGGCAAACGGAAATCTTATACGATCATTTTTCACATCTTCTCTATCGGATGTAAGTAAACCTAAATAATCGATAAGCCACATTTTAGCTCTGGCTTCTTGTTCGGACAAGCCTTCTTTCATCATCATTTTTACGCACAGTTCGGCGATTCCTAGACAAGCCTACGTAAACCGATATTATTAATTAAAAATAATAGAATAAAAACAATTAAAAAAAAACATAATAATAATAATAATAATAATAATAATAATAATAATAATAATAATAACTTACCGATCCAGCTCCGTGAAATACGAAAACGTTTTCGCATAACTTCTTTTTGGTGATCCTCATTGCTGTCAATAAACCGGCTAAACCTATGGCGGAAGTTCCTTGGATGTCGTCGTTGAACGTACAATAACAATCTCGATATTTGGACAAAAATTTGAAAGCGTCCGAAGTTGCGAAATCTTCGAACTGTCGAAAATACAAAGTATTAGAAAAGCGGCGAAAATGTTAAATAGGGATGGAAATTTCGACGAATTAAAGTCAGAATAAAAATAAATTTACTCCGGATGACGATGGTAGGATTATGGCCACAACGTTCGTTATGATACGATCGACATTTGAAGAAACTATTACGTAAAATTAAGATAATTATTAATATTAAAAAAGAAATAAGTTAATTAATTAATTATAAAGTCGAGGCGAAAATTACTTATGAAAAAGTGAACAACTTGCGAACTTCATAGGTTACAGTAAGCGTGGAAGTTTCGGTGAAATAATCGATTATCGAATAAATAGTTGTAAATTTAAACGAGCTTATGACGGTAATAAGTAAACGATTTTACGTAAGAATAGAAATTAAAATAGGACCCGGCGAAAATATGAACTAAGATATTTATTGGAATAATTCCCCCACCCTCTCTGTCTCAATAATAGTATATTTATTTGATAATTACGAAAAATTTATGTTTTGAAAATTTTATTACTACACTTACTCTCTAATATCTATAAGTTTCAATTTAACGATAATATATATAAATAAAATTAATTATATAATCTTCTTAGTACAATAAATTACAATTTTTCCTATTTCTTATTTCTTAAATTATTAAGTTCGTTATATTCGCTATTTACTAAATATTCCGTTGCGTTACAATTTAAAATTAACCTTCTGCAATTATATCCATACACAGGATAACGGCAAAATCTCGGAATTGCACACGCTATACTAAAATTATTCAAAATGAATTGATTATTGCTTTAAATGGAAATTTATTTAGTATAACTTTGAAATGTTTCCCGTTAATTTTTTTTTTCGTATATGAATATATTCCGCTTGATTAAATTCGCAAATGGTAATAATATTTTTTTTTTTTTATAAAAACCATTATACGTTTACGCGCCACCGATCCCTTTTTTACATGCGTCTATATCGCTTATCAAACTACATCAGAAATACGTTATCATTCGCTCTTCAATCGGGTTCAGTTTATTAAACAGCGATGACAAAATTAACAACTCGATAACCAAATTAACAATTCGATAACAAAATCAACAATTTGATAACGAAATCAACAATATGACGACGACATAAACAATTCGGTAACAAAATCAACAATTCGATAACAAAAATCAATACTTTATGCAACTTAATCGTACCTATCGATAAATACTCATCGAAATAATAATCCGAAGGTAATTTCCAGGATATAGGAAGAAAATTGCATTTGTGTATGTCTTGTCAACTTGCGTTAGAGATAGATTTCTAAGAGAGGCTTATTTAAATATTAATGGCAATGATGATAATGACGAATGAATATTTTGCACCACGACAATTCGAAAAGGTCGTTCGTGTTACGGGATGAAAAGTTTTTTGCTTTAACCCTTTCGTATTAATTTGATTATTAACGGTAACAAAATTATCCATTTTCAGAGTAAGAATGACGGAATTCTAAAAAATGTATTTATACGTAACGCATTAAAAATTATATAGAACAGTCTAAAAAGTAGGACCTTGAACAACAAAAACCTAAATATCTAACGGAAATTCACATATACTGAAGTTTACAACTTCTTTTCGTACAACACGATTCGTGTATTGTTTAATTATCATCTTGTATGGAGTTATGGAGTGGATAATCTTTTATTTCTTGTAATTTTGCTTAATTCTTCTATCTTATTAATTCCGGCATGTACACCTTCTTTTCGGTTTTATTTTTCCTTCAATCATACCAAATCCTATTGTTTGTAGTAGCTTGTACTTTCCACCTCTCATAAAATGTCGAAAAAAGTCCATCTCCCGGTTTTTTCACTATTATTAATATTTAATTTTAAAACTTCCTTATTTTTCATCTTCTTAGTCCAAGGTATTTTTTACATGGATAGCACCACATTTCGAACGATGATATCCGCTTCTTCATATTTTCTTTCACAGTCCATACCTCGTTTCCATATAGGAACACTGATTATACGTAAGTATTTCAGTATCTTGTTTTTTATCTCTAAGCTTAACTTCCTGTTACAAAGGATGTTTTTTTTTTTTTTTTTTTAATTCCATAAACGTACTTCTAGCTAATTCAATACGTGTTCGTATTTCCATTCATTATTTTATGCCGCCCAGATATTTATATTTTTCAGTCTTTTCAATTTCTTTGCGCCATCTAAGAATCATTTTTCGTTTAGATTAAGTTTACTCGTGATTATCATGAATTTAGTTTTCTCGATGTTCATATTTATTTATTTCTGTTTGCTTTCTAATGCTATTATATCTAGGAGTCTGAAGTTCTGTCATATTTTCTGCTAGAAGTACTGCATCGTCAGAAAAATGATTACTGAAATTTATTATTTATTATTCCTTCACTTCATTCTTCTAACCATTGGGCAAAAATTGCCCCAGAATATAGATGGAATAATATCGGCGATACTACGTATTCTTGTCTGACTCCACGTGTTATCGGTATTTGCGTTGTTAATTTGTTATCTATTAGTTTGCATGCCGGTTACCATACAGAGTTTGTATTATCGTAATATCCGACTGATTGATACGTATATCTTTTAATGTTCTCATTAATTTTGCCTGCCGTACTTTATCAAATGCTTCATTGTAGTCTATGAAGCAAATGTATACACTGATTTTCCGGTCTCCAGCTGTCTTTGGATTAATCTTTTTATACGCTTCTTTTTTGGACACATACCATTACGGAATCCAAACTGATTCCATTTTATGTACCCTTCACTTGCTTTAATTGTGCGTCGATGGATTACTAGTAAAAATATTTTTAGAACGTGACTCATAAAGCTGATTAGCCTATAATCATCATATTCGTACGAATTTTGTTCCTTTTGGTAGGGTAATAAATCTTGACGCCAACCAGTATGATGGGGTAGTTCCCTGTTATGATAGATCTCATTGAAAAAATTAGTGATTTTCTCGATCACAGCATTGCGTTAAAAATTGATAACGTGTGATTGAAAGTGTTTTTTTTTTTTTCAAAATTTTTTGTTGTGTTTTTTCTTTATTTTTTTAAATTTAATCTTTCTTTTCTTTCTTTTCTTTCTTTGATGCGAGACTGTGCATGCTACTTTGGCCAGAGGCACCGAATGAAAGGTATTATATTAGATTGAAGAAGGAAGATTTATATTACTTAGGAAGAGAAAAGGATAGGAGCTTTGCTTCAGAGGAGTAGTTACGTTGAAATATACTAAGGGAAGATTATTGGGAAGGCGTGCGAGCTGATGTTGAAAACTATAAGTTGAGCTGGAAGTTATTATTTGAGTGGTGGTAAGAAGAGTATTATATGCAAAACAGGCCGGCCATTCTTCTTTCGTAAACAGAAACTGATGTGTAAAACGAGAGAACTACAACATTACTATTTGACGTTTCCAAAGCATTCAATACAACGTGGCATGCGGGCATTCTTTATAAAATGCTAATATGTAAATTCCCTATTCGCTTAATTAATTTAATTCGTACTTACTTAGACAATAGATCTTTTTATGCGTATCTAGGTAACGCTGTGTCGGTTTCACAAAACTTGTTCAGCGGGTGTTCCGCAAGGCAGTATAATTGGACTACTTTTGTTTACACTGTACACCTCTAGGTTTTTCTGAACCACCTAACACGTAATTTGGACTCTGCTATATTCTGCAGCTCCCATAGACCTAGCACACCATCTGTAGCTCGGTATATCGCGGCTACTTAAATACTACAATAAATGACAAATTGGCATAAACCTGACTAAAGCCAAAATTCTTTACCTGACAATCTGACGATACAGGGTAATAATACATTCGAATGGTGTGATAAGTTTCATTATCTTGGCAGGATCCTCGAAAATAGACTGATTTTCACAAAGTACAAAAATAATGTCGCAATCGAGACGAATAATGTCTCCTGTTTCTCGTACCCCTTCCTTAATCGCAAGGCCTTTCTTAACAATAACAAGATAATCCTCTATAAAACATTAATCAGTCTAGTATTTTGTTACCCTTGTCCTGCCTGAAGCTCGATATCAAAATCACAAGTCGTTCAAAATATAGATGCCTCAGATGTATTTTAAATTGCACCTCGCTCTGCTAGAATCGATAGCATGCTGGAAGATACCTGCTTACAATAGAGATTTTGTTCTAAAACTATCGACTGACTTTTTCAATAAGTGCTCATACCAAAACACATGCTCTTCCCCTAGATTGCAAGCTACAATTCCAGACTACTTCGTTTCATGTTCTAAATGCAGAAGACTTATGTAATAATAAACTATAATCAATTTACTTGCTGGTATTAACACTTTGTACTAAGTAAGTACACCCGACATGTATGTTACCCACTTTCATAGTTTTCCTACAATATTAATTTAAGAACTGAAGACTCCAACAATATATTTTAGCAATTTAAACTTATGTTACAATATTAATACAGTAATTGAGGAAACTTGTTCATTTTGTAGTAGGCAGGTTTCTATTTTTTTTTCTGCAATATTTAACGTTTTGTTTTTCTTTTGATCTTTAACTTTGATATTTTGGTTTGTGTACCCCTGTACACGATGTATGTAACCTGTGATGCAAATATATTATTGTTGTTGTATATTTAAAGAAAATATCGGGCCTTACATTTATATGTTAAATATAAAAGTTCAAACTTTGACTACCTGAATTAATGTATTAAAACCGTATCGTCGTACAACCGCTTCCATAAATTCGTCCACGAAAGCGTCATATTCCTCCCCTTTGCAACGGTTTTGCCTTAACCCAATGTAGAATGGATCGTCTAATATCGTCTAAATATTTTTTGGAAACAAAACAACTTAATTATTTCCTTCACTATAAATAATTCACATTAATACACACGTGCTCGTAATATATATATATATATATATATATATATATATATATATATATATATATATATAATATACGCACGCATACAACTACTATATTTAAATAAAACGTAACTAAAAAGTATTAAGACTAGCCAGCCATCTTCAGTTGTGTAAAGAAGGCAATAAGAAATAACACATTATTAAAATCAATTAGTAACAACAAAGTAGAAGATAGAAATATAAAAAAATCAGCAGTATATAAATTAAATTGTAGTCAATGTAAATAATAATACATTGGATAAACAGGCAAACAATTTACATCAAGATTTAAATAAAATTGAAATTCATATATAAACAATGATGAAAAATCGTTATTTGGAAAATATTATAAAGAATTAAATCACAAATTGGATAATATTAACCAAAATTGTAGAATTTTGCATACAGAAAAACATTTTAATAAAACACTATCAGGAAAACGGGAAATAATAAAAGAAAAGATAAAGGTAATTTGTTGGATTCAATGATAAATTTTGATTAAGAATCAGTTCTAAGATTTATATTGTAAATTTTATTTTTATGTGAATAACTTTATTTTTTTAATTTTTATTATTTTAATGGCTATGTGTTTTTGTTTATATAAAAAAGTTTATATCATTGGATGCCATTATTTTGGTCGCTATTGTGTTATTACTTTGTATAGATTGTTTTTTTATTTTACTCTGCTTTGTGTTATTGTGTAAAAAAACTTGTATGTTACTAATTACTTAATTAGTGATTATTTGTTCACCACATTCACTATCAGATATTTAAAAAACTGTTTCATCACTTGTTTGTATATAGTAATTTTTACATTCTATATTTTTATAAGTTTTTTATATTATTTTTATATTCACTTCATCATGGCTTAATAGCCAAAAAGCTTTGTGTTTGTTAATTTTTCAGTAATTTTAACTACTTATTATTGTTTATTATTTAAATATTTATATATTTTATAAAGTTCAATTCGGTTTTATCTCTGTTAATTTATTAAAATAAATAAATCTATTATTCAATACTATTAAACTTTTTATATCCGTCTATGATTTTATTGCGTCTTTAACTTAATTTTCTTTCACTTAGTTAAATTTTAATTGATTAAATTTAACAAATCGCTATATAGGTACAGCCGTGCTATATTAAATCATAGGTTTGCCTGTGTTTACTTTTAAATTTTAAACAGTAATTTTTCATAAAAAACATTTAACTCATATTTATTCAATAAGTTTTTAAACTTCTATATATCCATATATTTACAATTTTTATTGTTGTTGTTGTAATGGTTTACGCCGAAAAAATAATGAATGTATGTTCACTTAAAATTACTTCAATTATTTAGTGTAGACAAATTAGAAGTCAAATTTTGGCATAATGTTTACCTAATAATTAGCAGCATTTGGTTAGATTTAATTTCGGTCTGAAGATTGTCGCTCACATTTACAGGAATTGCATCTATGCGTATTTATTCATATAATTTGATATAAATAGTAAATTTAATACAATTATAATTTATTAATGAGTTAATAATAATAAAAAGAAACAAACTGCATCTTAACATAAACTACGAAATTATAATATTTTTTATTTTATGTTTTTTTTTTTAAATATTATGTAAATCTCCATATGCCGTTTGTAACTACCAGGATTATTACAGCATAAGGATACATGTGTCTAGTTTATATGTATGTTAGGAGCCCGCGTTCACTGGCAAAAGTCAGAATTTTACTTATTTATTGAGGGCTGCTTGAGAGTATTTTGTGTATCGGGCCCTGAGTTTTGTGTTTTAACCTGTGTGGTGTGAGTGTTTGGCAGTTGTAGATTAAGTGTATGACTGTTGGTTCTGTTAAATGTCCACATAGGTGGCAGTTTGTTGGTGGAGGGTTTTTGGTATACAGATAATTTATGTTAATTCGATGTTATTTTTATATTTTATGCTCCCTTCCAAATACCAACGGAAACTGTCGGTTCACGAGTAATACATCGTAGTATTTTAAATATTTCTAAAAATATTCTAGACACTCCCTTACGTCATATTGATGTATTGGTGTCTGGAATTTTGTTAAGGTCGACGCGGAATGTAATTTATAAATCTTTATTTAATTTAGCAATAGTTACAAAACGAACTAATACCTGAGTATTTGTGCCTACATCTAAAGTGATTGGTAAACAATGTTGTGGAGAAACTCCGGCTAATGCCGTGTATAAACATAATTTTCCTATCGGAATGCCCATACCATTCGCTCCGAGGTCTCCTAAACCTAAAATTCTACCACCATCCGTCACCACAATAACACGAACGTCTTGTTCAGGCCTATGAAAATTTACGTTTTTAATTAGATTTAAGTTTAAGTACACGAAAGGCGGAAATCGTGAATATTTCCAGCATCTATGTTACCATTTTATAGTTTTAATAATAACTTTACTCATCGAAGTGTACACAATGGAATATTTACATTACGACGATCATCGTATGTATATTCCACCCGTATAAACTAATTTATTTTAAAAAAAAGTAATTAAGGAATTTCTATATAATAATTAGTCACTAAAGCATTAATTTTATCCTAAAACATTTAAGACTGTATCTGAACGGTGTGCATTTTGTAATGATATTGTGTGTGTGTGAATGTAGAAAATCGAATAGACAGCGCGTAAAACTTTATTAGAATAGATTGAGCCCTGCAAGAATAACGCATCTGTGAAAAAAGGGTAAAATTGGTTGATCGTGAAGATGGAGTTAGATCTGGTTCTATAGCAGATGCTAGTAACTGAAGAAAAATAAAGCTGATGGTTACATACGCGGAGAAAAACTAAAACATTAATTAAAGCGGTAACGTGTAAATCTCGCAAAATTCAAGCAGACACAGGAATAATTAACAGGTAATGAAGATTATAATTTGCGTATATTATACTTTCTATTCGATCGTTAAGCTAATTTTTAAATTAAAATGATTATATATGCAAATGTATATTTTATCACGAAGGGAAATATAATAATAATAATTCGTTAATTAAAATAAATTTTTTGGAATAATATATCATAGGAAGTTTATTTAAATTAAGCAATTTAATTATAAATCGTATTACAGAGTTACTTTAAAAATGATGGATGTCCCGTAAAAACACAATAAGATATCCGATAGTCTCATCAAGTTATATATAGGGAGCATCCTCGTAACATGTACGAGGTTACTAGGTTTAAATTGACTCGGTATTCGGTAGATTAGAAATTCTTTGAGCTGATCTTCTTAGCTACTATCCAATTACATCGTGAAAAAGAGAAAAATATTTGCGATTCGTTGGTTGAAACGTTTTGCTGGCACAATTACATCAATCTCCAGTACTCTTTGTTCCGGATTTTTATACGTACCCATGCCGATAGGTATGTTTAGTAATCTCCCCACGTAGTTAATTTCTAAAAAATCGTCCGGTTTTATCTCCGCTCCATTAATATTCTCCATGATGAATTTGGGTTACTACAAATTCGTCTTTCTATTAATAAATATTGTTCGACCTTCAGGCAATCACGTTATATATATATATATATATATATATATATATATATCTTTATTTATAATAATTTTCCTAATGCGGTATCTGGCTTTGGGAATATATCTTTCTTCTTTTGTTGAGTTTTCTTTATTGTTTATTACGTTACAATCTCGATTACTTCTTTAATTATTCTGAACTTTGTTATTAATAATTCCCTGCGTAAGATCAGTGAAAAAAATTGATAGAGAATATAATTTATATATATATATATATATATATATATATATATATATATATATATATATATAATGTATATGTTTATATGAGATCATCGTGGTGTAATGATAATGCTTTACTGTTCTACTACATGACCTGAGTTTGATCTTCATCAGGAACGAAAATTTTATATGGAAAAAGACTTCTGGCTAACGCAGTCATACATCCAATTGGTTGAGAAACGAGTTACAGGCTTGATGCCAATGTAAAGAAGCTGGAAGGGAGCAACGATAAAGTACGTATGTATCATCTTGTTCAGGATATGTTTCTTGGCTATTTTACTATTAATAAGATAGTTGCGTTCCTTATTAACTTTCGAGTCGATAAGATTTTACTTGTATACATTTATTCATAATTTATATATATATAAATAAATAAATAAATATATATACATACATATATATATATATATACATACATTATACATATATATATATATATATATTGTGTGTGTGTGTGAGAGAGAGAGAGAGAGTGATAAATGTAAAAAACGGGTAGAGGTAAAAAGATCAACCTTTCATTCGTGATGGAGGTATAATGTGGGAGTTTTGTTTTCTGATTTGTCGTCCATAAATTTCTGAAATTAGTAAAGTTATCAACTATATAATTCTCAAATTAATGCACGTATATTAAATAAATATATACATTTATGTCTTCTTCTTTGTCTAATTGACTGTTCTCAGTCGTTGGTAGCAACTATGGCGACAATTTCTTGATATAATTTTCGGTGTCTGGCCTCAATTCTTCTACCTTCATCGACGACCATTTTCGGATATTATCCAACCAAGCAATCGTTCATCTGCCTACTCTTCTTTTTCCTGCTACTTTTACCATGATTATGGTCTGCGGCAGTACATACTTTGGGCATCTTAATATGTGTCCCAGGTACACTGTTTTCCTTCGTTTGATCGTGTTCAACAATTGTACATATATATAATTACATATATAAACATGTACATATATATACATCCATGTATAGGTGTGATATGTGAGTGCTAGATTATAGGTGTTACGTGTAAATCATAATGTGACACTCCCCGAAAAAAAAAAAACCGATTAAGATTATTATTTCTGAAATACAGTTTCATTTATTTTTATTAATCATATACGCGAATAATAATTTTTAAGTTCGCGAGAATTATTTCGGCAGTATTATTTATTTTTATCGATCGTACCAAAATGATAACTTTAAATTTTTTTCTGATTTTTCGTTTTGCTTCATTCAATCTCTTATAATAGAAAAATACTATTTTACCGGAATAATAATAATAATAATTCGACGGATTTTATTTTACCAGTTTTTTAACACGTCGTAAACGTGTCCTTTATCGTGAATCGTCACGAATAGACCTTTCGGTCGGCTATAAATAAGACTGAAATTTCGGCAAGCCAGCCCGACTGTCGGCGTATAAACGATGGGTAATAATTGCTTCACATTTTCTTGCATCACTTTGTAGAATAGTTTTTCGTTAGTATCCTGAAATAAAATACAAAAGTATTTTAATTAAAAAGAAAAGTACGTTTAGCGTTATTTACACAGCGCTCAGTAGGCTCCGCTTTGTCCACACACATCTCTTATAACCATCTACTTCAACTTACTCACCGCCCGATGTTTCTACCTTTGGTCTACTCTCGAAACACTTTCTTATTCGCTGTATTTTACTGCGGTGGCCTACATTAAAACTCTATCGACCACACGTCCGTCCGCATATTCCCTATCTGATTTCCTCAGCATTCTTTCAACTATTCCCTCAATTATGCAATTCCTTTCCTCCTACAACCTCATTTACTACGTCATTCTATTCGTCTTGTGCTGAAGAAAGCGGGAAATAATTATATTTTTAGATTTTTAGATTTTTTATTGTAAATAGTACTTATATAAATATGTTTAACTATACTTATATACTCTGTTAATTTTAGCAAAAATAATACTTTTATTTTTATTTTTTTTTTTACAATTTAGAATATTTTATACGCTTCATTTGTTTGAAAATAAATGTGTTAAAATGTTTAAGCAGTGTTCAATATAAAAATTTAAAAAATCACAGCTATAACAAGGTAAATAGATCGACTTCGCCAAATTGACTAATGGTTAGCTAATTAAATTCAAACGTGAATCCAATACCCCCTTCGCTCCTGGTATAATAATTTCTAATTTACCTGACTATATTATTAATATGTTCAAATATGTAATGTTCATAACTGCTTTAAATTTAAAATATTTTAATCTTGACCATAATGAGGTATATTTTTCTTTTAATGATGTATTTATATTCGATAGACTTATCTTTTATAGAAGTAATCATCTTTTTATTATTATTATTTTACTAAAGATTTTTTCCTATAAAGATGTATTTTTCTAAAGTTTAATTTTTTTTTTAAAATATTCTAAGATTTTTATTTTTGAAATTGCGTATTTCGTATATTTTGGTATCGTTGTTCCTGAAGTTGTATTTTTTTCCTTCTATATTATATATGTATTTCTATTATTTATTACTACTATGCACTCCACAGACTCCTTTCTTCATGCACACAGGTGAGTCGATGGGACTATGTTTTTCATCCCATCACTGCCCTTAGATTAAGTACACAAACAGGCGACTATTACATGCTTTTACTTACTTTTCAGCTACACACTACTTATATGCGTTTCTATAATTATTTAGCTTTACTGTCCTTTATAATAACACCTAGATTTTAAGCAATAAACTAGCCCCACCGGGTAAATCCGGATTGGGGAACAAACTTAAAAAAAAAAAAAAAAAAAAAAAAAAAAGGAAAAATGGTTAGCTTATTATTTGAAAAGTTAGCTATGTAGCGTTAATGTTGCTACCTCAATTCCGTATAATGAGATTGAATATATGTAGCACTGCACAATGTTTCGACGTATATTTAAACGTAATCTATCACAGAGGAGACTCCGCATACTCGTAAACTCCGAGCGTAGTTACATCGCATTTTTATTTCTGTGTCTAGGTGTAGATTCTCCGTAGTGTAACTTCCCAAGTATTTGAATTTCTGTACTCTTTCAAACTTCCCGTTATTAATTTTAATGAAGACTTAGTTAAATTATCATCCATTTTGTTTTTATCTTCAAACTATACGAGTTACCGATTGTGTTCACTTTATTAAGGTGTTGAAAGTCTTTTTCGTTATCTGCATAGCGTAGATAATTTACAATTCCCCATTTATCTGCACGTATAAATACGATAAAACTAGTGCATTTTTAAATAAATAAAAAAAAATGTAAAAACTACGAGTAAGGCATATACAAGTTCAATGAATTCAATAAAAATACTAAATAATAATAATAATCTAATTATAATTTTAAAAAGTGAAAACACTGTTTATAGACAGTATAGAAAAAATTATATTTTACAAAAAAAAAAAAACACTACAGCGCCATAGAAAAATCGATTGTGTGTTATGTTTATTTATTTATGTTTTAAAATATCAGTAATATTTATTTTTATTCTGTATGTATCACTAAAAAAACATTACAGATGTGCTTTTTAACAATAATAATATTTATAATTATTATTACGAAATGATGTAATAAAAATTTACTTGTAATTGTCTCAAGTAAACATATTGATCCAGTTTATCGTTTAAACGATTTAAATTTGCGCAACAACGTTTAACTTGCAATTCGAGCGATTCTACCGCCGGTGGTATTAATCCCAAAATTCCTAACGATTGTCTTTCGTTTATGGCGAATGCCAAATCCTAAAATCAGATTTTCCAAAAATTTCTCTGCAATTTTATTCGAATTTTCATAACCTGTTTGCTCATATAACGTATAACAGGAAGTAATATAAAAACTAAATTAACCGATTAAAATAAAGATACTTTTATACCGTGTATCGCGATATATTTAAAGTCTCGCACATTATCGAATTTTGGCAGAAAATTATAAAACTTATACAGATTGTTTATTATACAATACTGCTTCTTAGGACTTTAAAGAATTTTTCACTTTGTTTAAATAAATACGTTCGAAAAATTGAGACATTTCGCGTTAACTAGGAAATAAACAATT
Organism: Coronaproctus castanopsis; assembly: GCA_032883995.1. Taxonomy (NCBI): domain Eukaryota; kingdom Metazoa; phylum Arthropoda; class Insecta; order Hemiptera; family Monophlebidae; genus Coronaproctus; species Coronaproctus castanopsis. The sequence goes on along the minus strand of CM065052.1, from coordinate 123,176,775 downwards.
ATGTTAGCGTTAAAATTTCATATACCGTGTAAAATATACCCCATCCTCTTAACCCTATAAAGCTACGTGCGAATCTTTCATTATTGGAAGTATTTATTCTGTCAGCATTTTCAGAGTTGTTTTCTCTTTCACGGCTTCAATGAACTCAAATAGAAGCCACACGGCACAAGATATGACAAATAATACGGGCGCTCTAACACTGGAATGTTTGGTCTGGCTTGAAACCTCTTGACAGGTTAATACGAAACTAGCGGAAACATTATCTTAGAATCCAGGACTTATCCTTCCACAACTCCATTCGTTTTTTCACCTTATTTTTCATTCTCCAACCCTGCTAACGTACACGATATCGTGGATATCGAAATAAACAAGCATTATTTTGATTTGCTCATTTGAACTTTTTTGGCTCCCGATAAAGTGGGTTCTTTCAGTCATAAATAAAAAACCACGATTCAATATTCTTTTCAATAAGTTTCGCGTAATTTACAGTGTACCAGAACATACGTTTTTGCGAGCTTCTTATTGTCCAAACGTCGGAATTCCAGACATTATTTTAGCGCACACTTTCTGCGTGTTAAAATTGTAAAATTTTGCCATACACTTTATGAATTCCTACAATTTCAGAAATAGCACTTAAATTACAGTCAAATTTGTTCGGTATCATTAAGTTACGTGTTTGGAATAATAAAATTACCAAATTTTAAATATAACTGATGTTGTGCGTGATGTGTATGAATGCAACTTTATTAATTAAAACCCAGCGGGGAAGATATTAATAAGATGATGCACGTTGGCAATATTTTATAATATGGTAGGATATTTTGATTATATTTCGGTTATAAAATATATATGTGCATTTTATTTTTTTATGTGTATTTTGTTTTTAATAGCAGAGTGCGGTTATTTATGTTTTCAGTAGCAGATTTTTCAAACTAACGAGTCACTGCTGGAATTATATTTCACTTTTCGGTTGGCACTATCGATGTAGTAAATGTATGGTACTAGTAGTTGTGATTGGATTAAAAAACATGCAGTAGCGGATGTTGAGCAATGAATAAAGTACTACCTAATAAATATGTTTACATATCGAATATAAGTACCTCGAGCGAAGTGTTGAAATCAGATAAATATATACTAATACAAATGCTCAACGTGCTACCTGGAGAAATCATAAAGGAAAAAAGAGAGAATAAAGTAAACGCGAATTATCGCGCATCGGTGTATGCGCAAATGCCTAGAGCTATGCATATTTTTTTTCAATCTATTGATTGGTTGATTAATGGAGCAAATCAAATCAAATCCGCAGTCTTTTCTTCCATTCCTCTCTTCTTCCGCTTAGTTGTTTTAATTCTTGATAGTTTTTTTGTGTTCCCATATCCTCCATAACTTGTTCCATGAATCTTCTTCTCGGTCTTCCTCTTGTACGTTTTCCGTCCAATTTCCCTTCTATTAGTTCTGTCAGTAACGCATTATGCCGTAACACATGTCCAATCCATCTACTTATATTATATATATATATATATATATATATATATATATATATGTGTATATATATGTAGCTGCTTTATCTGTGCGCTTTCTAAAAATGTATACACATATACGTTAAAAAAAAAAGGAAGATAAGTTTACAATGTTATAATGGCTGTTTGGTAACTGATTGGAAATCAATCGGACTGGATAATAAATCATTATCGAGATGGAAATTTTCATTGTTAAGAGAGAAATCTTATTTCTAATATAATTGTAATTATTGAACGTTTTGAGGAGGACTGTTAGGAATAATAAAATTATGTTAGAAGTCATAACATTTCCAAACTGACGTTGCTGCGCGCGATGTGTGTGAATGTAACTTTATCAGCTGAGACCTAGTTGGGAACATACAATTTTAGAATGAGACTTGATAAGAAGATGCGTATTGTCACGCGGTGAGATATTTTGATTATTGAAAATACGTTTCAGTTATTGAATACGTACGCGTGTATTTTATTTTAAAAATGTCCAAGTCCGATTACCAATTTTTTCAATTTATACGCGGATTCGCGAACCAGACGTGAATCATCTTCAACATCTACTCGGGCATCTTGAAAAATTTATACCACTTCACTACCATGCATTTTTTAAAAATAAGATTCAATAGCAGTATTTCTAAGATTTATGTGAAATTTCACAACAATTCTTTGCTCTTACGTTACACTTAGCATTTTTTTCTACGAAACCAAAAAGCAGCTTCATTGGTTACTATTGATTTCAGAACCGTAGGTAACTACATTCGGCAGAAAATACTAGTAAATAACTGTCCATCGTGTTATTTAATAGCTATATCTCACATGTATGCATATACATATATATATATATATATATATATATATATATATATATATATATATATGTATGTATGTGTATAACAATTTAAGTAGTACATACCTTATTTAGTCTAACATTTTTAATGCGATTATATCCGGATAATAGACAGTTTGGCGCAGCGTAATGGTTTCCTTCGTTGAAGCTTTTCAGGCCAATTCTATCTCTATGGTATGTATTAACTTCTAAAGATACGTATTCATTTTCGTCCGTGTGATTCTGTTTCTTATTTCGCGACTTACACCTCGCTCCGTCTGAAGTCGTGTTTCGAGTTTTGCCGGGTAACGACATGTCGAAGAATTTAACAATTACCGTCTGATACTTTCAATTTTTTTTCTTTTAAGGAAAACCTAACGGCATTCTTTAATCTGTATCGAAAAAAAAAAAGTACAATTTAAAAGATTAAATCGTCGAACTTATAATAAAGGCTCTTACGCTAGTCGGATATCTATTTGACGAATAAGTAAATTCGACGATTTGCGACTATTATTATCGCAAAAAATGTAAAAGCGAGAAAAATGACTATAGGGACGAAGTTTTAACATCAGTTACGTTGGAAATAATGGAAAATATTAATTTTAATCAAACATACGCATCTCATCCGCCAGCTCGTTTACGATCGTCAATCGAAATGTTTATCAAACGCAATTTTTATTCGATAAATGTGTCCGAAAAAAAAAAATTCGTCTATATCGTCGACCAACTCGTCCAAACCGCAAAATTTTTTTAAATTGTCCGGTGGAATTTTTTCTATGTAAACCACATCAGCATTTGTCACTATGACGTCTCGGAGATAATTTTAATTTTCAAAACTCAACTATAATAATAGGGTTTACTTTTTACCGAAAATTAAGATTGCAATAAGTTTAACGCGGTTTTCACCACTGAAAAAAATCGACACAAGCAAATGATAACAACAATTCGATTTTTTTATTTCCAATTTTGATTGATTTTTTAAAATACGACGGTCGGTTAAATCAATTTTATCCGGAGACCGTGTGCAGATTATTCCTTTATTTTTTTCCCGACAATATAAAGGAGAACGAGAAGAAAGAATTTTATTTAAATAGTTCGATCCGCCTATAATGCAGCGGCACCGCATTCTTATAATATTCACCTACCCCCGATACCTGGAGGTTTATTTTAAAACTACTAGCGCGGTACTAGAGCAAACGATGACAATAATCTGAATATTCGGTTCTTCTTCTTCTTTTTAGGTCATATCCCACCGAACTTATCAACATAGCTATATTGGCTTTGTCCTTGGACATAACTCTGTAGATGTCTCGTTGTACCACCGACGCATATCAGCTCTCCATGACATTTTTCTTCTACCTGGTTTCCCCTCGATGACACCATTCAGGACAAGTTGGGATAAATAATACTTTTCTGGATGTGTCTATTTATATGACTGTAATATTTTAATTTTCTCGAGCGTATAGGAGTTCCATTTGACATTTTTCGCAGCACATCTGTATTAGTAATATAATCTTCACGACGATATATATATACATCTCCAGCGTTTCGACCTTCTTTTCAAGTGCGGATGTGAGAATCCAGCTTTCCATACCGTAGAATAGTACTGGCCATGCGTAACATCAGCCGTAGTTTTAACTGCAGGTTAATGATTTAAAAAAAAAAAGATCTTACTTGCTTTTTCTATGCGTGATGGTATCTCGATCGATTGATCGGTTTCCTCATGAAACCCGGTTCCGAGATATTGAAATTTATGAACTCTATGACACTTGACCATTTACTGTTAATTTAATTTTTGCTATGGTCTGGTACTTTCTATGTATTGCTAACCACTTTGTTTTGCTTAAATTTATTTCGAGGCCATATTCTTTGCTTATTGCGGTGACTTGACTAGCCATTTCTTGCAAATTATCAATGTTATCTCTGAGATTAGCACTGTATGCATATATTATGTTTGAAATATGACGGTTTTCGATGTGTTGATACCATCGTCATCCATGAGCCCTTGCTTGAAAATTGCTTCTGAATATATATTAAAGAGTAACGGTGACAGTACGCAACCTTGTCGCACACCTTTCTTAATTGGTATTTCTTCTGATGCAATATTTTCCCTTCTGACTTTTGCAGTCTGATTCCAGTAAAGATTCCCTATGAATCTTCTAATTTTCCAGTCTATTCCAATCGCCTTCAAAATTTCGATTAATTTGTCATGTTTCACGCAGTCGAATGCCTCGCTATAATCAATGAACCAGCAGTAAAGTCTGTGATTTACATCACGACATCCTGGCGCTAGTACATTAAGTGAATATATCGCTTCCCGTGTTCCATGACCCTTTCTAAATCCAAATTGATTTTCACCAGCGTTTTTCTCATATTTTTCATAAACTCGGCTGTGAATTACTTTGAAGAAGATCTTTATGTGACATAAGTATTATTGTACAATATTCATCGCAATCAGTAGCATTATACTTCTTTGGTAGTGGAATAAAAACAGACTTCAACCAATCTGATGGTCGAGTGCCTGACAACAGGTCCGAGTTGAAAAAATCTAACTAAAGATTTTAGCGCTATATGATCGTTTTGACATACTTTCAATAATTCGCCCTGTATTTATGTCTGGTCCAGCTGCTTTGTCAGATTGTAGGTTCTTTATAGCACATCTAACTTCTTCTTCGCGGAAGATATCAGAAGCTGTGGTATTTTGAATGGACCTACCAATTATATTATCTGTGCTAGGTCTGGAATCTTCAAATAAATTGACTATGTCCACCGGAAAATTCTCTTATCTTTCTCTAGGATAATATTCCCATTTTTATCTCTTAGACTACGACAATTAATTGCGGGTCTAACGTTGGTGAATTCTTTCACTTTTTTTTATGTAGATTGAAAGCATCATGTTTAGCTTTGAGTTCTTCAATTTCTTAGCATTTTCATTCAACCACATTTCCTTATTTTACGTCGGATTTCTTTATGTATTTGGGTTCATTGCGCTTAAACATCCTTCTTTCGTCCATTAGATGTTTTCTTCTTACTTCTCTTAACAAAGCCAATTACATTTTCGTGATTCCAACTATTTCGACTACTTTACTCATTTCTGTTGACACCTTATTTCGTATATCTGGCTTTCATAGTTTTTGCATGTCAATCCGACATACTGGTGGTGGTTTTTTAACGTTTCTAAAAGCTATTTTTAGAGTAGGCTGGGTTGTGGTCTGAATTCACATCTGCACCAGGATATGTGCACACGGATTTGATATATTTTTTGAACTGTTTGCCAGTAAGGATGCGGGTTGAGCCTGATGACGATGTCCGAGTGTATAGTCTTCGAGCTGGAAGCTGGAAAAAAGTGTTTGTTATTAACATTTCTTGCTCTGTACAGAACTGTACTAGCCTGTCTCCTCTGTCATTTAGATCACCAAATTTTCCAACTATCCGATATCTCTGACCAATTTTGGCATTAAAATCTGATATTATTGTAATTTCACCCGGTTTTGTTAATTTCATTAAGGTACTAATTTGATCATACAGATCTTCTATTTCATCTTGATCTTTATCTGCCGTACGTGCATAAACCTGAATTATATTCATCGGTCGATAATTAATTTGTAGTCTAATTAGCATTACCCTTTCTGATTTAGGAATTTATTCCAACACTGAGTTGACAATACTCTTATCTACTATAACACCGACGCCTGCACTATGGTTTGCATCGTTTGCACCTGAATAATAGAAATCTGCGTCCTCCATTTGTATGTGTCCATTTCCAGGCGATCTTATCTTGCTTAATCAGAGGATACTGATGTCCAACCTTTTCCTTTCCGCGTTAACATTATGCAGTTTACCCGCTTGATAAAGGCTACGTATGTTTCATGTAGCAATACGAATCTTCTTATTCATAATCTTAATTTTGTGAGGACTGACTGACGAGGTATTTTTAGCACCGCGCCCCCACACTTAAAGGGTGCCTCGGTCTGACGGCCATTTCATTTGAATTTCCAGCCAAGATGATTCGGTTATATAGGAAAATCGAATAATTTATATATTGCTTTACGCGCGATTTAATATAAGTGTATCATCATGATCAACATGATCGCTTCCCCTTATAGAAGATTGCGTACATCCATATCCATTCGTATCTGTCGGTTTCTACAGTTCGTAATGAGTTCCTTGAAGTTCTTACAAAATGAGTTGTTTGATAGATTTGTTGTTATCAATTCGCCTCTTCTTCCTCTTGTTGCTTATCCTTATATTTTCCCTCGTATCGCGGTAGCATTCTCGGATTTTACGCGCTATATGTCTCGTTTTCTACTACGTTTTTCTGATCTCCTATATAATCAAGAATCCTTACTTACACCAGAGCGCAGTAATTTCACTAAAAAATAATAAAATGGGAGTAAGGCAAGACTATCTCCTATGTTGTTCAATATATACGCGGAACAGGTCTTTAAGGAAGCTCTCGATGACGGGAAAGAATGTGTTAAAATTGGCGTTGAAATTATTAATAACAAGGTTCTGATGGCTGAAAGTGCAGAAGATGTGGCTATATTAACAAAAGCGGTAGAGAATGTATGCAATAAATATGAGTTATTAATTAATGTAAAGAAATCTAAAGTAATCGTCATCTCAAATTATCCGTGCACTGTAGATATAATGATAAACAATGGAAGACCAGAACTAGTCGATAAATTCAAATATGTTGGTGCCTGGATTAATAAGGATGGAAACTCGGACGGATAAGTTAGATGTCGTATTGAGCAAGCGCGCTCTGCCTTCATGAAAATGAAGAAGATGCTAACAGCTCATGACGTGGATCTTGATTTAAGATTCAGAACTCTCAAATGCCACGTCCGGTCAGTGTTATTGCAAACGTCTCAACAGACTAGGAGCTTTCGAGTTTTGGTGCTATTGACGTTTACTTAGGATCCCGTGGACCAAAAAAAAAAAGGTGACAAAAGTTGATGTGCTGCAGACAATGAAAAAAAGAACTACTCGATGTTGTGAAAAGAAGGAAAATGTAATATTTCGGATTCATAGTATTACAGAATATAATAATGGGGAAACTAGAAGGAAAAAGTAGACTTGGGCCAAGAAGATTATCTCAGTTCCAGAATTTACGAACATGGACAAGTTGCGACGTTGAAGAACTGTTTCACACAGCACCGGGTAGGAATGCAAAGAATTAGTGAAACTTGCTAATAGACGAGCATAAGATCGAAATCGGTCATGGAACTGAAGGTGAAGATTTTCCTTCAGACGTCCTAATTGATTATGTATAATTTTTCCACGATATTCGTAACAATCTTCGATAGTTACACCTTTCCCGAGATGATAATTCTACATTCAGCGTTCATACTCATGCGCAGGCATATTTCAATACAAATCGTACGTAGCATCTCCTTAATCTTTTTCGCAGTTTCGTGTTCTGACTTCCGAGTACTTTACTTAACTTATCGAAATGTCACCGAGGCAAACGACAAGACTAGAATTCTGGCTGAATACTGGTACGATAAAATATACTTAAACGTAACGAACCAGACACGAAAAGAAGGTGAAGAACTTATCGAAAGTATTTTTAGCCGTATAAATTCTCGTTCTTTATTTCTTAATCATCGTTTATAATCGTCACGAGATACCTAAATTCATTTACGTTTTCCATTTATTGTGTTTCGATCTTGATTGTAGCATTCTTGTTGACATTTATTTTACCTTTATCGATTTACACTTGGTATTATAAATGATTTATTTTATTACGGTAGTTTAATTCAACAATCGCGAATCGTGAAAGTATATATGTGTTAACTCCCCATATACAACGCGCCAATAGAAGTTTCTCTTCGATATATTGTGTTCCGTTCGTGCGGTATCACTTCGTATTCTATTTAGTGTTCTGCGGGATGAATAGTTCTAGTGATAGACTACTGCAAGTGATTCTGATATATCCGTTTGTTGTTAGATCTACACATTTGGAGACTTTCAGAACTATCTGTTTCTTTTTTGTACTATGTGATAATAGCTGACAGCTCTAAGGTGAATAATGGTATAGCATTCCGTAGATCACAAAAGGTTTTATTTGTTCTGTATTCGATGTAAGATTCGGATAGAGAAATTAACGGATAGGGTTGGATAGTGGTTGCAACTTTAAAATTGTTTTGTTCTCCAGTTCATTTAGTGAGAAACCTGTGTAACTTTGTATCCGTAATAAAATTATATTAAGAATAAAGATATAAGAAATTCGTGACGTCGACAGCAACACGATGTAATTTAGCGGACAGTTGAAACACACAAACGCCTGTTTTATTTATTGCGTTTTATTCGAGTTATCGTTTTTAATATTTTAACCTTTTTATTTTCGTAATAATAGATTTTTATTTTCTTTTTAGCATTATTAAAATATATCGAATTTTTTTAGATAATGTAATTAAGATGCACGACGAATCTATTATTTAATTTATTACATCGTATCTTGACGAAATTGTTTTTCGAAATTCCGCGGAGGGTGTAATATTTTTGGATAATTTTCAACTATGTTACGTTGAAACTATAACTTGGCGTATTTTCTTTTTTTTTTTATTGCGTAATATTTTATTCATTTAGAATGTATTAATTTTTAATTTTCGAAATTTCCTTTATTTCAAAAGTCGCTCGAACTTCAAAACTTCATCTTAGTCAGCGAATATAAATATAATAATTACAAAAAAAATCCGTCATTCTCCTATTAACGCACGATTTCAATATCGACTAAAACTTAATCCTACAAATTGCGATGGCCGTTAGCGTCGCAGAAGAAAACGTGTGTAAATCTATCGTTTCGACTCTAAAATGAGCGATTACGTTCGAAATTTAGGCTAAAATTGCGTTTATACGTCAAAATTTGCTATTTTTGGCGCACGTATCAGATTTGTACAAAAACGACTAGTGACGGAGGAAAAAATTTTCACCGGAACTAAAAAGTTTTCGAAAGAATTTAATTTTGTTTCCAAATTTTTACTAAATCAACAAGATCAAAATAAATAAAAAACAAAAAACATTATTTACCGGATATTCAATTTAAAATGACTAAATATATTTATTAAAAGTACCGCACGTAATTAAAGTACGATTTTTTAAAATGAATTATACACTTCTTCAATTTTTAACGTTAAAAATAAACGTTAATCCCAACATTCTACGATTGGTATAAAATTTCACCGATTGGAGCGCTGGTATCGATGATAAATTGAATGTTTTTTTTTTAGTTTTAAAATAATTACAAACAACTTTTGTAAAGAATTAGACTACAAAATTATTATAATTAATTTTAAAAATTTTAAAATAATTTGAACGTAATTTTTTAGGAAAAATTATCTATTTATGTTAATATTAATTTAAATATCACACAATGAGGACATTTACGGACTGAATGATGATTATATTGCACGTATATTATTTTATGTTTTAGTATCGTGTTTTTTTTTTTTTATAATTTAGTTGTCGGTTTTCGTTTAATAATATTAAAATTTATTTTATCGTCAAGAATACAAATTTTATTTGTGTACAGTTGTAATTAGTGATGAAAAATTTTTCCACGAAAACTTTAAACGAATAAAAATTATAATTTCTGTCGTTAGCGCTAGTATCGCTGTTTCTAGAACCATTTCACTTCCGGTGAAAATTTTTTTCGTCACTAGGCGTTTTTATGCAAATGTGTTCTGTGCTGCAAAAATCGCGATTTCTGTAGATACATGTATAAACTCAATTTTTCCCAGAAATTTATCACCATAATAATTTCCGACGCTACTATATTACGTGACGCGTTTTATTATTTCTCTCTTTACTCGATAATATTTATTATAAATAAACAAATAAATTATCTGCGCCACGAGTGGCAGGGAAGAAGTGAAACTAAAAAGAGCGACCAAAAAACAAAGAAAAATAAAATGAAAAATAAAATAAAAAATAAACAAAAAATCTGTTGTCGATATTAAAAGAGCTTCGAACTTGGGAATGCTTTCCAAGAATTTGGCTAACAGTCCCTTGCTCCAGACTGTGTCGTGCGCTGATGGGAGATCAATGAAAACCACTCCGGTTATTCATCTGGTATCCCTTCTTTCTCTGTATGCGTAACCAGGGCAAACTCGCCGTCGTGGGTCATTACCACTAAATATTGACGACACGTCAGCGCAAGAATTTGATGCGCAAACATTTAGACAACAACGTTGTGTTACAGGAAATTCGAAGTCAAAGTCTTTTTCCCAAAAGACGCTTATTTAATAAACTCGCGATTTCGTACAAATTTTACAAGCACTGTCCGCTAAGAGAAAGAATACAAACACGCAAAAAAAATTGTCTAAGTCTGTCATAATTTCTGTACGTGTTTGTATGTATGTACGTATGGATGTAAACTTAATATACACATATATGGGAGTACAACAAAGAGGGTAGGAACCTAACTACACTGTAAGATTAGGATCTATGTGCCTATGTGTATAAACCTTTGGCTCGCTCGCTCATTTTACAAGAGGTTAACTCCCCAAATACAAGGCGCTAATAGAAGTTTCACATAGAAAAAAAAACACGAAATTAACTCATTTCGTTCGTACTTACCTACGTTAGCGAGAAATTTCAATTTCGAAATGTTCAAAATTACTTTACGGATTACTTTTAAATTTTAATTTACGCTAACGTCTAGAAAATCGAAATGTTCGTAAATTACTTTAAGGGTTACTTTAAATTTAATATAACTTTGTTTTCAAAAATAATCCAAACTAACGAAATGTTTCAAGTCTCGTGCATAATATTTAACAACGTTTTCCCGTTAGAATAGCCAGAGATATAGAAATCATATTTTAACGGTTCGCGACGCTCATCTTTTTATTATTAAAGAAACGTTTTCAGTTCAATGAAATAATTTATATCGAAATAAAATGTACATAAAATATTTTAAAATTTATCGGAAAATATAAATTAAATTCTTCCACATTAGAACACGTATAGCGCTGTAGTAGATTTAATTTTTATTTTATTTTTTCAAACGCAATCTTGATAGCGATATATATATATATATATATATATATATATATGTATATATATAGAGAGTGAAATATGTTTAACTCGAAAACGCTTAAGACGAAATATCGGTTAACACGAAATGATAAAACGGTCCCGACACTGCCACGTGTCTTCGTATATTTCTATTCTCTTAACATGAAACAAACATCGCTAAACGCGAAAAGATTATCGCTGGTATAGATTCCGACGACGAATTAGACAATGAAATGAACAATGCAGTTCCTGTAACATACAACATCCGGAATGCGCGACATCGTGAAAAGTGAGCGCAATTATTGCACATTTCAATGATGAAATGAATAGTAAAATAGATGATATCGAACAATTTGTTGAAAATTTTATATTAAAAAATACATTGCAAAAAATATCAGAACTTTTTCTTAAAAATTAGTAAATGTTTTATATTTGTTTTTAAAAAATTGAAAATTATATATGTGTTAAATTTCGTTGTTATTGTTAATAATATTATTTTATTAATTTTTATTAAACGCATGCTTACACACGTATATAAATTTTACTCTAATAAACGTAATTTTGTAGAGTGTACTTTTTTAAATATCGTTTAACACGAAAAAATATTTCAGTCCCCTGCATTTCGTGTTAAACAATTTTCACTACTATATGTGTTATATATATATATATATATATATATATATATATATATATATATATATATATATATAGAGAGAGAGAGAGAGAGAGAGATTAATACAATATGGCTGTCTCTTTCTTTTACACGAAAAAAACAAAAAATCCAGAACGGACGGATATATATCTATACTTCTATACTACTATATAAAACCGCAGTGTCTGTTTGTGATTTGCGAATATTTTCATTATAATCACTGCATTGTGCTATTTTTATCACGCATTAACAAAAAATCTATTTTTTAGAAGTGTTGTCTGCCTGCCTACCTATCTGTCTGTTCCGATTTAATTCAAAAACTATTAAAGCGATAATTCGCACAGCGTATAGCCTATATTATTAGATTCGTTTTAAGCTTTGTTTCACATTGATATCACAAGGAGTAAAACAGAAATTATAATAATTTGAAGTTTTAAAAAGGTAAAATCGTTTAAAATTTAACGCGTTTTCTGGCTCTTCAACACCCGCGATATAAACCTATAGATATACATATATATTATGTTCGGTTAGTGAAGTCGTGTGTTGCATGTTTCGTAGTCGTTTCGCTTACTGTTTACCGTTTTTAGGTGGCCGTTAAATTTTGAACGGTGTGACACAGATAGAGATATCACGTTTGTTACTTTTTAAAACTTTAATTTATTTTAATTTCTGTCCTCTTTGTGATATCAATGTGAAGTAAAGCTTAGAACGAATTCAATAATATAAGCTATAAGCTATAAGTTGTGCGAATTTCATCATTATTGCTTTAATAGAGTTAAATTTGAACATACATACAGACAATAAATTTTTTGTTTATGTGTAATAAAAATACATACACTAGTTTTATATATTGTATAGATGCAGTTGCATAGCATTGGATTGTTACAAAACTACCCCGTGAACATCTAAGAACGATACCAGACGTACAGCTTAAAAAAAATATGATATATCTAGAAGTACCGCTTACAAATAAGGTTAGGATATGAAGAGGAAATAAGAAGAAGAAGATTAGGAATGGCAAAAAGTGCAATAGCAAGACTAAATAAAATATGGAAAGACTATAATATATCTAAAGAAACTAAAAATGTATTTAATGAAAACATTAGTCTTTCTCGTTGCTACTTATGGATCTGAATGCTGGACGTTGAAAAGATACATGCGACAGAAGACAGATACTTTCGAGATGACAGCCTACCGAAAAATGATGAGAATATTATGTAACTCGCTTCGAACGAACAATTATATATCGCAGGCATCGCACCAAACTGGAGATTAATAATCGCAATACAGCGTCAGTGCCTGAAATTTTTTGCCTATGTCATTCGACATATAATGGCTTAGAAAAACAAATTATTCAAGGAAAAATAGTACTAGGAAGTCGGATTCGAGGAAGACGTCCCTTACGATTCATTGATTACATAAAACAACTAACAAAATTACAGATAAATGAAATCATGCGTAAATCGCTTAATGCCTAGAAATGTTATGTATTATGTATAATCGTTATTCTTGACTGGATGTGTTACGTAACGACATCTGGAATCAGATTAACGCATATGATGATATCGAACAGCGGAAAATTTATTATGAAAAGTTATTCTATTTATTTCGATTAAATCTGCATTTTAAGTCGTAAAGTGTCGCGTGCTTTTATATTTAATATATATTCGAATTTTGATTTCTACATTAGTTACGGTATTTTTATTTTATTTCGAAATTTCATATAAAGCATTATATGGCAAATTCTAGAAATAATTTAACTTTAACGCTCTTGATCATATAGACGACAATTGCGAAATTGCGATTTTCATTATAAATCATTTCATTATCGAGGGGTGGTAAAGAACAAAATTGGACCATCTCGAAAATACCAAAACTGTATAATCAAAACGTACACGAGTGACGCATGAGAAAACTAGAATAAGCATGTTAAATTACTGATCAGCCGTTAGCACTATTTCTGGAATACAAAACGAAACATAAAGGGACGTCAGATGTCTAAGGTAATTTTACCGGCACCAACGATCGATGAAATGTGGCTTCAGCAGCGAGCGTAATCTCATTATCGTGTATATTCGAAAATGTCGAAAGATCGTAATGGTGAGTAATACCGCTGAACTGATATATGTAACGTGAGAATTGTAAACTATCGGGCTTAAGTCTCACCAGAGGGCTTATAACTTGTAAGCTCCAAACAATTTCGCAGGCTAAAATGTTAGTTGAAACAGAAGAGAATATTTGAAAGAGCTCGCGTTATCACTAATAATAAAACCTCATCTTGAAGAGTGCGCAAAACAGCCTAGATTGCAAAAAGCAAACACTGTTAGAAATTATTCGTTACATTCTGTTTGCTAATAACATTAAAAATCCAGCTGACTGCGTAACACAAAAATAAAAGTGATCCTTGGTTGGATAGTTCAGCATTCGAATCTGAACCAGGTCGTGACCAGTTACGTTTGTTGTTATTACTTGATTTGTTAGTGTTCGTGATCGTTTACAGTTTGTTTTACCTGTCGAATTTTGTTACACATTCGGCTGTGTATATTTTATTCATTTTTATTGACAGTTTTTTAATTTTGTTTAGGATGTTTGAGCTTACCGCAGATACAAATCCTGGATGCGCCGCTGATCGTGATTATAGACTGATAGCCCTTTTTTTCACTTTCCCAGCGTTAAAAGGAACATCGAACAAGCTACGATCTATGAAACCAAAAATAACACCTTGAAAGACACACTTACAACAACGGAGGGGCAAACTGACACATGCTTATGTTCTTAATAGATCGGAAGCTCCATTGTGTATGGACTGTAACATTGCATTGTGTGTCCAACATATACTGACAGAGTGTCCTCAATATAGCCTATATGGACATCTTATTACGGTCTTCCATCTTCATTACAGCTTCTGTTCGATGACAACGTTTTTGCGCTGTCCAGACTCATCCTCTTCCTACATGATACCGGATTGTATCATTTAATTTATTACTTATTTTCCTTTGTGTCTCTAGCCATTAGTTGCCGTATATGGCGCATTAATTTAAATAATAATAATAACGAAGCGATTGCATAATTTTCAAATATAGCATTAGGCGAAGAAGTCACCCATTAATAATTGGTACAAAATAATTAACTCCTTAAGGAAAATACGGTTAACACTATTTCGATAATCTTATGTAATTTCGCTGCCGTCAGATATTATTAATTTTTGACACGACATTAGTAATTAACAACCCTCTGAATAGTAATAGGCTGTTGTACAAAAAAGAGGCCCCCCCCAAAGGGGCAGAAAATAATATGCATGATTTTTGTTTTAATAATACAGTTTTCTATATCATTTATAACCAAAAATTTAAGAAAAAAATATTTACAATAATTATTTACATTTAACATCGGTGTCAATTAGTTTCTTATATTTTACGATAAATCTAGCTTATTGTGATTTATGACCTTAATATATTCACGTACATGACCATTTTTATTTAAGTTAATATTGAAATGATCATTTTATGTTTACTTCATAGCTGACTTTCTAGTCTGTAATACATCTTTTATATTTCCCTTAAGTAATATCGGATCTTTTTTTTTCTTAATGTGCCGTGTACCACAACTTAGGTTAGAGGCACCGAAGCTATTTTAATTAAATGAACAGATATATATATATATATATATATATATATATATATATATATATATATATTTGTTACATTTAAAAAGTGAATGGTTTTTTCAAGTTCCATTGGATTATTAGAGAGTGCTGTGTGAATTGAAATATTGCCAACAGGATGGTGTTTCTGAAGTGGCGTACAGTTTGTTAGCATGTGTTCGACTGTAAAAGGCTCCCGTCCGCAGTAGCGGCATATCGGTTGATTTTTTTTTTTCTATTATGTAATTATGAGTTAATGCAGTATATCCAAATCTGAGCCGGATTAGTACAACATCATCACGTCGCGATGGGATGATTGTTCTCCATTGAGCTGTGTTCAACTTGACGTTTCGGAGTTTGTTGGTTGCGGGAATAAGTGTCCAGCGTAATGCCTCGTGAAATTGGTGTTTGATATTGTGTATTTCGTCTTGTATTGATATCGGATCTATTGTACTTGTTCGTTTTGCTCTTTTTTAAATATAATTTGTTTTTGTTTTCATTGTGTAACTCATGCTATTGTATTAACTTATTCAGTGAACTGTGTCGCACATTATACTGGGCGAATTTAAGTCTTCCAGGAAAACCATGTTTTTATGTAATTATCATTTGTAAACGTATTAATTATCTGAAATGTATACGTTCGATAATATGTTGAGTGGAATATACGGGTATATATTAATTATATCAATTACTTATACCACTAAGATATTGTATTCATTGTCATCGATAAAAGTAGCATCTCGGGAGATTGCACATCACGAACTCTATATACATCGACATTTGGCGGATTCAATTAATTTGGCGAAATCCTTAATTCTTGTAACTTGAAATTTTACCCTGTGCTGCTGCGTTGAAAATCCCTCCTTCTCGGATTTTGTGAGCGATATATTTAATTTTTTCTCTGGTTGTTGGTTCGTTTTAGTGAATCTGGCACCATATGGCGGTCGAGTGACTACTTACTAAAGAAGGTGACTCTAGTTACATGTGCTCGGTTATGACTATAGATTGTGTTAATTCGTAATCCTAATTTGTATATCGTAAGTTTGTTATTTTATTATAATTATTCGGTCCATAATTATTTTTAAATTTTTAGTAATTACATTTGCCAATAAAATTATTTCCCTTACATCTTGGGAGTGGTTTTCATTATATTGTACGTGCTCTCGTGAATGGATTTTTGATCTTTTTTCGATTATTTTAGTTATTTGTATTTTTATACACTTATCACTAATATTATTGTTTGCAGTTATATTATTATTTCATTCATATTAATCAGTTTTTTTTTTTTTTAAATAGTTTCTATAATTTTTGTTTATTGTATTTATTACTTCAACTATTTGTATAAAGTTCAAAGTTGCTCTTTCGACTCTATGCGTATTTTCTATGACCCCCTTTTATTGGTAATTCTTTCGACCGAATTTAAATTCCCGTCTGGAATAGAAAAATTAATAAAAATAAATAAATAAATTACTACATATATTTTATATATATATATATATATATAAAAACCCTGAAACGTGACATCTACGATGCGTGTACGTTTACATAAAATTAAGTACGTAAACTTTCGCACGTATATTTTGCTCGCATAGTAACAATGAGAATGTTATTTGATATTTTTTTGAATCCAGTCGAGAACTGATCCGACATTCGTATAGACACCGGGATATTCTGCGCATCGTTTACCGAACGAAGTTACACCGACAACGTGAAACTGATCTCCATCTTTTACTACTAGCGGTCCACCGCTATCGCCCTGAAAGTATTTAATCGGAACAAAATTTAGCGTCAATTTCGGTAGGCCTATTTTACATTTTTATAATCGTATACATATTTACCGCGTAGATTATACTAAATTTTTATTCTATATTATAGGTTCTGGCAGCGTTTTTCCTGTACAAAATTTTAACGCTTAATAACTTTTTAAATTCAAATTTTTATCGAGCGCTGAGAGATAGAAATTTTTCGGTATTAATAATTTCATTTTGTAATGCGTTTCGTTTGATATAATATATATATTTCACCGGGGTTTTCATAGAAAGTAGCGAATTTAATATTTCGTTAGCGGCTTAAAATAATCGAACGTAATTTTATTATTTTGTAAATTAATCAGAGGAAAGATTAAAAATTTGTTAAATTACTGTTTTTATTATTTCGTCATCGCGGAAATATGCTCACTTTGTAAATTGTTAACCCTCTTACCTGGCAACTGTCCTTTCCAACGCCACCGGCGCAAATCACTTTTTCATCGATAACAACCATTTTTTCGTTAGAATATGAACTTTTGCACATATTCAGATCGAGGATGTCCACTTGAGCGTCTAGCAGAACGTCCGAAGTTTTACCGCCTATTCGTATAGGATATTAATTATATATTTATTTATTTATACACGCACAGTTCGCATAACAACTGATGCCAATTAAAATGCGAACATTGAGAAGTAAATAATCGAACATATATATATATATATATACGATTAAATTAAATTGTAAAAAATTAGAAAAGAAAAATATTAAATTATTAAATATATATATAAAAAACACTTTACAACTGCGTATACATTAAACACACCCAATGTACACACACACATTGAAATGAAGCAAAAATAAAGTACAATCGCTACACTGGAAAGTACTTACATAATCCTATACATGAACAGAAATATGTACATTAGTATACATTAGGGGGGAAAAAAAATCAAACGTATTAATGTATGGAAAAATAAGTCAATTAAAAAATTATCAAATCAATAAACCAAACGAGTTAAAGTGTTTTGGTGAAACGCTATTATTTCGTGTTTTTTTTTTTTTTTTAAAAGGTGCAAAATTTTCTTATCGGATAATTTGTATTCGTGATTAATATGATGTAAACTTTCATCTTGCATATTCCTGCTGAATTACTTTACATTACGAGGACGGGTACCCATCGATCCGAGGGCTTTAAAATGTTATCTATTAAAAATTAAATGAAATATATACCGTCGTACCGTTAATAAAACTTATACCGGTTTACTATTTCGTAGAAACGATCTATACTTACGCCATTCGGTACTTCCCCAGCCCATGATGTAAGCGGTCTTGAAGTTTATATCCGCCGATTTAGGCAGCGATATAGGTTTAATATTTTCTGTAACAAAATTTTATAAAGTTTTCATTTGTACAAATTCCCGAATTTTTATTATAATTATATCTTCTCGCGTTTTAAATTATATATAGATGAATTATACATTCTAATATGTTCGCAACTGGACTAAAATCCCGCATAATCTTTATGACCGCAACCGAGGCAATTGATGTTAAACTCGACGTTGCACGATTAAACGAAAAACTTCTCGTACGCTCTGAATTATCACACGCTAGATAAAGTTCACGTAATAAACCTTCAAACTACTTTTGTAACTTCGATTAGCCCATGACGCCCATCTGCGAGTAACTACAGAGAATATTAGCGCCCGAATCAAAGTGAAATTTAGTTTGCTCGTTTATTTTGCGATTTTTCCAATTTAACAACGTTATACCTCGCTTTTTATCAGTCATGCGCGAGTGTCAGATGCAATTAAAACCGAGACATTTGCCGAGAAAACTTTATATCGATGTAATTCTTCTGCATCAAAGCATCAAAGGTGACGATAACGATTAAAATAAAATGTTTGCGCCATTAAACCTTTATCCAGTTAGTGTATTTTAAATCTCTGATACTAAACTGACTGTAATAGAAGACAATGGGTCGGAAACAATTCAATACCCGCGTGGAACGCTACGTTTGTAAAATAGTCGAAATTTCTATGTTTTAGAAATGTCGGACAAACTGAAATTTGATGCTCAATATATCAACGTGGCACATTTGTTGCGTCGAAAATTATGTTTTAGCAAGATGAGAGATTATCCGAATTAAAGTTGATATATAATTCCTCAGTGCTGGTATAATTGATATCGTGGCTTAATCGCGTGTATCAAAACGATGTATCCTTTTCTTTATTCCGTCTTTATGTAATACCGTTGATATTAGCGCGGTTCTAAACGTTCTCGTATTGATAAATTTTAACGCTCGTCAATCCGTGTAGATTAGTCGTTAAAATGATGATATTAATAATCGTACAAAAATATAAATAAATGATATTTTATTCGGAGTATTATTTGAAAGCGGACTAGTCGTCGTACTTGTAAATGTGACCGGCTGTTTTAACGTTACGATAGCTATGTTGTGTTCTATCGAAGCCGATTTATAGTTCGGATGAATGATAACCGCATCTATCAGAACGTCAATAGGAGTCGCATTATCCTGAACGTTATCCAGCAAATTTATGTCGCCTAACCGTACGAGCGATCTAGGATAAAAATAATGATAGTAATGATAATTTTTTTTTTAAGTCCTTCCATTTTACTGCATTTCGTTACAAATAATTTCTTCTTATTTATTGTCATGTTATAGCGTTTTAGAATCCAATCAGTGCATCGGAAAGTATGAAAAAAAACCTGTCGGACGCGTTGATACGCTTGATTCTAAAACTCTATAAAACGATGCGCTGATATGCTTGATTCTAAAACTCTATAAAACATGATGCGCTGATATGCTTGATTCTAAAACTCTATAAAACATGATGCGCTGATATGCTTGATTCTAAAACTCTATAAAACATGATCCGCTGATATGCTTGATTCTAAAACTCTATAAAACATGACAATAAATAAGAAGAAAATAGTTGAAAATGGAAAATAATAAATCGATAAATATAAAATTATGAAAAAAATACAACACGTAAAAAAAAACGTACAAATATCTCGGTTCAATAATAACAGAAGATGGGAGAAGTGAACGAGGTCAAGAATATCAAGAATATCGTAGGTGAAAACCGCATTTATGGAAAATAAATCATCGTGTTAACATCTAAAAATTTAAATACAGACAAAGGGAAAAGGTTAATAAAGATTTATGTGTTTTTTTTGTATGGTACCCAAACTTGGGTTATAAACAAATGCAGACAAAAACAATGTAGTGTTGGCGAAAAATGCATAAAGTTAAACGGACGGACAAAACAAAAAACATAGATGTTTTTAAGACCACCGATAAAAACCCCGCTTAATGGATAAGCGAAAGAGTGTGCAGTTGGATAGGACGCATTATAAGAAATAACAAATATTTAACAACAGTAATCGACGGAAGAGTAAATGGAAAGGAAGACCGAGGCGAAAATATAAATAACGGAAGATGCAAAAGTACGTGCCGAAGAAAAGGCGAAAACCAGAAACTTGAAAGTCATGTACTCTACATATTGACCACGATTTGAAACATTGAGGAATGAAGAAGAATGTAAATTTGATAAATAATCATAAACGTATTAAATCAATTGTATTAGTTTCAGTACGTTATCTTTTGCGTTGTGTGCATATGGATGTGTATCTTAAATATTATCAATTTCTAGGCCCAATTTTCATTTAAATTTCGTTATATCTCTCGGCGTGTTTATAGTAATTTTCTTATGTAATGCGTAATTTTTTAAAGTCTAAAGATTAATAATAACTTACAAATTATATCTGCCGATATTTGAGACACAATTAGCAGCGGTAAGAACGTGTTTCTTCGAAATTAGCGAACCACCGCAGTTAAACGAAATTTTCGCCTTGTCCGTGCCACTATATCCCAGAGCTGTCATCCAAGGCCATTGACCTGGAAACAAGATATTTTCATTGTAACATCTCTAACCTTATTCGCCAATTTTTTCACTTTTAATATTTACTATTTTTACTATTTACTATTTACTATTTAGATTTCGGAACAGAACGACCAAGCATATTGTACAAACTCGTTGTAAAACCAACTTTCACGTTGCAGAATTTAACTCGATATATTTCAGCGCTAGCGGTGTTACTTATATAATAAGCAACAAATTGTGTTTGTTGATACGTAGCGTGTATTTATCATCCTTGTGACAGATATATAATATGATGAAACTTTCACTGTGTTATCATTTAACACTATAAAAAAATCTTTCGTAATTTCACATTAATTAAATGCAGAGATTTAAAATAGTATATTCTACTAAACTTATGTTAAATATAGTAAAACTATATATATATATGTGTGTGTGTGTATGTGGACATGTACGAACAAAGATATGTTAAATAACACGCTTCGGTCTTTTCTGCTTCTATTCAGTTTACTCTTATCTTAATTGCACGAAATCGTACTACCGATCGCATTAATTAGCACGTCATTATGATCTATAAAAATTTCCAGCTTAACCCTTTCAGTCACAATCTCCATTATATGGTACATGAAACTTTAATGCTGACGAAAATGTTTATTTTCTGATTGACTTGAAACATCTTCAATTTTAAATATATTTATGTAAATGGATTGAAAGTTATCTATAATTCACCTAAGAAGCATTATTATGTAATAAACACCCGTTTAAACTAATTAATTTTCTGTCAAAAGTTTATAATGTGCGACTGAAAGTTAACGTCCCGATCATGGTTGACCGCATTCTATTAGGGATATGTAAGAAATTCTTCTGTATAAATACTAATATTATTTTGAATGAATAGCGATTAAGTGTGAATATGATTATTATTATTATTGTGAATTTCGAAGTAACGAGAAACAAGTAGTTCCATTTAAATATTAAGTACTTCGGATACGTTATTAGAGGAGAAAATTAAGATATAATACGGCTATTTCTTCAAGATGAAATTGAAGGATGAGAATCACTCTCATGGTAGCAGAATATCCGAGAATGAATCCGTATAACTTCAAAATAAGACGGATTAGGTTAGTACAAGTCGTCAAAAATAGGGACATTTGAAACTGCCTTATGTGATCGCCACGCCTGATAACCGCGAATACTTATAAGAAGAATGAACATATTAAATATTTAGGGCTCATGTTTGACAACAGGCTACTATGGAAACATCATATTCATGCTATAAAGAAAAGGGTCATGCAAAAACTGAACTTACTGCGTAAATTAGCTCATTCAAGCTACGGTGCAGACACACAATCCTTATTATCTATTTACAACGCTACCATCCTTTCTAGAATCGAATATGGGGCTGTAGTTTATGCTAGTGCCAAGCCATCTCACTTGCAATCATTAGAGACTGTAAATACTACTGCGTTAAGAATATGCTGTGGTGCATTTCGTACCACTCCAACATCCAGAAATTTCGTCATCTCTTCCAATCATCTTCATTCTATATTCACCTGAAGGCCGTCTCTAATCTACCGATCAGCAATTCCCAGATAAACACTCCTTTAACTGCCAATCGAAATTGCAACTTCTTTCACCGTGTCAATACACTTCTGCGCGACCTTGCCATTCATCTACCTCCAATTTACTGCAGTTATATCGCAATAACGCCATGGATTTCACTCGAATTGGATGTAAACCTTTCATTGCTACCACCTGCACATCGATCAGACATGGCGTCCATTCCTCATCCGTCTAAGAATATGCTAATATACTATACTGATGGGTCCAAATTACTGGATAGGGTTGGTTGTGCTGTTTCTACAGCTAGCAAAATTCTCATACGCTACTCACTGCCACCGTACTTTTCAATTCTTTCAGCTGAGTTATACGCTATCAAGCTAGAAATTGTGTACATCATTGAAAATCTTACAATATATTCTCAGCAATCGGCAATATTTTCCGACTCAAGTGCAGCTTTAACTTCAATCGCTAAATATTGGAACAATAATCAACATCCAATTGCTAAAAAAATTGTTCAATTGTTGGAATCAATGAAACCCTCACATCGACCAATGTTTGTCTGGATACCGGGTTATTCACAATTTCCTGGAAATGAATTAGCTGACCGAGCAGCAAAGGAGGCATTATGTACCCTTACATAAATTTATCCATCCCTCGTGAAGATGCATACAATATCATCGCCATAAAACTAAAAATCAGATGGAAGTCTATGTGGATTTCCACGCCTAACTCAAACAAGTTAAGAAACACATTAAATCGGTTACAAGCCGCTGGAAAACACCTTCTAATTTATCCAGAAAAGAAGAAATTACTTTGAGACGGCTCCGATCCATACATTAATAAAACATGGCCATTTATTAAGGCGTGAATCTCTTGTCAGATGTTCCTGTGGACTCTGGGAAATCACTGTTAAACATCTTTTGTTAGATTGTACTACTTACAACTCTCAACGTTCCCAACTAGCATTACCAACAACAATTAAAGGCCTGCTAAACTCAAATGGCAACACACATCTTCAAGTTCTCCGCTTCTTGTACAATACTGGTCTTTTCAACATGATCTGATAGCTTCTCATATGTGCCTTCAGCCTAGTAGAGCAGTACATGGCACATTAATGGGAAAATAAATAAATAATAAATATATAAATATACATATATATATATATATATATATATATATATATATATATATATATATATATATATATATATATATATACTTTTTGCTAAACAAATAGGCTGGATGATTGTAGTTTAGACGACCATAAGACACATATTTTATTTTAAAAAGTTACCTTTATATTGAAATACGCGGACATTTGTTACATTTCGTAAAAAACCATATTTAAATTAATTACATCCTTTTGATAGTTTATTTATTTGTATATTTACAGACGTGAAATCGAGCAAAATTTCGCCATTGCAGTATAATGTAGCGGTCAACTTCCGACTTTATCGGTTGGATATACATTCGGTTCGGTTTGTTCCGACTAAACGAAAAAACGAGAATAGCAAAGTACTCAGCTAGGTTAGGTTACATTTGGTTATGCTGGAATCGGAGGTTTATTTCGGCTGGTTTGAAGTAGAATTAAAGGAAAAAACGAGAAGAACAAAATGCCCGACTAGGTTAGGTTAGAATCGGTCAGGTTTATTTTGGCTAGTTAGAAAGAAAGAAAATTTGTTTTTGCTATTTGTAGGGTACAGTATAAACAAACATTAAAATTATATAATATCGTTCCGGAAAAAAAAAATGAAATTCCTTAATACACTTATTGTTAATTATAAATACAAACAAAGAATTAAACTAGAATTACAATGTTAAAGAAAATTACAGGAAAAAATTCCACAAAAACCTGCATCTTTTAAAATTAAAAGGGACAAATGAAATAGCTTACTCGTTAACTAACGATGAGAGTAATATAAGTGATTAAAAATAAACAGCTGTGTGAATAATAATCGTAGTTAAAATGAGTTTAAGCACAAAATAGAGTTAATGTAAGTAGAATGCTGGGATTAACATTAGTTAATACTACTCAAGTAAAATATGTTTTATTCGTGTGTGTTTATATTTCTTGTACCTGTGCCGTAGAGACTGATAATCATAGTTACCAACTTGGTTAATGATATAGACCTGGAGCAGGTGTTAAAAAATTTTCTTGTATTAACCTTTATTGTTTCTTCTATATAGGCATAATTTAGTATTTCGTGCATTAATGCGTGTAAATCTAGGCTTGTTTAGAACTATTCTAAGGCTATGATTTTGTAATCGTTGAAGTCTGTTAATGTTACTTAAGCTGGTGCTAGACCAGACTGGGCTGGCGTATAAAATTGTGGGCGATATTACCTGCTTGTAAAGTAAGATGGTAACAGTGTAGATTTCCTGTTAAATAATGGAAATAGTACGCTCATTTTTTTGTGTCCTCTGCATAGAGATTCGTTTACATGTTTTGTAAAGTTCAGCTTACTATCTAGTGTAATTCTCAAATGCTTGATTTCTAATCTAGGTACTGATTTTTAATTTTAACGTAACTATTTATGTTGGGTTTCCGTCTCGTAAAAAGAATTGTCTCTGTTTTACTATCGTTTAATTTAATTTTCCACTTAAAGAAGAATTTGGATAATTTTGCAACTGCAGCAGTTAGTCTATTACTGATGGTATCAATGCGATATGATGAAGTCATTATAGCAGTATCATCAGCATATAGGTTAATATTAACTTCCTTCATGCTGGAGATATCGTTTATGTAAATAATAAAAAGAAATGGTCCAAGTATGCTTCCCTGAGGTACTGCGTATATAATTTTTTTTGATTTGTGATCCTTAATTTTTACGTAAAATTTTCTATTTGTCAAATAAGATTTAATTAAAGAGATCAAACTAGAATTAAAGCAAACGAGAATTGCACATTATCCGGATGACTGATAAATCGGAATTTACAGTAAGATTTAGTTTTTCAAAATGTAAAAATTGCAGTTTCGCCCCAAAAAATGTCTTCAACATTGGTAATTTTCATCAAAATGTGATTTTTGAAAGAAAAAAAAGCTAATTTTGGACATGGACTACCAGTCTCCTAATAAGTAATGTATTAAAGCATCAGACTAGTAACTCTTTCAGTCACAGTGTCCTCTCTTGGTACGTAAACTTTTCAATTGTCTATATTCAATTACAAATTATCCAGGATTATTTAAAATATTGCTATGTACCTTCATCTATTCGAGTACTTTAATTATTTCATACGCAAAAATATACAATTTTGTATTAAAAATTGATAATTTGCGACTTAAGTGCTCTTTTTTTTTTGGTTTATCTTTTCACACGGACTAATTTTCAAGTTTGGCACTTTCTTTTATTGACTTCTTATAGAAACCACGTTCAGTATACTTAGCAATACGATACTTTTTGTAGTTCGACTCTTCTTAAGAAGAATTTGAAAGTAATAATATTTTAGTTAATAAATTAATTGTAGCTTTAATCGCCATACTTAATTTCCATATAGTAAAAAAAAAAAACAATTGAAAATTAAGAAGGAAAATATAATGAAGCATTTGGAATCAAGCTGCACTGTAATTGTTTGGAATATATTTTACTATTTTACATTTGTTCCTTATGTTATAATATACTTCGATTATATATATATATATATATATATATATATTATGGCGATCTAAAACGATGGGGGTACCGAAGGAAATATTAAATAAAATAAATATAAAAGTAAAAATTTAGTTAACTTAATATAATATATCAATTTATAACAAAGGTATTTCCATCGTATGAGATCTAGATCGTCAAAACTGATAAAGTTACATCGGAAAGCTATAATAACAAGCATGATAATAGTAATAACCTGGGAATAATAAGTACAATTTAGCTAAATACGAATAATGCCAGGCTATTAAGGGAAATTCGGAGGTTAACGGCGGGTAGAGCCATCAGCGCGTGGCCGCGTGATTGTATATATGTATATTATATTGATATCGGGATATGTTCGTTAGTGATAAGTCAGTCTCTAGTACGCGGAGTTTTAGGTTAGGCACGAAATTAAATATCATTTGGTTAATCTCTTAGCATTTCCGATATATATATATATTAAAATAAGTAAGTTAAAATAATAAAAAAAAAGGAATATAAAAAAAAAAGAGAAAAGAATATTGCACAGTATTCTGTGCTGGCGACTACGGCTTTTTCTTAATTTAAATTTACCTGGGTCCCCCTTAAATCGTTATATTTGACGATAACGACGGAGATCGATTCGTTATAATATATATACGTTATTACATTACCTGCTTCTGCTGGATGACCTCCGACAATTCGGACATGTCTAACGGTATCAGCTCCTTTAAACATTGCCAATATCGACAAACAGTATGCAAGTTTTAGTAATACGAACATGATTTTAATTTTTAACAACCTGAAAAAATTTGTTAACTTAAAATTTGAGAAATTATCCGACATCAAACAATCGAACAATATCGAATAAATTTTGTTGCGTCGCAGATGTTAACATCATCGTTCGGTCCAGCTAGAAAAGAAGCAATACTGCAATTGGCCATATACGAATTATACACTCATTTCTCTTGAGCAAATCCTCACTATCTATCCGTACTCGTGGGTAACGATGAAACTAATATAAATAAATTATTCGCTCATCTCAAATCCACTAAACTCCTATCCCAATTGTACAATTATAGCATTTCCGTGCCTCTGGCCTTTATTGCAGTTCGTGGTACGTAAATGATGATGAATAAAAAAAGAAGTGATACTGCTAGCGATAAAAACCAAAAGTAACGTGTGCCAGCGATTTAGAAGATATATACAAATTACGTTTTATTACGGATGCAATTTGCGAGAAATATTATGGGAAACGATTCCAATACAATAATGATGTTGTGAACAAATACATGAAAATATATATTCATAATTTCATTAATAGATGCAACGACCAGTTGTACACTTTGACAGTACGATGAACACCGAATTCATGAAAGGGGTAATCGTAAAAGGAGGACGATAACCGATTTTTTTTACGAGTAGCTCTATTGTTTATAAGGCTATTACTCGAATTATCAATCAAGATAAGTACAGAGTTTAGCATTTATTATAAAGTTGGTGAGAAGGTGGAGATTGTTTACATTCAGGATACTTGTTTTCAGCTGATGGCAACGATATTGAGTATATTTGTGGCAGATTACAACAATATGATAGAACGTTAGTGGTAAACAGCAAACTTCACATATTGGGGGTAGTTGGACACTCAGTAGATACGAGTGCGTACTCAGCGTGTGACCAATATATATTCTGTTGACAGCTGTTTCAAACCTCGATGAACAGATTTTACCAATTTTTGAAGGCTAAATTGCTAAATCCTTCTTTATATTTCCAAGTATACTTGGCCGGATATGGTAGGACTGATTCCACGCGTCTAGCATTTTCTGCCTATAATATTTTACTTTGTCTTCTCCTAGCGTTATCGGCAAGTAAATTTGGGTAGGCCCTTGTGCCGCGTGGTGTACCTCATCGTGGCCTATTATCCCTCGATGACGTGGAATCCAGACGAAAGTGATGCCGGTGTTACGTTTACTTAATTCTAGAACGCTGTGCAATATTTAGTCCACCATTGCCACAGTGATATTTCTCGCTTCCAATGCACTGTAATGCTAAAGCTGAGTCAGTCAGTATCACATACTGGCTAGCAGGCAAATCTGCGATTCGTAGCAAACACTGGAGCAAGGCTATCATCTCATCCGCTAAGACTGATCACATGATCGGTAGACTGAAAGAATGGATCTTGCTTACGATTGAGAAGGCACCTCCAACATATTGTGATGTTTTAGATGCGTCGATGAAGTAAACGACTGCGTTGGGCTGCTTTTGCAAGACAATCAAAAGCTTCGTATGGATTTCCACATTCGGTTTCATTTTAACGTCTGTTGGAAACAGGTTCCAACAGATACTCGGACTAAATTGGAGGTACTCTACGCAAGGTATGGCATAGAATCTTTAATGGGTTTTGAATATGAAGCTGTATTAGATGTTTTTGTAGGTGATGCGATTTGGATGCTGTTGATGACTAGCTAATATCAAGAATTTTCCTTCGGTAGCAGAGAGCCGGAATACCGGCGACAAGGTGAAGGCTAGCTGTTGGCGAGGTTGGGAATGCCTTCATCGCAATCCTAAGTCCAGTATTTTGTATTATATCCAGTATATTTAATAGTCGTTTGTTGACAGACGAATATATAAATGAACCATAATCGAGTCTTGAGCGGACAAAGGCATTGTAAATCCGAAGTAAGGTTGAACTTCTTGGCCCAATAGTCTTATTACTCATCATTTTCATTATTTTTGTCTCAATTATGTGGTTCCGCCAAGTCATTTTGGGATCTAAATTTAACCCAAGAAATTTATAATTCATTGTACATTGTAAGATCGAATTACTGATGGTTAGATTTAATATAACTTGACTTCGTTTTTTTGTGAATACCGTGTAATTAGTTTTTTGAGGGGAGAACTCTAAACTATTAGTTCTGCTCCACTCCTGTAAACTATTTGTGCATTTCTGTAACAGATTTTGAGCGTAAAAAACATCGTCTGTTAGTAAAGTTATGTTGACATAATAGTCAGGTTGAAATTGGCGATGGAATGTAATCTACAATCGTATTTATTAAGATCATGAAACAGTACACACTGATAACCGATTGATATCAAAGAATTTAGGAGAGTTGCTCACGTTGGTATAAACGGCAGTTAAAGACAATGTAGTTTTCATCGAAGATATTATGCATGTCGAAGGGATAAGAGCAGTAAGGGGAATTACAAATGCCAGACGTGAATAAATGCGCGGAAGTCGAATGTCCAGGACGTAAACGGGTGATGGGACAATGAATTTTCCATATTTGATGCGCGTAGAAAGCAATTTAAAATACCAATAGGCAGGAGAGGTAGCGAGATAACAACGCGGGGTGGAAGAATTAGCTAACCACGAGAACCAAGAAGTCAGAGAGGTACTAGATTTGGGGAACAAGTGCACCATAAAAAACTGTTTCTTTGGTCAGAACAAATATCATTACCATGAATTTCAGAATGTTGTCCCGCAGTCCAAGCATACGGGCTAGCTATACCACGAAAATATAGCAAGTGATTTTAGATGTTCGCATTGAAAAATTTTTATACTGCACACGGAGCGTATGGTAAATATTACGCGCATCGTGTCTCTATTATTATACTCACGCGACGATGATTTATAATCGTTATGATTGTCGGGAGATTATATAATCTTTCACTACTTGCGCTAATTATATCTCTGTTGTATTCTGTTATATAATTATTGCCACCTTAAATAAAAAATAGGTTATATTTTTATAATTAATAACGAATTTAGCCATTGTGAATATGAATAACAAATTATATTTACGTAATTAATAGTAATATAACACGTTGACAAATCGAGGGTTTGAAATTAATTTCATTAAGCAATGCGTGTACTTTAATTTAAATCAAATTAATTTCATTAAGCAATGCGTGTACTTTAATTTAAATCTCGTAATAAAATTCAAATGAAACGGACCTAGAAAATAAATCGATTATTATAAATTTTCTATACAAAAAATAAAATGTATAATCTTTCGTTTTGTGTCCTCCTCTTTGGTATAAGTACTTCGAATTACTTACCACGGTTAACTACACAAAATCTTCCGATGCAAAACTAACGAAGATGCAACTTTCAAGACAGATCCGAAACAATTGTCTGAATTGACGATGAAGAAATATATTAATGAAATATTAAATTCGTCTTTGCAATAGCGAATACTAAGCGCTGTAGAAACTTGTTAAAGAAGAATAATCGTGTGTGATGGTAGAATGACAAACAAGAATAACAAGTTGAAAATTCATCGATGTAAGACTTTTATAAACTATTGAAATATAAACCTGTTTTAAATGTCGAAAAACCAGGAAAATCAAATCGTAATTCTAGGAATTGTGAATGTAAAAAAACAACATCTAACACAAGTGTCTGTTCATCTACGTATTAGAGATATATGTACATGCTATAAAGATAGTCATATTGTTAATGAAAAGAAAAATAAATACGCTAAAAATTTAATATCTCAGAATATATTATTAAAATTTGCGTTACCGTACATAAAAGTAAACAGTCTAGGTGCTAGATATTCTATAGGTTCCTAGATACGTAGCCTTGAATCAAGTCTATTAATAAAATCCATTCCCGAAATATGCGCAATGCAAAATTTTAGAGAAGTTTATATATATATTATACACACACTCATATATATATATATATATTTATATATATATATATATATATATATATATATATATATATATATATATATATATATATATATGAGTGTGTGTATAATATATATATAAACTTCTCTAAAATTTTGATTATCAGATTTTTAATATTTATTTTCATTTTACTTGTAAAATTGTGTTTTTTAAAAAAATTTTTGCGTTCGTATATTTTTATATTTTATATTTTACTTTTGGACATCATACATCGCAACAGTTAATGAAAAATTTAAAATTCCACCAGTACACAACTTTTACAGAATCCGGAAAATAATATTGAAGAAAAAATTAATATAAAAAACAAAATTAATAAACAAATATATTGATATTAAATTTCAACAAATCAAAAAATAGATAGAACAGAAGCAGACAACATTTTTGGATCATATTTTCACAATCACCGTCGCATATTTTTAAGTAATTATATTTAATTTATATTTTTAAAAAATTTTGATGTTTTAAAATGGTTCACTTGATAATGGCGTAAATGCCGAAAAGCTTTGTGTTTTCTTTAAGAAAATAAATATTAGTGATTTAACTAATTTTCAATTGATTTTTCATAAAAAAAATCACTACATTCCACATTATAAAAAATTAAAATATATATATATTATATATATATATATATATATATATATATATATATATATATATATATATATATATATATAGAGAGAGAGAGAGAGAGAGAGAGAGAGAGCAACCGAGCTTTGT
This sequence comes from Coronaproctus castanopsis, assembly GCA_032883995.1. Lineage (NCBI taxonomy): Eukaryota > Metazoa > Arthropoda > Insecta > Hemiptera > Monophlebidae > Coronaproctus > Coronaproctus castanopsis. The sequence continues at coordinate 123,144,885 of CM065052.1, read as the reverse complement.
ACTTTTTTTCTTTTTGTAAAACCGTCTTTTTTGGCAAATATATTTAGATTCGCATACTATTAAAAACCATTACATACATAACTGTAACGATTTTAATCGTATAGAATTTAATTTCATAAATATCTGGAATGAATACCGAAAATGTTAGTTTTGACAAATATCTTTTTTCCTGAAAATTAATTTTGGAATTTTTCGATCGGATAAAAATTATTTCTATCAGATCCGGTACCTTAAATCGAAACGGTAACCCAGAATAAAATTTTACATAAGCAATGTAAAAGGCAAATTTCTAAAGTTATAACAGTCGAACCGTTAATGTGATCCAGCTGAAATTTTCTACATGTATTTAGATATGTATCAATAAAAAGACGATAAAAATCGACATTTTCAACATTTTAGAAAAGTGCGCTCTGAGTCGAGGCTCACATTTTTAAAATTCGTAATTTCCATACGGGTCGTTTATATTTATAAAATTTCATCCAAGTCGTTAGTGTTCCGTTTCCGAAATGCCCGAAATATCATCATCATCATCAATGTATCATAGGATGGTTCGCACCATGTATCAATCGCTTCCATTCTAACCTGTCGTGAGTTTTCCTCTTTAATTCCGGATAACTTAGAAATGTTTCGATAAGTGTTATTCGTGGTCTTCCACGTGGCTTTTTCCTCCCCATTAACTTTCCTTCGATAACATCTTTCAGGATATTTTAATTTTGACGTAATGCATGTTAAGTCGCCTCTTTCTTATACTGTGTAATATGCTCCTTTTTTCATTTATTCTTTTACAGTACAATTGTGTTCTTAATTTTATCTATCCAGCTAATTTTCTGTAGGCGCCGCCAACACCACATTTCGAAAACTTTTAATTTGTCTCGGTCTCGTTGCTTCATTGTCCATGTTTCCGCACCATATAGTGCCACTGACCATACAAAAGTTTTTACGAAGTTTTTGCCTATATTGACGGACATTGTTTTCTGTGTTTTATATTTATCGTTAAAAGCCTTTTTTCCCCATTGCTATACGATTATTAATATCTTTAGTGCAATCCATATTATGCGTTATGGCCTCACCTAAATATCGATATGTTTTTACTTGTTCTATTATTTCGTTTTTTAATTAATCTCCATTCCATATTTTTTCATTCTTAATCATTGATGAAAGCTTGGTCATCGGCGAATTTAATCACACGTGTAATTTTTTGCCTCCGATTTTAATTCCTTGTTTAAATTTACCTGTTCATTTATAATCCTTTCCGCAAACGCATTAAATAGGTCAGGGCATAGTAAACATCCCTGTCTTACTTCTTTACTTATAACTGTTTTTTCCGATTCAATGTTATTGAATTTGACAGTCACTTTCTGTCTGCTGTATAAGTTATAGATTAATGTAATTAATGTTTTTGGGCGTCCTATTCGGCTTAACACCGGAAAAAGATCGCTCGAAGCTACTCTGTCGAAAGCTTTTTCATAATTTATGAAAACCAAATATAAATTTATGCCACAGTTTATCATGCGTTCATCTACTGTTATTATATATATATATATATATATATATATATATATATATATATATATATATATATATATATATATATACATGTAAAGTACGATTAGATCGTTCTTTAGATAACAGCGTCGTTTGTATGTTATCTGTTGTAACGTGAACAGTTAGTTTTAGTTTCTGTAATCTCTCCGCGTTCGCGCTTGTAATATCGTGTATTTTCGATTTCTTCTGTAAAGTTGCAATAAAATACAATATTAAATCCGAGCGTGAATCTTACAAATCGAAAATACAATAAAAACTGCACATATACCGGTGTATCATTTTTTGATTGTGGCAGAAGCAAGCAGTGCTACTGATAAAACAACGATTTTGAAACTCAAAAGAATCAGAGCAGCAGATGGTGATACTTTTCCTGATGAATTTCAAGCGTTATGCCACCATAAGAGCGTAGCAGAACATTCTCCTATCAATTCTATCAAGTCCCGATGTCAGTATAGAAACGTCAATGTGAAACTTTCATCAGAAGTAGAAAAGATTTATCGAGATGAGGCAGGTAATTTTATTTTTAATAATTTCCTGTTGCCTGAATTCGAACCTTCTTTATCATAAACGACGGAATCAAGTATGGGAATGAATGAATTTATTTCTTGTTTAAATAAAATTGTTGAAAAGAAGGAGGATTCCTTAAAAAAAATTATGAAACATTTTTTAGTAGAAAAATTTCAACCAGAAATAACAATGTCGAGTCTTGGATCGATAATTTTGAGAAAGAAGCTAATCGGTTTTCGTTAAAAGGGTCGAAGGTAATAGAGGTTTTTCGTGTATGCTTGGACCAATCAGTGTAAATGATTGGTTTCTGAGTACACAAAGGAAACTTGGTATGAACGCAGCCTGGAGATTGTGGAAAGAAGATTTAATTTCCACTTTTGGTAATGTTTCATGGAAACCAATCCGTTTTGCATATCAATTTCGATACTTAAATGGTTCGTACACTGATTTTATTGTCAAAAAAGAAAGAATGCTTCTTGAATTAGATCACGAAATTCTTGATCATATGAAGTTAAATCTTATAGTGCTTGGACTTCCTACTCAGATTCAGAATGCATTAAGTCGATCCTCTATTACGTCAATAAAAGCTTTAATCCAAAAATTAAAGAGATTTGAAAGTGAACCTATGAAACGTACCGGTCCCTCAGAACAAGTTGTAAAGAGAACAGTAGCTTCAGGGACACTGGACAAAACGAAAAAGACAACTTCCTTTAATAAGAAACCGTGCTCGAATTGTGAGAATCATAACAAAGGCACCCGTTTGCGCCCAGAAAACTTATTCCGCGATAAATCGCTAAATAAAATAAAATCTGTTAATAATTTAGAAATAGAATCTGAATTGAATTCGATAGTTGGCGATCAAAAAAAATTGTAATGATACCACTGATCAGAGTAGATTTGCTTATTAATGATACAAAAGGATGTAGACTAGTTTATGACTCCGGTTCTAATACTTCGTTAGTAAACTCTCAATTTTTATACAAAAATAATATTCCCATTTCTAAAACCGATGATAGTAAGTTTAGAATGGTCAGTGGTATCAGTAATGTGTGTGGAATTGTTAAACTTTGTATTCGAATAATAAATATTTGTCATAATGTATCAGTATTTGTCGTTGAAAGTAAATACTTTCATCATGATTTTCTCCTTGGTTTGGATTTAATAAAAAAATTCGGACTATGTCAAAACGAAAACCTAAAAATTCTTCAAAAGGCTTCTGGATTTGTACAATCAAATAATTTTAAAAAAAATGAATGTAAATATTAAAGATAATGATATTCAAATAAATGAGTGTTTTCAAGCTAATTTTAATGAATTCATTAATGTAAAAGATTTTGATGCAAACTTAGATCACTTAGACAGTAAAAAAAGAAAATATATCGAAGATATTATAATTAAACATAAAGCAATTTTTGCTATAGATAAATTTGATATAGGTACAGTTTCAAATCACGAAGTTATAATAAAATTAATTGAACATAGATATGTTTCAAAAAAACCGTACAGGTGCTCTATTGAAAATAAAATAAAAATTATATCTCAAATTTCTAAATTATTATCTGCTAACCTTATTGAAGAATCAACTTCTCTTTTTGCCGCACCTGTTACTTTAGCATATAAAAAAGATGAAAATAAAAAAAGTAGACTTTGTATTGATTTTACAGAATTAAATAAACTGATTGTTCAGGAAAGCCAACCTTTTCCTTTAATAGTTGATTTAATAGTTAAAACTAGAGATTGAAAATGGTTTTCAGTTTTTGACATAAATAGTGCATTTTGGTCCATTCCTCTTCGCAGCAAAGACTGTTATAAAACAGGGTTTATAACACAAAATGGACATTACAATTGGAAATGTCTACCTTTTGGATTAAAGACATCACCAACGAATTTTCAGAGAATTCTGAGAAATATAATTCGAAAAAATGGCTTAGATATTTTCTGTATTAATTACATTGATGATATTTTAATTTTTTCAATAACGTTTGAAGAAAATTTAGAACATATTGACAAATTATTATCAGCTATTATTAAAGAAGGTTTTAAACTTAAACTGTTAAAATGTGATTTTGCTAAAAACAGTGTTAAATATCTTGGTCATATAATAGAAAATAACGTAACGAAATCTATTAATGATAATGTACTCCCTATAAAAAATTTTCCAACCTCAAAGAATAAAAAAAATATCAGACAATTTTTATGTAAAGTAAATTTTTATCGTAATTACATACCTAATGTAACTCAGATTCTTGAACATTTTCACAATTTACTTCGTAAAAACGTCATTTTGAATTGGACTGATGAATCCGAAAAGAGTTTTAATTGAATAAAAAATTATTTTTGCTCGGAGCTGTGTCTCGCTATTTTTAATCCTACTAGAGAAACTGTTGTACAAACTGATGCTGGCATCACCGGTATAGGAGCAATTTTGAAACAGAAACAGGATGATGGACCTTATCTACTAAGTGGTATAGATGTAAACATTATTCCAAATAATTGTAAAGTTCAACGAAACCTGAATAAAGACAGGATACAAGCCGTTGAAAACTCAAAACGAATACATGAAATTAATAAAAAGAGATTCGACAAAAACCGAAAAATTCAAACTTTTGAAATAGCTGATCTGGTATATGTGTCAACAGTCTAAATCGGAATAAACTTGATGAAATCAGAACTGGTCCCTTTAAAATTCTAGAAAGAATCTCAAATTCCTACTAAGTGGTATAGATGTAAACATTATCCAAATAATTGTAAAGTTCAACGAAACCTGAATAAAGACAGGATACAAGCCGTTGAAAACTCAAAACGAATACATGAAATTAATAAAAAGAGATTCGACAAAAACCGAAAAATTCAAACTTTTGAAATAGCTGATCTGGTATATGTGTCAACAGTCTAAATCGGAATAAACTTGATGAAATCAGAACTGGTCCCTTTAAAATTCTAGAAAGAATCTCAAATTCAATTTACAAAGTTAACTCTGGATTCCGAAAAACTGAATCAAATTATTTTCATATATCCAAACTTTATCCAACTTCCTTTGATACTTTCACCTAATTTCCCACGTGGGTGGGGATGTAAAGTACGATTAGATCGTTCTTTAGATAACAGCGTCGTTTGTATGTTATCTGTTGTAATGTGAACAGTTAGTTTTAGTTTCCGTAATCTACCCGTGAGGAGAAATGATTATTTCGTTTTCGTTCGTCGATTCGCGCTTGTAATATCGTGTATTTTCGATTTCTTCTGTAAAGTTGCAATAAAATACAATATTAAATCCGAGCGTGAATCTTACACATATATATATATATATGACTTTTTAAATAAACACTCGTATCCGAACTAGTCACTTGCATATTAATAGTTTTAGAATTATTGTTGAATTCTCATGTGTGATGCAAATCATATTTTGACTTTGCAGATAAATCCACAAACTGAGCACGTCATTCTGGTTTTGCGTTCTAGACACGCTCCAATAATTAAAATATGTTTTTTCGCTTTGATATTTTTTGTAATATTGTACACTGGGTGTTTTTCTTATATTTTATTTTATATTTATATAATTTGTGTATTTTTATATATATTTTTTTGTCCACTTTGTATTAATAGGAGAAAAACTTTATATATATATATACTTGATTACAAAAAACAGTTAAAATCACTAAACTTTATTTATTAAGCAAAGCTTTTCGGCAACTACGCCATTATCAAGCTATATATAAATAAAATTAAATATATAAAAACATAAAATATTAATTAAATCTAAGTTCACAATTTTTACACAATAAATGAATTAATATATAAAGGTGTAGTGATTTTAACTACATTTTCGTTGTAATCTACACGGCCTAAGTAATTTTTTATTGTAGGAAAAACCAATATTTCAACAACAATCTACAAAAAATCCTTTCCACATCTACGGGTACTACACTAATTATAAAATAGTTCCAAAATTATTTATCAGTACTCTAATTGAGAATGAACACGAACTTTATGTAGAATACTTAGGGTTCTTGATGATTGAATATTTTTTTGTATTTTTTTCGAATCCAAGAATTGTGGTAATCATTTTGGGTAACGTGGTTTATATATGTTGAAAAACTCAAGCCTGATAAGCAAAAGAAAAAAATACCATTTGTTCGCAATTTTTTATTTAATACGCTATGAAATGTAAAAGTACACAAAATTAAGTAGTTGAAGGAAATATTTTGAATTTTTTCTCACTAATATAATAACAAAAAAAAATATGTATATATAAATAAATAAATAAATAAATATATATATATATATATATATATATATATATATATATATATATATATATGCATATATTCATTATAAATTGCTTTTCATTTGATTTTTTATTGACGTAATCAACATAATGGAATATTTTTATTTTATACTGTCTTTTATCCAGTCTAAGTAAGACACCACTTTAGCGTACGCACCCGGATATCCAGATTCACGGCAATGTCTTCTGTACGATGTTACCCCCGCGACGTAGTAGCCGGTCTCATTTCGTACTACTAAAGGTATACCGCTGTCATCCTGAAACGAAGGATAGCTACGTATATTGTATACGTGTGTGTGTGTGTGACTGTGTAGTATTTACGCGTGCTTCTTTCAATATTTATTGCAGCGATGCCATTTTCAAATTATAGATAACTTAAATAATAATAAAATAAATTTTACTAATAATAAAATAAGAAATCTTTTACGTTAAAAAATTCTCTTTGTCTCTCCCGTACATAAAATAAATAAAAATATTCACGATAACGAATATTTTAATTTTTTAGTTCAAAATTTTACAGATAAATACATTCGGACATTTCAAGATTAATTACCAAGAAAAATTTAAGAAAGTAGTCACCACGTTAACGATTAGATGTGTACGTTTCAATATGAAAACTTTTCGATAAGTGAAATTCATTCTTCTAATTTTTTTAACAAATTCGTTTAAAATACGATAATGAAATCGTCCTGATGTAACTTACTTAGGACATTTTTTTTTACAATAGAAAGAAAAACAAATCCAGAAAGTCTTTCTTTTGTTTAACTTCTAGAAACGCAACCGAAGGACCAGAAATTTCTAAATGTTTATACAATTCGTAATCCTCCTGATGAATATTGTACACCACAATTAATTCCGATTTTAACTTTGTCATGTGGAATTTTTTGCCTTTGGCATGTTTCAGTAATGCTTTAGATAAATTATCAGGAAAATTCTGTTCGTATCGAATATGTCATGATCTAAGGAATGTTCTATTTAATCTCTGAAAACCCGTTTGTACAATTTTTATTGTAATATTGTCGACGATTTTATTAAAAAGTCATAGGTATCCTATATCGGCTAGATCTTCATCGTTTGAACGATTTACAGTTCAACGTCATATCGATAGTTCGGGGGCAGTTGTTCGAAGTTTAATCGTAAATTATATCAAATTCATCTAGCAGTTCGTTCAAAAATGTTTTTAATGTCTGTACTTCTTTAGAAGCTAACTGAATATTGATTTTTTTTTCTGCGGTATTTCAAAAAGTTTTGTGGCTTAATATCTCTTTAAAAATTTCGAGCATAAAATTGAATTTGAAAATTTGAAGATTATAGCGAAACATGGAGGACATGCTCTAGTTTCGCTATAACACACGTCAGAATTATTCATCATATTTTTGAAAAATTTTAATTACTACCGAAACTACTTCAAGTAACTTATTATTAGAATCAGCGATTACGTATACATAACACATGTAGTTGGTTTGAAACTCAATGAGCTATAAGTTGTTAAGTGTACAATTTATATATAATTTGTGTTATTACAATTAATTATTAAGAATTTATTTTGTTACTGTTTTTGTTATTTTTGTTTCAAATTTGGCAATCTTGGGACCATATAAAATAATTTATGTACGATTCTAAATTTTCCTCGCCAGCCAATATTTCTTCATCCTCTGCGGATGCTCTTTTCTTTCATCCATCCATATTGCGCGAGTTTTTTCTTTCGTTTTTCCCTGAAACCCAAACTTTTCTATTTGTTCTCAAAATATTCGCCTATTTTGAATTTATTCTATCATTCTCCTACAATTTTTTTTTTAATATTTTCTTTCTTTACAAACTTGAGCATTAATGTCCCCTAATAATATTTCAAAATTACTCGTGAGAATTTTTAACATATTTCATGTTTCAGACCGGAATTTTTCAACTTTTTCAGGACTTTTTTTTCGACTAATTATTGTTCTAAAAAAAATACCTGTAAAAAGATACACTAATTTTTAACACCAACATTAGTTAATTCATAACACATGTAGCTGGTTTAAAACTCAATTAGCTATAAGTTGTTATTAATGTTAAAAAATTAATACATAATTTTTGCTCTTACAGCTATCAATAATATAATTTGTTATTGTTTATTAATATGATTATTAAATTTTATTTTTGTTTTTCTGTTCAATTTGAGGGTATTTAATTAACACTGTTAAGGTTTGTATACAAGTAAGAAAGTTTTCTGTAGGTGGTGTAAAAACTTACGGACACTGTGCCAAGTAAACAAAGTAACATATTTCTGCATTTGTGACGGCATTTTTACCATGTCCAAGCTCTTTAACTGTTTTAGTGATCTTTGCACCATTTCACTTACTGATATGACGATTGATTGTATTGTCATTCCTTTTCTGCTTTTCCATATCGACTCTATTTCAATGGCTTAGCATCGTATTGATTTTCTACGTCTTCTGCGAGACAGCTACGTCAATTAATTCAATTTTGCTTTTTATTTTTTATTATACGGTAATGATGTATCTGGTTTATTAGCTGATATTTTGATATTATTATTAAAAATGTTGTTCCCGATCGTATAATTTGAAGTAGTGGATTTCGTTAGATTAAGGTTATATTTATTTTAATGAAGCAATTATAATTGTTTCTTCGTTCATTAATATATTATTATTTTTGTTATTATTATTATATAATAATCATAATTAATACATATATACGTAATAATTTGTTGCGTGTTCGTATTGTTTCTCTTTTTGGTAATAGTGTTGGTTTTAACAAAAAAAAAAACATTACCTAATATCATTATAGAAATGGTTCGTTTTTAAAGCTCGTAAACTGGTAGTTTACAATGCAACAACGAATAGAGGAAATATTGGCGTCTAATTATTTTTCACTCACCTGACAAGCGCCTTTTCCAGAACCACCGGCGCAAATTATTTTATCGTCAATTGTAGCACCCACTTCCCTGGCGTATGTTTGACACGCATTCATATCGACGATATCCACTTGCGCGTCGATCAAAGTTTCGGCTCTTCTTCCGTCTATGAACGTGAGAATATATATATATATATATATATATATATATATAATCAAAATCAGTTTAAAAAAATATATATTTATACATGTTTATAGATCCATAGATGCTGTTGTCGCTTTATAATGCACGAGTGGGTACCCTATTAGGATACTGTTCGATTGTTTGGGATCGGTATTGTAATAAATACATTGAGTTCATCGAGAAAATCCAGTGCAAATTTTTAAAATATCTATATTACCGTATATCCAGGTGCTTACTGTAAATAATTTTTATTTTTTTTTCTTTGTATACCAATCTATATGAAGATTATAAACACAGCTGCGAGAAAAAAAGAGAATAATATCAAATAAACAACATATCACAATGGATAATGTTGTTTTGTTTTAGCTATTTATTCTTCCTCCATTTTATGATGACGTAAGTGATCCCGACATTGACCTTTTTTAAGACGTCTAACAGGGTTATCTGAAAGATGTGTTGTCGACATTTGTGATATTAGCGGATTTGGATTTTCACTGAGTGCCATGTGCATTTTCCTGTATCGCGTGATTTTTTGCAACGGTTGGTATTCCGAGGTCATGATGAATGATATCGTTACGAACATAAAATTGTGAATTTGTCATAATCCTTAAAACCTTCGACCGAAACGATTGTATCTTATTTACGTTGGTTTTGGACGGCGAACCGTACACTTCTAGACTATATTTAAAGATAGGAGTAATTACTGTGTTGTATAAGAGGACTTTGCAAGACGAAGTTGCGATTTGCGCCCTATTAACGGATACAACTGGCGCAGTAGAAGAATCAGCTTTTTCCGCGTATTTATGACGTGCGGTCCCTACGTTAATCTTCGATCGAATGTTAATCATAAATATTTAACTTCTGGCGCTGTTGGTATCATTCGACCGCGATATGTAACTGGCGGGCAATTCTGTCGTCTAGTTGTGAAAGTGACATGACTTAAGGTTATTCATTTCGACTTTCCACTTTCGGGCCCATTGTTCAGCTAAAATAGTAAGCGCCTCTGTATATATCTTGAAGCTTCGCGGAAACTAGCCAAAATAGCAACATCATCCGCGAAAGTAGCCTAGATATTTCTTTAAGAAGTTACTTCCCGAATGTATTTTACGATAAGGACGCGAGTTTTGCTTTTGTTTAATATATTGAGGTGTTCTGTACTCCGTATAATTCTATTTGTTTTTTTTTAAAATTATTTTAACTTTTAATTCAATATTCGTTAAATGTTCAATGTTTACGTAATGTCGCTGCTCTTATTAACATTTCTGATCATTGAAAGATTTGTATTATGCGGCGAGTATTTGACTGTTTGGCATGTGTGCGTTCCTTTGTAAATGTACACCCGGCATGTAAGTGAAAGTTCTATCGTATTTATTAATCTGTTGACGAATATGTGTACGTATATTTAAGAGCTGGATTATGCAAATGGAGCGTGTGAGTAGTTTTATCGGTATTTTTTCGTTCTTTGTCATTTTTAAATTATTCGTTGCACTGTTCGGTAATTATAAGCTTACGCTATAATTGTCTTCTTAGCTGTCGTTTGAACTCCGTTAAAATATTTATATAAATATAATGTACGTTTAGAATATATATATATATATATATATATATATAAATGATAAAAATTATAAGTTGAAAATAGTTAGCCTTATATTTTTAAGAAAATGCTCATCAATACGTGGCCATTTTCAATTCGTTTTATAATAATCTACGAACATATCAAATTCGAACTTTATCTAGAAAAATAAAACAAGACAAAGTACCCCGCCAAATAATCGTACGTGCCTCGTTATGATATTTACGTTCCGACTACTTGTCGCGGACGATCGGTAATGTTACGGGCTCAATCGTTACCGGAATTGTGTTCACCGATAATTTTTTTATGACAATCAAAAGAGTAAGAAATATAAACATTAAACCTCTTGATACGCGCGGTTAAATCTGAAAACCTCTTCACGCGGTTAGCTCTAGAAACTTCTATGACTTTTGAAAGTGTGTAATTTATTTTAATATTTAAAGTTGGTTTACACTTTATTGAAATTTAGAAAGCAATATTTTCGTCATTTTTTGCTATATAACGGGTACACTTTTATTTGGAGGTTTTTTACGTGTACACACGGATCTGAAAACGGGTCTTCTATAATTATCTTCGTCGTAATAGGCTGAAATTGTGTTTCAGCTTTTAATAAAAACCCGATAGACGATGATATGGATCATTTGCCAACGGTATGGATACAAAAATAATTGTACATAGTTATATTTCTCCCACTTCCATCAGCGGGTTGCATAAGCCGTTTTACCACATTACAAGCATCGTTTTCTAGTTAAAAAGGACTGTTTTGAAGTTGTCTGCTGGGGAAAATTTTCAAATTTGCTCTCTAAAACATAAATGGGTCGCATATACGTAAATTTTGATATCATATTTGTTTAGCTTGTTCGCTTATATTGACGAACTTTTCATTTACCCCCCGAAAATCGGATATGTCACCGATAGTTCCAACATTACAACTAGTTTTACACATGCTGACAAATCATTGAAAATTTCCCGGACAGGTGCTAAATTGCCCAGTTTCTTTCTCTCAATTCTAGTTTTCTTTTCATTAAAACGAACTTTGCTTTGATCAGTGTGCATGAAACGTGGTTTTGTTATGATTAATGGAAAAATTTCATCATTCACCTAGGAAAACGTCTATATAAAAAACGCCAATAAACTACCTTCAAAATACAGGGTCGAACCGAAACTAGCATGAGTACTTGACGGTAGTCTAATTGAGGAATTACTATAATCTACCTTCTCAATAATTCAGCTAAATGTAGCAAAGTCAGCTAAACACTCACGAGTTACAAAAAAATAAAGTTAAGAAGGCGTAACTTTAGAAAAATAGATATTTTACTTTTGTGCATAGATAGAAAAACGTTTGGAATCGTGTACAAATTGAAGACAGCGAATGACGCTCATTTCAAATTTTATTGAGTTTCGAAACTTTGACCGTCAATTATCGTTTAGGTTAAAGGATTTTTTTTTAGAAATAATTACAGAAATTATCTTCAACGTATTGTCCGAACGATGGAAAGAGAACCGCCTAGATATTTACTCGGTTTAATGAGGAAATAAAATAATTGTTAATTTTGTTAATCGGGAACATATATATCCGTACTTACCTGTTCCATTTTGACCCCAACCCATTACGAAGCCCACACTGGGTTTAATTGCAGTTGACGTTGGCAGCGGTATCGGTTGAATGATTTCTGCAAATATTTATTTCATTAGACATTTATTTATCGGTAATGTTGTCATTATATATTTTTCGAACAAGTTTCCAAACAATTTTTTATATATATATATATATATATATATATATATATATATACATGGAGAAGTCCTAAAGAAAATTGGAGAAGAAATAACATTATGGGAAACAATAATAAAACGAAGCATGAATATGATTGGGCATATTCTAAGGTACGATAGTCTACAAAAGATAATTATAGAAAGAATAATGGATGGAAAAAAGGGAAGGCCTAGAAAACAATATATGTAGCAACTAATAGAAGAAACTAGCGGATATGCGGATAGGAGAGGAAAACAGCAAATCGTCAATTGTGGAGAAAATTATCAAACCCGTCTTAGGACTGATGACTACATGATGATGATATATATATAATATTATGTCAGAAGATATAGATCAACGAATAACATTAAGGAAGACTGCATGATTGTAAACAATTCGCAGAGACACTCAAGGTAAGCACTGGCACCTTATGGACTAAAGAAATAAAAAAACTACACAGTGAAAGGTTGATTAGCTGTTTGGAAAAAACGAAAGGAGAATGACAGGACCAGTTGACAACGTAATCCATTAGTGGCTAATTCGATATAATATTAAAATATACATACATACATATATACATGCATACATACATACATACACACATATATATATAATGTTGATGTATAGGGGAATAGTGATTTTATGAATTATTAATTTATAACGTTTTTGGCAATAGCTTGATAATGATTTTATAGTCGAAAAGCTTCGCTAATATAATAAAAAATTTTTTAGTGATTAACTTCGATTTTATTTTGTTTTGTTAATTTTTTATATATATATATATATATATATATATATATATATATATATATATATATACAGATATAAATAAGTTCTACATCTACACAGTGAAAGGTTTATTAGCTGTTTGGAAAAAACGAAAAAAGAATGACAAGACTAGTTGACAACGTAGTCCATTAGTGGCTAATTCGATATAATAATAATATATACATGTATATATATATATATATATATATATATATATATATATATTTATATATATATATATATACACATATATAAATGAGTTCTACATTTATATATAAATATTTAGTTTAGAAGATGGTTAAAAGCTAGTGTGCGAAATTCTTCTGTCTTAGCCAGTAAATTTAAAGTAATACGATAATTATACGTTCTGTTACGAGCCAAATTCCATATGAGAAACGTACACTATAATAAAGTTTAGAAAAAAAGAAAATTAGTAATTAAATAGATATTATTTAAAAGCTCTTATTAATTAAATCTAAACGAAAAGAGGGGAAAAATATTTAGAAGAGCTGTTTGATACGAAGAGTTTGTAACTTTTAGTCAGAATAAAATAAAGAAGAACTGATCTATAAATGAATCTGACGGTTGTCACTAATATTACGTCGTGTACGATGATTGTTTTATAAAGTAAAATATATTTACATTACGCCTTCTTACACGTATTTCCTTTCACGCTCACGATTATATATTCAGAAGCCATTTGACAAATCCGTTTATTAGCATAAATTTAATTTAATACGAATATTCCAAAAAGATTATACAGATAAGTTGAATGGAAACAAATTTAATTCTTGTGAAGAATGCCTCTTTTGAAGTGAAACTTCTATTGACGCGTTGCATATGGGGAGTTAACTTGTAAAACGAGCAAGCGTGTCAAAGCCTTATACACATAAATACATAGGTAGGCCTATTCTCACAGTGTAGTCGGATCCACTCTTTCCCGCATGCTGTACTCATATAGGTGTATATTCAGTTTACATACACACGTACAAACATGTGCAAAAATTTGACAGACATGCGTATATATATATATATATATATATATATATATATATATATATATATAAAATATATACGTACTTCCTCTTACGCATGCGCGCACGGGTATCCTTTATTTTCTTCAAATTTTCGCTGCACAAAGGATGTATGTGCCACGGAGATTTGAAACATTTGAGTCATCGCCCCGTAAAGTTAAGCATAGCGGACAATGCGCTCGTTTTTTTTGTGAAATTTGTACGAAATAGCGAAATCTTTTCATTGTTCGTAATGTACACGTTAGGTTTAATATATTGAATTAATTGCATTTTACATCGTCTTCGAGTTTCACTTCTTCGCCGCGCCCGAGGCATAGAATTTTTTAAAATTAATATTTAATTATTCATCAAATAACATGATGCTTTAGGAGAAGGAAAAGAATGAACTACTTCTAATATCGATTAAAGAGTATCTAGCGTTTTGAACAATGTTATTATATCGAAGAATTTTAATAAGATGGGCGTCTCGTTCTGATCGATTCTTCTTAATCACTGTTTTTAATCCACCGCTGGATGTAGCTCTCTCGAAGTTCCTTCCATTTTTCCCTGTCAGCCGCTTTACTTGCCTAATCTTTTCGGACTTCATTTTTATCGTCAACCTAACATGTCAGTGGTTTTCCTATTCTACGGGTTCCGTCTGGAGTCCACATCGTCACTTTATTTGCAAGGTGTTCCTGGTGTCTTACCAGATGACCAGCCCATCTCCGTTTTGATTCTGCTATACTTATGATCGATACATTAGATGTATCTAACGTCGTCAAACATCAATCGAAAGTTCGTCTAACATTTTCCAGGTTTGAAGTGGTGATGAACGATAGAGATTGCGTCGTTAGGAATTGATGGAAAATTGTTAGCATTACTACATTTTTGAAAGCGTTGCATTTACCGCAATTTAAATTTTCCTACCATTCTTTCGTTGTACATCTTTCCCGTATACGAAAAGTGTATCTGATAATTCGACGAATTATTATTTCATACTTAAACAACGTATAACAATCATATCTTATTTATCGTATCGAAGTTATAAAAAGTTGTTATATAAATATTATATCATTCGCTGTAAGAAAATTGAAGGGAGACCATTGCGCACAATGAGACAAATTTTAAAATTTCAATAACGATAAAATTAAATAACAATTCTAAAACATAAAATGTTGGGAATTATTGGATAACGAGATAAATTATGAAATCAAGTGATGTTTTTAACCTGGTAAGACATATATAGTCACGAAATTACTTTAATTAAATCATTATCACGATATTTACAATTATGGCAAAATTATGTACGAAAGAAGCGCTGGGAAGACTCAATTGTTTACGCGTACCAGTTGATTATTTTGTACCTAGGAGTATATGATTCTAGAACACACGAAAGATTTTACATTAGCTTTTGTAGGCATTGTCAGAAACTGAAATCTAAACTGAACGTACATAATATAAATCACTTTTTGGTAACAGCATTAAGACATGACGCAAGATGATATATTGGAGAAAGTATCCGCATCCTTTCGTATTTATTGTCTACAGCTCGATTTATACGAATGGTAAAGGTTAAACGAGAATTTAAAGTAATCTAGGGTTTCACCATCTGACTCCTAGGAATGCAGACATCATTGTTAATATATTTATTCTTCTTTCTTCTCTACGCCTTCTCCGTTCGAAGTTTGACGATTATCTCACTACCGGCGAAATTAACGTATCTACTAAAGTGTAGTAATAAGCCGAAATTCGACTGAAACATTTTTGCAAATTCCGAATGCGGATTTTGATTCAATCGTAGCTGTTTTACCGATTCTTCAAGCTTTTTTTTCAGTAGTTTCCACGATTGCTTCGTCATCTGCAAAACAGAACATCAACATCTTTGATTCTCCAACTTTGATGCCCCAGTTACCTTTCTCTTTAAAATCTCGCATTATTTTTTCTGTGTATATATTAAAAAGTTCCGGCGATATACAACATCCTTATCTTATTCCTTTCCCTATTCTTATTTCTTCTTCTCCTCCACCGATTCTTATTCTTCTGTGTTTCGTATAATGTTTTTATTTTCCTTTTATCTTTATAGTCCACTGATACTTCATCCATTACATGCATATTACACTTCCATATTTTACAAAATATACATACTAAACAAAACATTTAGTGTAATATTCGACTATGCGCATACCTGCTGCATGATCGTCAATATAATAAACAAAGAAACGAGAATTTATAACCACTCGTTAAAATAAAAATACAAAGCTTCCATTCGGATCCTAATATTAATAATTAAAAATTAATAATAATAAAATCGAATCAAATTTTAATAATAATAATAATAATAATAATAATAATTAGCGACAGGGTAAGGAGACACGAGGATGCAGATGGGCAGCTTGAGGACTTGTCCACTAAAAGTTTGCATAAATCCTATGGCTGTCGCCACCTCGGCGAGTTTGGGTCGCCGTAAAAACCCTAAACCGTTACCTCCTCAGTAACAACCACTACCTCGCGGTTAGGATATTTATCCATAGGCTAACGGAGTAAACCCTGACAGAAAACAAAACTTAATTACTAGAAGCGTCTGCCTCTTGTGGAGCGGCTATATGGTCAACGTTTGTTCTCCACGTTAGGAGCGGTTGAATTTAAACTCTGGGACTTACAATCTCAGTTTTAACGCTGAATTGGTATTTGCTTAATATTCAAGTACTGATCCCCCTATATTATTAAACAATGCACGAAAGCAAATTCTTGTCGTATACATACTCCAGGAGGTACTCCGAAAGGAAAATCCTCCACTGTGAATAACAGTGTTACCGGGCAATCATATTCTGGAGAGCCTGGACCAACATGCAGTGTTAGGAATAGCAAAAAATTAAAAATTAAGAAGAAATATTTCTTTGGTACCTTGAATGTGAATTCGTTGTTAAGAGTAGGACGATTAAAACAATTAACATAATGGAAGAAAATAAAATTCAAATACTGGCTGTAGAAGAAACAAGATTTACGGATGAAGACATAATAGATTCAGAAGGTTATAGAATCTCTAAAGGTAAGAAGGGGAAACATCCAATGAATAAAGGAATATCTCATCTCGAAACAGCTTTCATCTTGATTCAATAAAAGATTTTTACTCGGTTAGTATCAAAATTAACTTTCTGCTGTGGAAATAAAACCTATACATTAATAAATTGTCATGCACATATAAATGAAGACAATAGAAAAAATACATCAAAAGTAGAAAATTTTTGGGAAATTTTAGATCAAGAGATGGCTAAAATTCCGGTTAAAAATGTGGAAATATTATTAGGTGATTTAACGCTCAAATGGGTAAGGAGAAAAAGTTCCAAAAAATAAAGTTCCCAGTCCATAAAAGAACTAATAAAAATGGTGAAAGATTCCTGGAAATATGTAATGCGTTTAATTTCAAACTAATGTCAACGACTTTTAAAAGATTTCCTAAGAGACAAATGACACGGAGATTACCTAACCCATGGTTAGGAGAGTTTCAAATTGATCATGTATAACATATAATAATCGGGGGGAATTATGAATGTCAAAGTTAAAAAAGGGGCAAATGTGGAAACAGATCATTATTTAACCACTATCGAAATGAATTTCAATTCTGGGAAAAAAATTCATCTGAGAATGAATATTAAACTTCCCAAAGTTGACGCAAATATGTTAATGTATAAGAAAAATGAATTTCAAAACAAATTGAATACAAAAATAAAGTCGGATAACTGGGAAGAAATTAAAACGAAATTAATTGAAATATCGCATGAAATAGCCCCACTGAAAAAATCAATAAAACACAGATGGTTGAACCAACAATGTGATGAAGCGGAGACAAGGAACAAAACATGGAAAAAATGGAATTCCACGAAGAACGAAGACGATTATACTAAATTTAAAGATCAAAGATCCGAAACAGCTAAAATAATTAGGTCAACAAAAAGGAAATTTGAAAAAGGACAACTCGTTGAAATAGAAGAGAATTTAAAAAAAAAACAATTCTAGGATCTTTTACAAAATATTCAATAAAAATCTCCGAAAATATCAGCTTGCTAATTTATGTTTTAAAAATGAGGAACTATAGAGGCATTTTACTATTGCCTGTGACATATAAAATCTTGTCTGAAGCACTTTTAAACCGGTTAGAAAGACAAACAGAAGGTGAATATGAAGCTGGCTTCCGGTCGATCTTGCGTTGAACAAATTATTAAATCAATAATTAGACATAAAAGAATAAGAGGAAAGAACATAATCATCACGATCGTAGACTTTAAAAAAGCGTACGATTCTGTTGATAGGAAGACACTACTCAACACTTTAACAGAATTCTATATTGATAATAAGAATATTACATTAATAAAACAAACCTTAACAAACACAACATCCAGAGTCAAGTTTCGAGGAGAAATATCCGAGGTTTTTGAAATTAAAACAGGAGTAAAACAGGGAGATTGTTTATCCCCTGTGCTTTTTAAGTATGTTCTGGAGAAAGTTATACGAGAGTGGAAGATACTGCTGGAAAATTGCGGATTTGAACCAATCAGATTAGGAAGAAAAAATCTGGGATCGAGATTTCATGTATTACATTTGCGGATGATATTGCAATTTTAGCTGATAATTTGGAAGATGCAGTGATTCGGTTAAATTCATTGACAGAAATAGCTGAAAAAGCTGACCTGCAAATTTCATATGAAAAACCGTTTATCTAACCAATGAACCTTCGGCACCGTGTTATTTATCAACGAAATACGGAAATGTTAAAAAAGTCACCAAATTTAAATATCTAGGTGAAATAATCCAACCAAATGGTTTAGATAAAGAAGCGAATCTGACCAGAGTACACAAGATGGAACAAGCATTCAATGTAACCAGAGAAATATCCAGAGAAATATATAAAAAGAAGTCATTATCTATAAATACGAAGATACGGCATTATAATACTGTAATTAAACCGCAATGTCTATATGCGGCAGAATGTCTGAATATGAACACAAGAAGAGAAATCGAGCTCATAGAGAAGAAGGAACGGAAAATTATGAGCAAAATTCCGGGACCGAACATTAAAGATGGACAACGGGTATTAAAAAGCAACAAGGAAATATATGTGAGAAAATTAAAAAGATATACAATGAGAAAAAGAAGAATAAGATTTTACGGTCACCTAAAAAGAATGGAATAGACAAACTAAAGCCACATTTGAATACTTTGAAAGCAATCCAAAAAATAAACTTATGTGGTTTCCAAAAAAGATGATATCAGAAATGAACATAAAAAGTGATGATGTAATCAATAGAAATAAATTCCGAGAGAAAATCAACGCATTTAAATGTTTTGCCGAAACCGTGAAGGACACCGGCAGTAACGTGTGGACAGAAGAAAGAAAAGCGCAGCATAGCTTGAAGATGAAAGAATATTCGAGAAGGAAAAAGAAAATCTCACGATGATTGTTTTTCCATAGTTGGTCAAAATCGAAGAAAAATTAACAATAATAATAATAAGAAGAATATTATCATTACTAATAACAATTAATGAATGCACATAATTAATAATATTTAATACCGAATGATGGGAAACATCGGTTTTTTAAAGTTAAATTTTATAATTTCCTAATTAGTTTACTTGTAAATTGAACGATTTGTTTCAACGTCAGGATGGCCACGTCATATCGTATAGGGTTGATACCGAAATTCGGATGCCGCAATACATTATTTATCGGAATATCGATCGGAGTTGCGCCGTCTTTAACATCGTCGTTTAGATCTACGTCTCCTAAGCGCGCTATAAAACTATTCAAAATAATTTTACACTCGACCAATTAGCCCATTTCTCGAAAATTAATTTCATCGCATTATAGATTTTAAAAAATGGTAAAATTTTAAACGTAAATCGATATATATATATATATATATAAATAAGTTAACATTTTACGCAATAAAATTTTCATACACGAGGTAATTTAAATAATTAAAGAAAATTTCCCGAAGAGATCAAAAACGTAAAAATAATATTTTGTTTATAATGATGGTTTTTTAAAATAACTTCAGATAAAAAATTTAATGTGTTATATAAATATTTCTATAAATATTCTACGTTAACTAAACGCTTTTTATTCTGAAAACGGACAATCTTGTTAGTATCGACAAAAAATTTATGTACCGTATAAGGGACCATTATGTTTGAAGGGGTCAAAAAATAAATTCCTGGCCGTGTATAAATAAATTAACATTTTATTTTCACTGTAATACGTGTGCCTTCAGGACATTACATCTATTAGAGATGGGCATAATCGAATAATAACAAATGACTAATTCGATTTTTCAGAAAAAGCTACTAATTCGAATTTTAAAATATAAATCCGACTAATTATTCGGTTTCATTTATCTTTATAAGCCTTCTACCGAAACAAAACATAGATCGGCTAACGGGAAAATTACGAATAAATCGATTATTAAACTAACTATTAATTCCGACTGTTTTAAAGACTAAAACGAATAATAAGACAATAAACAATATTCTAATTTAAAAGAACATTTGGAAAAAATCCAAAAAATGTAGATATTATATTACGAAAAAGGGAGAGCTCTCGGACAAATAATTCATAGACACAATCTTATAATACATAATATGGATCCCACACACTTAAATTTTTCATACAAAACATGGTCTACAATTGATTTAGTTATTAAATCAGTTCAACTTGCAAACAAACTTCGTGTATTCTATCATCCGGACTTAGCAGGAAGTGATCATACTCCTCTGGTTATTCTTGACACCACTCAGGGAATCACATATTCTCAACCAATTCACAATTCTTTGAATTATAATAAAACCGATTGGAAAAAATATTCAACACTTTGTGATGATAATATATATGATACTTCAAGTATAGAATTGTTTACTTCCGACCTAGTTCAACTTGCTAAAACTTGCACCCCACTGAGCAGAAGACATTTTCGGACTAATGCAACACCTTGGTGTTCGAAGGAATGCTCATCAGCCATACGAGACGGAAGAAAAGCCCCGAAATTGCTGAAAAGTAATCCAAGCAATACTAATTACATTTTATATAAGAAACAGCGCGCTAAAACTAGATATATATTGAGAGAAGCTAAAAAGCAATCGTGGCGAGATTTTACATCAAAAATAACTTCTAAAACTGCAGTGTTCTGGAAAAAAATACACTCCTTAGAACGTTCTAAATCATTACATATTCCATCGACAATCAAATAATACACTATGCATAAACATCAAAGACATGGCAAACGGCTTCGCTCAACACCTGGCTGCTTCAGCAAATGAAAAACCTCCTGAAAACCTCTCTGCTAGTCAACATTCTCCCTGTACAACGATAAATAACGAACCATATAACGAACATATCACCTACCGGGAACTGTATACTGCTATTTATATTACAAGATCGTTTTCATATTAACATGTTAAAATATGCTGGAAGGAAGACTCTTGACACTCTTCTTCAATTCTGGAATATTCCCAAAAATGTGGCAAACCGCCGCGGTTATCCCCACTCTAAAATTAAATAAAGATCCAAATCTACTTGATAATTATAAACCGATTTCGCTTACATCGGTGTTGTGTAAAGTCATGGAAAGAATTGTGAATACAAGACTTCAGTGGTTACTCGACTCACGTAAGCTAATTACTAATAAGCAATGCGGTTTCAGAAAGTCGCGCTCTACAACAGATTAATTAGTGTTCCTTCAAAATTCTATTCTACGCTCATTTGCCCACAGACAATATACACTAGCAGTATTTTTCGATTTTACAAAAGCCTTCGATACCGTTCGCAGAAAAAGTATAATTAACCAAATGGAAAAATGGAATATAGGCAGTCATCTCCTTAACTTTATAATAAACTTTTTACAACATCGGAATTTTCACATCAAGCTTGGTACAGTAACGTCAAATGGTTATCCTTTAAATAATGGCGTTCCTCAAGGTTCTGTTTTAAGCCCAATCTTATTCAACATAGCTATAAATTCCATAACCGAAATTATCCACTTTCCCGTTCAAATGGCATTCTTCGCAGATGACCTTACAGTATTTATATCCTGCAATGATGAGGATCTAGGAGAAACTGCGCTCCAAGAAACGACAAATAATCTGTCTATGTGGTCCGAAGAAAAAATGGTCTAAAGCTTTCCACTCCAAAAAAAACGAAACTATGCGCTTTTGCCGAATTCGATCTTGTAACCATCATCTTACAATGAAATTAGATGACACACAACTTCCAACTCCAGACTCAATTATGTATCTGGGACTAGCGTTCGATAACAAGCTGGAATGGATACACCATATAAATTATCTAAAGATGTCTAGACTTAATTTAATGAAGAAATTATCTCATACTGTTTATGGAACAGACAAATCTTCATTGCTGAAGATTTATCGAACACTCATAAGATCCAAATGTGACTATGGATTTTCAGCATATTCCTCATCAAAAATCACACTTCCTCGTTCACTTAATCCGATTAACAACGCTGCCTTACGGTTGGCTCTTGGAGCTTTCAGATCCACTACAATAGTTAATCTCTATTGTGAAACAGATGAGCTACCGCCTGATTTATACAGAGACAGTCTTTTACTAAATTTTTTGGTCCGTTTACAATCGATTCCAGACTTACTTACAAAATTAACAGCATCTGCATCTTATAATCAGCCTCATGCTAAAGATATTATCCTTTACAAAATCCAATCAATTTTACTTAATTTCACTTCATTTCCAGCAATTTACAAATCTGTACCATCAAAAATACCACCGTGGTGTTCCAATATACAGATAGACACGTCGCTTACAGAAACAAATACCAATCTATCGTCGAACTTCAACCAACTACTGGCTAAATATAATGATTTTACAGTTTACTACTCAGATGGAGCTAAAAAAGGCGATAATTGTAGATGCGCTTTAGTACACAAAAATTTTACCATCAATGTTCCCCTTTCGTCAACATTCAGTGTGCTTTCGTGTGAATTATACAGCATATTTTTCACACTAACTGTACCAGATACCAGACACTCAAACTTACTAATCTGCACAGACTCTCTAGATGCGGTCAATCGTATACAGCGGCACTCAGGAAAACAACATGAATTCATAAAATTGATCATGGAAGAATGTCATGGTTGGAAAAACAGGCCATGCGAATCTTGGCATCAGCGCGCGAGCTGACGAAGCGGCAAAATTATCGTGCTTCATGGGACCAGTCCCAAAAATTCCAGGACCTGCAAGTGATGTTCAAACATTCCTCATATCCGGTATTCAACAGCAGTGGATTCAGAGATGGACCGACATACCAATGGAATTAAATTCGCTTCGTCTTCTGAAAACAATTCCAAAACCATCTGTGACCACTATACCTGGAAGACGAAATGAAGTGGTTTTGTCTCGCCTACGTATGGGTCACACCATGTTAACACACGCTTATTTGCTGCAACAAGTGAGCCCTCCTCCTCTCTGTCACTTTTGTAACACTCAATTAACTATCCTACACATATTAATCATCTGTCCTTTATACGCAAATATTCGTTCCTCCCTAAACATGCCTAGATCTTTTCCACTAATCCTTCAAAACGTATGAAAAAAGACTCTTATCTTTCCTTAAATCATGCAATCCATATAATGTAATCTAAAGTCTCCTTTCTCCGTGCGTCTGGCCCTTGTTGCAGTACATTGCAAGGTTAAAATAAATTTAAAAAAAAAATACGTTTATAATTAGTATTTTATTTCATTAATATTGTAAATAATTACACATTATTTACACCATCTCCAAATTGTTCTTGTATTCTAATTATTTTTTGTTTAATAATAGTTATCAATATATTATGCATAAGTGCTAATCAATTGTTCCCATTTTACCATGATAAAAAAAGCATTTCAATAGTAGAAAATCATAGAAGGTAGTTTATCTGCTTTACATTTATTCGTGAAAATTAACAAATGCAAATTTAACTTTTCTAAATCTCAGTTCTTTTCCACGTTTAAAAATGATGTTTACACCATTAGTGAAAAGTTGTAATTAATTAAATTATAATAAACGCCTGTAAATCATATTAGTAATCGGTAAAAACAGGAAAACACATTGTATTACATACTCGATAAATGTTACTAAAGAAACGAATAATTCATAAGTTATAAATCAACTAAAATTAGTTAGTATTCTAATAACACTCTGTTACGCGTTCAATATTCGAATAACCAGTAGTAGCTATCTAAAGGTACTAACAAAAAGTAAATAATTATCAAATCACTCAATACGATATATCATATTACCATAAGACTAGCTACTGGGCCACCAAGGGATCTTCAACCACATGTGTAATGAAGTTATTACCGATATGGCAACAACAGTGGACCAGCACTCCACACGACTAAACTATGTCGAATTTGAAACACCATCCAACCATGGAACACATTGTATCGGCCAACAGAAGGAATGAAATCGTTATCACAAGACTCTAGGACACTCCAAACTCACACATAGACACCTATCAAATCAACCTCCCCCACTCTGTTCCAACTGCAATTTACAATTCAACATCCACTCGTTACCTGTCCAATTTATAATTCCTATCGAGCACAAATTCTCCAATTGACCACTCTGAAATCCTGTCTGATCATCATGATAAAGTTGAACGTCTCCTTTACTTACTCAAGATCGCCAACTTATTTCAATTCATTTAATTCCTATATTCTTATGCCTCCTAGGCGGCAGTACACACGGCATGTCAACAAAGAAGAAGAACAAGTAACTTGTAGAATGTGGAATGTACTGATTTTTATTAAAATAAACAATAAAGAGAAGTTAAAATCTTTAAAAGTTTTTTGTTTATGAGAAATAAGCTTTTCGGCTAGCGCTTTATAAAGTGAATATTTAAAAATAAATATATGTATATAAAACGAAAAAATAAAAATTTAAGATTACAATTCACAAAAAATCGGCAAACACAAGAACAGTATTAATAAAACAAACTGACAGTGAATGTGGTAAACAACACAATCAATAAAAATAATTGAAAAATAGTTGTCCAATATAAAATTTATAGTTATAGAAAATAATTAAAAAATAGTTGAACAATGTAAAATTTATAAATAAAATAAACAAAAATTGTTTACCGCATTCACTATCACATTGTTTTATTAATACTGTTCTTCAGTTTGCTGATTTTTTGTGTTAAATTTTTATTTTTTCATTTTATATTTTTATTTTTTTAAATATTCACTTGATAATAGTTAGAATAATTAAATTTAAAACAAATGATATTTTAAGTATAAACAGTTATTTAGACTAAACTTTTATTATAATTAATCGATAATAATTAATGATTTATAATTAGTACATTATATGTTGCTTATTATGTGAATGTGACTTAAAAAATTTATTAATTACTCGATGGCTAAATTCGAAGAGAAGAAGAAAATTAATTTTATTGTATTTTATTAATTTTAAAAATTAATCTTTTTGTATTTTGTTAATTTTAAAAATTAATCTTATTGTATTTTATTAATTTTAAAAATTAATCTTATTGTATTTTATTAATTTTAAAAATTAATCTTATTTTATTTTATTAATTTTAAAAATTAATCTTATTGTATTTTATTAATTTTTTTTACAGTCTGTTTTACAATTTGTTTCTTGCTTTGTTCCCCCTTCGAAATGAATTACATTAATTAATCGATAGAAATTTTTATCTAAAATATCAGATAAAATTATTAATCCTAATCGATCATTTAACATTGTGCTTCTCATTTTATGTTTCAAACTTTTTAATGTAGAAAATGACCTCTCCCCAGTACAATTAGTTATCGTCGTACGTCAATAAATTCGAAAATATATTTCGTCATTAGGGAATGTGGAAGCGTGACAATCTTTTTTATTTGTCAATGCAAATCTTCGATCGACAAAACTTCTTCACTGCTTGTTTATTTAATATATAATTTCTGAATTGCAAACATGCAGGAGTTAAAACATGCTTCAGATAAATCCTTATCATAAATTATGAAAATAATTACACAACAGTTTTCTTCAATTTCGACGTCATCCATTTTATGTTTATTTTATAGTAAACTTATTTGCGCTTTTGAATATTATAACATAATCTAACATAGAATAAAATATTTCAACTTTTAAATTGGTTTTTTCGAGATGGCCCTCCAAATCGTGTTAATTTTGTACTTTGTTTCCGTGATGTACGAATATTTTTAGGAATTTCTTCGACACATGCTTCGCTCTTTGCCTTAAACAATCGTTAAATTTGTCTCGCTTGTTCATAATTTTTCCAAAGAATTAAGTAAATCCGAAGCAACACTTAAATCCAACTTTTATTTTTTTTTAAATAAAATCAAACGGATGTATTTTATTATTCAAAAAAATTCTAATTAAATAAAGTTTGAAAATAAATCGTTTTTTTTAAAAAAAGACCTCCATGTTATTTTTACGGCTTCCTGGTTTTGAAAAACGATCCTGACTAGGGCGGTCTCACGTGGTTGTGGACCAATTAGAAGAAGTTGAATTCAGCTCGTTAACATTATTCGAAGAAGTATCTAGTAATAACGATTTATTAAGTAACGGAAGTTTTATTTCGTTTAGTTAACCGTTTACTATTTATAGATTCTCAGAGTTTTTAATTTAAATAATTGTTTATCCGTATACAAGTTTGTAACCAAATTTCCCTTCGAAAATTCGTTTTTTTTTTTGTGACGGCAAAAATTGCTTCGATATTCGATTTATCAGACAAATAAATTACTTTGCACTTTTCATTTTAGTGTTGCAAATGCTCCGTGGTTAACGAGTCGGTCAGGCTTATTTCGGCTAGTTAAAAGTAAAATTAAAGTGAAAAAAAAAATGAGAATAGCACATTACCCGGATGATTGATAAATCGAAATTTAGGGTAAGATCTAATTTTTCAAAATTTTGATTTTCTCGAAAAATTGTAATTTCCGCAAAAAAATTCAACACTGGTCATTTTTATCGAAATGTGATTTTTGAAAAAGAAAAAAATCACTAATTTTGAACATGGTCGTCTCAACTGCTAGTCTCCCTATGTCTGGTAATAAAAAAAAAAAAAAAAAAAAAAAAAAAAATATATATATATATTAGCAAAACGCGATAATTTCCAAAAAATAATATCGAAACATTTACTCCGTATTGTCGATGATTTTCTAATCATTATCGGCGGAATAAGTAAACCTTAGAGTCGACTTACTTTAGATTAAACCTGATTCGAAATCATCCGGTTGCACTGTCGAATACGAGGTGATATTGGAAGGAGTTAAGAAATTATCTTTAAAATTTGTTCGGTAAAAAAAAAATTAATTTCGATTAATTTCGCGAATAAAATACAAAGGTTTGTTTTTCTAGAGTTAAATATATTATTCGGCGCACTTACAGCATAGAATTAGCGTAATTTAAGACGCATATTCCGGCGGTAAGGATATGTTTGTTTGAAATTAAAGATCCACCGCAGAAAAAACGAAATCCTCTTCCTTCGACAACGTAACCGAGTGCAGCTATCCAAGGCCAATCACCTGACGAGAATACATATTGGTAAATCAGTTTATATCGATTTTATAGACATGTGACTAATTTATCTTAGGAGCCCGCTTTCTATGGCAAAATCCAGGATTCTAACTATTGGTTGAGGATTGTTTGATAGGATTTTACGTAACGGAAGCTGCGTGCTAACCTGTACGGTGTACTGGTAGTTATAAATTAAGCATATGACTGTTGGTTCAGTTAAATGCCTACACAGAGGGCAGTTTGTTGGTTGGGCTTTTGATATATAGGTAATTATGCGATATGGCTACCCACACGTAGACGATTTAGGGTACAATACTCTTTTCTGCTTGTGCCATCTGTAGGCCACCAAAGTTCAAATGATCCTCAGGAAAGTTGTTTATGAGGTCCAATCGGTGGTCCATTCCTGTTTACTGTTGTATATGAGTACGCGTGCTAATGTTATTGTTGGTGATGGGTATTCTGGTATTGGTGAAAATACCACAGACCGAGCTTCAAGGCCTATCACTACCGTGCATGTTATGAATTTCCATTATTATTGGGTTTTTGTCGTCTTGACGGCATATTAATTTTAGAGAGGATAATCTTAACTAATGTTTTTCGGTGTGAATGTGCAACTGATATGATATATTGAATTCGTGATTCCATACATCTCTGCTTCTGGAGTAGTCTTAGTCGGACTAAGTTTAATATATTATCGATAATATTAAAATTACTTAAAGGATATAGATATTATGTACGTCGCCTAAATAAATGTAATCTGAATTGAATTCGCATCCTATGCGAATTTCCTGTTACACACACACACATCTTTTTCGTATCATCCGAACGAGTCGTCAATTTCCATCGCGTAATTATTACCATACATTAGACAGATAAATAAAAAGTGTACTTACAAAACAAATATATATTACAAAAAAAAATATAAGAAAATAACGAAATTAATAATACTAGTGCTATCGATTCCTAAAAATGTAATCAATTAACCGATTACGAGAAATCGAAAGTTGATCGACTCAAGTCGAATCGATTATCGATTAATTGTTGGAATTGACGAAATCGCCGAGATCGACTCAAAAATTTAAATTCATGCAGCTTTTTTAGTTTTACAAATAATTTTTTTACTTAAATAAACAAAATTCTATGCTTAAAAAAATTGTAAGTTTATTTAACAATTCAAGATATTAAAATTTGAAGTACGGAAAAAATTTAAAAAAAAACAATATTTTATTAATAATTATTTTAAATTTCGATAAAGAAATATCAATTTTTTGCCTTATTGGGCGAAAGGCAGGAGAAGTTGCTGGTGAGAACTGCTGATGAGAACACTCTGATGGTACAGATGTGCCTGAAATGTACAAATATTTTTCAACCAATACTCATCGGTTTCTCAAGCGTAGAACGAACGATGGTCTGGTGTCTGTCAACTGATAAGGAAATATACTTCGCTCATTTCTTGATATTCATTATTGTCAATCGATTCATTCACTTTAACGAATCGATTTTTCACGAAAATGAATCGATCAACTCCGGAATCGATTGGAATCGACAGCACTAAATATAACCCATATACAGTTCTTACTACGTATACTAGTTTTAAAAAAGTGTGCCCAGTTGCTCATTTAACTAAAATAAAAAAAAAACTACTATAGTCAGATTAATTTCTTTCTGGCATTAATGTTTCTTCAACTGTAACGAGTTGAGGAATTTTTTTATTCGTTGTATTCGATAATTTTGGCTCGAATAAAGAAAAATGTATAAATAATAACGTTTCAGTACCCCCCCAGGGGTACTTTGTACCTTCTGGGGACCGGAGCTCTAACCGGTATAGGGGCGCGTCCACAGGTGGCGGATAGTGGAACGGCCTACAGATATGTAGGTTAGCTGCGAATAAGACATTAGTCAAATAAGCAGTCGCGGACCAAGAGCGGCTACTGGTGGAAAGCCTCAGGCAGGTGATTCCAGTAGTGACAGGGTAAGAGACACGAGGATGCAGATGGGCAGCTTGAGGACCTGCCTACTAAAAGTCTGCAAAAATCCTATGACTGTCTCCCCCTCGGCGTGTTTAGGTCGCCGTAAAAACCTATAATCGTTACTACCTCAGTAACAAACCGCTGCCTTGCGGTCAGGATTTTTATCCAAAGGCTAAGGGAGACAACCCTGACAGAAAACAGAACTTAAATCCAGAAGCGTCTGTCTCCAATGGAGCGGCTAGCTGGTCAGCGTCTGTTCTCCATGTTAGGAGCGGCTGAAATCAAAGCTGGGACTTACAATCTCAGTGTAAATTATGAACTGGTTATACTGGTTCTCCAACACAAATTTCAAATAATATGCATGATGGAAAAATATATTCATATAACTACTCCAGGAGGTAAACTGAAAAGGGAATCCTCCGTCGCAGAAAGCGGCGTCACCAGGCTATCATATTCTGGAGTGCCTGGACCAGCATGCAAAGTAAAATCAAAATCATTGACGGGAAAAGTAAAATCAAAACGAAAATATCTATTTGGAACACTAAACATAAATTCGTTACTTAAAGTCGGTAAATTAAAACAGTTAGTAAAGGTTATGGAGGAAAGACAAATACAACTTATTGCGCTTCAAGAAACAAGATTCACAGATGAAGATGTGATGGAATCAGAAGGTTATCGTATCTTTAAAGGAAAGAGTGGTCAAGTACCTTGAACAAAGATACCATATCTTGGAACAGGATTTATAGTGAACAGAAATATATTAAATTCAATTACAAACTTCTACTCGTCGAGCGAACGTCTATCAATTATGACTATACGATGTACAAATAAAACATATACGTTGATAAATTGCCATGCTCCAATTAATAATGATAATCGAAAAAATCCCGAAAAAGTTGAACAATTCTGGGAACTTCTGGAGCATGAAATGTCAAAAATTCCTATGAGTAATATTAAAATATTAATAGGAGATTTTAATGCTCAAGTCGGTAAAGAAAGAAAATACAAAAAAACTGTAGGCGAATATCCCGCACATAGGCGGACAAATAGAAATGGTGAAAGGTTGATAGAGGTATGTCGAGGTTTTAACCTTAAATTAATGTCAACAAATTTTAAAAAATTACCAAGAAAGCAAAAAACATGGAAATCCCCGAATCCAAATCTAGGAGAGTTTCAGATAGATCATGTGGCGATATCTTACCAGAACCAAAGGGAGATAATGAATGTGAAGGTTAGAAAAGGGGCGAATATTGAAACAGACCATTACCTAACCGAAATTAAATTAAAATTTCTGCCACAAAATAAAATATTAAACCAGCAACTAAAATTACCAAAGATAGATACACAAATTCTGAAATCGAAGAGCAAAGAGTTTCAAGAAAAGTTGGAAAACATAAAAGCAGAAGAATGGACTGCAGTTAAAACAAAACTGGTGAACGTAGCATTTGATGTAGCGCCACTCAGGAAAAATCGTAAACACAGATGGTGGAATGAAATTTGTGAACAAGCATTAGAAAAAAGAAGCCAGATGTGGAAAAAATGGCATTCTACTAAAAATAAAGATGATTATATGAATTTTAAGAATCAAAGGACGGAAACAGCTCGGACTTTAAGAGGAGTAAAACGAAAATATATGAAAGAACAATTATTACAGCTTGAAGAAGACTTTAAGGAATGTAATACAAGATCATTCTATCGTACATTTAAGAATAATTTACAAAAGTATCAACCGCCCAGTTTATGCTTCAGAAACGAAGAAGGAAAACTTGCTTTAAACAATCGAGATAATTGTGAAGTGCTAGCGAAATATTTTGATAAACTATTAAACTGCGAACAACCGAGGGAGACATTTCCGAAACGAAATCCGAAGTATAGATTTCCGAACTCAGTAGCGCCAGATGTACGTGAAATCAAAGACATTATTAACAATTTGAAAAATAATAAAGCAGCAGGGGAAGATGCCATAATTGCAGAAATGTGGAAAAATGCAGATTCTGATACAATCATTATATTACAAAAAATAATTCAAGAAATATGGATATCAGAAAATGTACCAGTTGATTGGAAAATGGCGTTAATTCACCCCCTTCATAAAAAAGGAAATAGAACCGATGTTAATAATTATCGAGGAATATCGCTTTTACCGGTAACGTACAAAATTCTTTCAAAAGCGTTGCAAACTAGATTGGAATACGAAGTAGATAAACAGCTTGGAGAATATCAGGGTGGTTTTCGAAAAGGAAGATCCTGTCCAGAACAGATACTAAATTTGAAATTAATACTAAAATATATGAGATTGAGATCCAAAAACATAATAGTAACTTTTGTTGATTTCAAGAAAGCTTACGACTCTATAGACAGAGAAACATTATTTAACATATTAGACGAATTGGGTGTAGATAGTAAACTTACTGCTATCATTAAACAAACGTTGATAAACACAGTGTCTAAGGTTAAATTTTTAGGAGAAGTATCAAAACCGTTCCAAATAAGAACAGGAGTAAGACAAGGAGATGGATTATCTCCAATATTATTCAACTGCGTATTAGAAAAAATAATTAGAGAATGGAGAATTAGAACAAAGGAAGAAGGTATTCAAAGAATTAGATTAGGTAAAAGCAAGAACGGCATAGAGATTGATTGTCTAGCCTTTGCAGACGATTTAGCGATTTTATCAGATAACATGGAAGATGCGATAAAACAAATTGATATTTTAAAGGAACAAGCGGGAAAAGCAGGATTACAAATCTCTTTTGAAAAAACAAAATATATAACTAATATCAGAAATGCTTCAAAATATATAAGAACTACATCCGGGAAAATTCGAAGAGTCATAAAATTTAAGTATCTGGGAGAAGTGATACAACCAAATGCGTCGGACAAGGAAACCATTATAGGAAGAGCGAGCAAAATAGAAACAGCATTTCAGTTAACGAAAAATTTATACAATAAGAAATCGGTGTCTATAAACGCAAAAATAAGACATTATAATACAGTGATTAAGCCAGAATGTCTTTACGCGTCAGAATGTCTTACAATGAATTTAGTAAACAGTATTAATACGATCGAAAAGAAAGAAAGAAAGATAATCAGGAAAATACTCGGACCAAGATATGGAAATGATACATGGAAATTAAGAACAAATAAAGAAGTATATGAAATAGTCGAAAAAATAACAGATACTATGCGTAAAAGAAGGGTCAGATTTTACGGTCATCTTAAAAGGATGGAGTCCGGAAGATTATCAAAAAAAATATTCGATTTTTTTGATAAAAATCAGAATACAAGAATAGGTTGGTTCGGAGAAGTTAAAAAGGACTTGGACGAAATGAAGATAGAAGAAGAAGAAATCTTGAGCAGAGAACTATTTAGGAAGAAAATTGAAAATTTCGAACGTTTCAAAGAAAAACAGAAGAAAAAAACTGGCGGAATATGGACGGATGAAAGAAAAGAAGAACATCGACAGCGAATGAAGAAGTATTGGCTGGAGAGAAAGATGATGAATCGTGTATAAATTATTTCACGTGGTCTTTAGATGGCCTAATTCGAAAAAAAAAAAAAAAAAAAACGTTTCAGTAAGGAAAAAATTTTACGTATATGAACATAGGTCAGTAATAATAGGGACAAAATAAACTTGAGAGAGTGGCAATGAAACAATCACACGCGGAAATGTACACGGTAAAAGAGGATTTTGTGTATCGGGCGCCCTGTATTTTGTGTTTTAATTTGTGTGGTGTGAGTGTTTAGCAGTTGTTTTATATATATATATATATATATATTATGGCGATCTAAGGCTATGGGGGTGCCGAGGGAAATATCAAATAAAATAAATATAAAAGGTAAAATGTCGTAATAGTTAATTTAACATAACATATTAATTTATGATAAAGGTATTTCCATCGTAAGAGTTTTAGATCGTCAAAACTGATAAAGTTACATCGGAAAGTCACAATAACAAACATAATAAACAGTAAAACCTGGGAAATAAGCATAATTTACCTTAAAATGAACAATGTCAGAGTTATTAAGGGAAAAACCGGTGAATAACAGCGGGTAGAGCCAGCAACCGGTGATCGCGTGTTGGTGTGTGTGTGTAGAGAAATATGGATAGATAGATATTGTAGTTTAGAGATAGTAGTCTTATTCGAAACATCGTATCGCGTCGGTCGCGTATTATTATTATAGTACGAAAAAGAACAAATTTTCTAGTCATTTCGTACCTACAGGAATTCGGTTTAATACGAAGTAATAAGTAGAATTCATTAAAAAATATAGATAATAAACCGCGAATATATAGACTGTATTTAAATAATTAATTAAAATAAATAATTGATTATTTATCATCATATTTACGTAAACCGTGGAGACGTTATAAAAATACGGAGTACGACCGAAAATAGCGCATCCGGTAGCAGCAACAGAAGATACTGTGGTACCACAGGTTATACGTTTCATTTTTATATAATTTGTTATTCAATGTTGCTTATTAAATTATAGTACATGTCTGTGAGTTATTCGTGTAATTGTATGAAATAAGTATTTGTTTTCTTTTTTTTAAGTAATATTTGTTGATATTTAAAATTGCGTAATAATATATATATTAAGATCATTTGTTGTATAATTAAATTCTAGTCGATATGTGAGTGTGTCACCGGCTGCGAGTTCTACTAGCAGTCCAGGTTAGGCACAG
The DNA here is from genome assembly GCA_032883995.1 of Coronaproctus castanopsis. Lineage (NCBI taxonomy): Eukaryota > Metazoa > Arthropoda > Insecta > Hemiptera > Monophlebidae > Coronaproctus > Coronaproctus castanopsis. The sequence goes on along the minus strand of CM065052.1, from coordinate 123,110,188 downwards.
GCGACCACGATTATTTAATTATTTAATTATCTATTACGAAATTAAGGCCTCCATTTTCATTATAAATTGACGATAACCACGACAGGATTAGGGCACAGTTTCGTTATAATCTATGTATATAGTTAAAACACTAAATTTGTATATGAAAAGACCGCAAAGTTTTTCTGCTGTCTATTTATCAAGTGAACATAAAAAAATGAAATATAAAAATTTATACAATTTATAATAAACGATTTTTTTTTTGCGTTTTACTTTTTTCTTTTATATTTTTATAAATTGCATAAATTTTTATATTTTATTTTCCGCACTCTTAAATTACGCCAATGTCTCCAAAGAGAAATCTGTTTATATTACGTCGTAATTTTAAAACGTGATAAGAAATACTCTACTCCGATGTTAAATAAACTTTGGCGCAATTGTTACCGCCTTTGTAAAACGTGTAAAATTGCCGTATTAAACCGTCATAGAAAATTCCTAATTCGTGTTAACACGAATCCGTCTGCAAAATGCTACAAGTTTACCTGCTTTTGATTGACGCCCTCCGACGATAGCATCTACCCGATTCAATAATGCCAGTAATAAAAAAGCAACGCCAATCTTCCGAATAAGCATTATTATCGATTGTTGATTGGTATACCAGCGACGCTACAAATTATTAAAATTCGTTTTAAACATATGAGTGTATACGTGTACACACACACACTTGTATTATTATTATTTTGTCCGTTTCCGTTTTATTTGTTTTGGAATTTTTGTTGCAATTTTATTACGAGTTCTAAGTTTTTCTTTAAATATCATTTCATCCGTCTCTCGATTAATTTCAAATTATTGCCCTTGTTTTCAAATTACGGGTGCTAGAGTTCCCTTATGGCATACTTTTTCAGTTCCTAAGTACGCTGTAATCGTACAACATGACTAAACCGTATCACATGTACATCAACGCTTGTTCGCCGTTATCGAGCGGACATAAAAAAATCAATAAAATATAAAAATATATATAATTTATAAAAATTATAGAACGAAAAAACAATAAATCACTCTCAGATTACTTTATAAATAACTGTTTTTTCACTTTGCTATTTTTCGTAATATTGTACGTATGAATTAAGTATTTTATTGTTTGTTTTTCCTTTTTATATATTTAAAAATCTCTATATATTTCTATATGGTGTTAGGCAATGAGAAACCACCACTTTTGTTTTACAAATATGCTAAGTTAAGAAAATCATATATGTGCTGCCGTGCTTGTAAAAGTGTATCAGGCAATATTAAGTCTACTCTGCGGAGATGAACACACGTGCTAAAGATTAGAAAATAAGATCTCTAGATTCATCGAGTATAGTTGAAGATCAAAATGAACATAAGTATAAACATCCTGACATCGCAACGTGGAATATGGAACACATGTATTCAGCTGTAAAGTTGGCAAATATGGTACTAGAATCAGAAAAACTAAATATAGACATTCTAGGAATAAGTAAAACTAAATGAAGAGGAATGAAAATTATTACGAATTTGTATATACAGGAAAAGCAACGCATGAATATGGGTTAACAATTTCAAGAAGAAAACAAACGAGTAAATCTATTATTAATATCGTTCTAGAATCAGATAGAACATTATACATAAGGCTGAACACAAGCCCAATTGTAATAATAACGGTATACTCTCCAACACCAGAACACGATGATGATGATGACGAATCGGAAAAATTCTATAATGAATTAGAAACTCTATTATTTATGCAAAATAAAATAATATAGCATGCATAATAGGAGATTTTAATGACAAAGTAGGAAAAGGGCAAAATGGAATAGCTGCTGAAAAATATGAAACTAAATAAAAGAGGATGATTATTAATTAATTTCGCCGAGAAACACACCAGCATATGGTGAGCAACACATATTTTCAAAATTAAAAAAAAAAAAAAGATTACACACCCGGATAAGTCCAAATGGGAAGTGCCGAAATAAAATAGAGTATATATTAATAAATGAGAGATATGGAAACATAATTAAGAACTGTCACGCGTATCCTAGTGCAAACTGCAAGCAAGACCATAAACTATTTATGGCGAGATGGAAAACAGTACTAAAAATCGTAAATAAAAGACTTTTAAAAACAAAGCCATCGCAGAAAAATTCAAAAATGAATTAGACATGAAATTAAATGACATGGACAGTGAATAGAGCGGAAATGGACGCACTGTTAGCAGAAAGCTACAAGCGTAGCAGAAAAAATATTAATAATAAGGAACGTTGCCTAAAAACAAACCTCGGATAAGGTAAGAAATTTTAGAGATGATGAATAACCAACGGAAAATCAAGGATAAATCTAGTGAATAATATCGACGCATAAATAAACAAATAACACATGAATGGTGTGAAAGCAAAAAGTAGATGGTACAAAGCAAATAAATAGACGAGTTTGAAAAAAATAATAATAGGGAAATGCACGTAACAATTGAACTTATAATGGAACAACATAAGAATAAAAGGAATAACGTAATGAAAAGAATAAACATATCGAAAAGAAATATTTAGCACATGGATGGATTACATCACAGAATTATACAAAGATAATACAAGACCGAGTAATGCAAAGATCAGAAAAGGAGACGAAGCGCCGTTGATTGAAATTTGGTAACGTGAAAACGCAATACTGAAATACAGAAAAAACAAATCGGTAGGAGAACATGGAATACCAGCAGAAATACTGAAATACCTGGGTCAAAAAGCGAAAAAACAGTTGCCGGATATTTTAAACTCAATGTATTATACAATGTAATACAGGATGATTTCAAAAATTACACGAAACATGCTCATAATACAGGACCATAGTCTTAATGAGCCACACATTAAAAATATTGCTCGGTATAATAAATAACAGAATAGAAAGAAAAATGGGCATAAAGCTAGGTCCTGCGCAATTCGGCTTTGTAACAAACCGAGGAACCGGAGATGCCGTTGCGATGCTAAAGTTATTGTGCAACGGGCATTGAATGTAAACAAAGAAATAATAGCCTGCTTCATCGGCTATGGAAAAGCCTTTGAGAGGGTATTTCAAATGAATTAATAAACATTCTGCAGAAACATGGTTTGGATGAAAATGATGTAAAATTAGTGTAGAATCTCTACTGGGAACAAAATACAAATATTTAAATAAGAAATGGATATTCTAGTAAAAAACGCGCTATACAAAGAGGAGTAAGGCAAGGTTTGTCACCAAGGTTATTCAGTATATACATCGAAGCAGTAACGAAAAAAGCTAAATCACATCAAATTAGACGTATGATCAATGGACTCGTCGATAATATCAGTTATGAGGATGAGAAGGTAATGATAGCCGAAACAGTTGAACAAATGCAGAAAATGTTAGATATAATCAATAAGTAAAAATTCGTAATAAATAAGTATTAAAATCGATAATAAATAAATAGAAAACGTACAACAGTTTAAATATTTTGTGGGAAATAATTACGAGTCTAGTCGTGGTCGTGATACAGTAGAAGTCGAAACTAACTCGAATAGGCGTGGCGAAGCCAGTCCTTTAATAATATGAAGCAAGTACCAAAAAACTCTAAAATGTCTTTAGAATTAAGAAAGATGTTACGTTAGTTCTGTATTCAAATATGCATCAGAATCGTGAACATTAAATGCCGAATATAAAAGAAGGTTGTTTGAAACTTGAACTTACAGAAGGTTACTTGGAATCTCATGCACAGACTTCGTTTCAAACAGAAAAGTATTGGATAGATGTAATGTAAACAAACTATTTATCGTCAAAGATATTGCACGAAGGAAGAAGAAATATATCGGGTATAAATTACGGGAGGTACATCTTGATAGAGAAGCTAACCAGAGGAAGGAACAGGTTAGAATATATTACGACCAATTTAGGAATTAACAAATCATACGATGTAATTAACGCAGCAAGAGAAAGAACATGAGAGACTGTTGATTGTGATTCAGATTTTAAATGCTTCAAAAACGAAACATATGTAATCGGAAAGAAACACATCAAGTCACCTACAGGACCACGAAATTACCGTATACCTCGGTTGCAACATAAAATAGGACACGCAAATTGAGATAAAAATTCGAGTTGGAAAAGCTAGAACCGCATTCCTAAAACTAAAGCAAACATTAGTCGTAGAAATATAAAATTAAATTTTAAAATGAAATTAATAAAATGTTGCATATTCTCCATATTTTTGTATGGTTCTGAAAGCGGGATAATCATAAAAGCTATGAAGAAAAAACTGGATGACTTTAAAGCGTGGTGGTACCGTACTCGCATAGAACGGACAGTATAAAGTACACAACACGGAAGTACTACAACGTATGACTAAATGCGAGAAAGTTTTCAAAAAAGTCAAGTATCGTAAATTCAAATGTTTTGGTCATGTAATGCGACACTCAGAGCGACACAGCCATGTATTAATGCAGGAAAAATCGCAGGAAGAATTACCGCGTGAAAGAAAATAAACGACGTGGTTATAAAATCTGTCCCGATTGATACAGTTTTCCAGTGATAAGTTTGTTCCGAGCAGTTTTAGACCGACATAGGACTGTCAGTATGTTAGCCAACATTTGGAAACGGATATGGCACTATAATGAATGAATGTATATATCTTATTTTGATAGTGTTACAGTAGATGATTTCGTATCTTATATATTAAAAAAAAGTAGAAAGACAGCTGCTGCTAAATTTCAGACGACGAATTGTAATAATAGAACCTCCCAACTTGATCGTATTCCTTTTTAATCCAACAAAACCGTCAGACAGCGAGTATGTCGGGTTGAATTTGCTAAAAATGGTTTAAACGACATATTATTTCAATATTCTTTACTAAGTTAATATTAGTTAAAATATCAAGAGAAGTCGTTTAACCAATGACTGATATAGCTGGTAAACTAGCCAAATTATCAGCGAAGGTATTATCATAAATACCACAGTGAGTTTGAACTTATCCAAACTTAATGAAAAACCCAAGCGATGTAATTAAGGATTCAATAAAAATAACAGACATTAAACGAGAATTAAACTGAGAATGCTGCAATGCCAAAAGATAACTCGTAGAGTTGGAAAGAATCGGAATATTAGTAGGTATGTTAATGTTAAAAATATAGTGGGATGACTGCTATCCTTAGACCATGAATGTTTTTAGGGAACATAGTTACAGGATATCATATTGTAGAAGAATTAAAATTTAAATACGTGCAATAGTAAAATAATCGAGTTCGAATACCATCGATGACGTAAAAATTATCGCCAGAAAATTAAAATTTTAAATAATCCTAATATTATTATCGCGTGCAAGGTGATGGCAAACCACAATGCACAACACCATATGCGTACTAGTAATAATATAGTACACTAAACAGCCGGGGCTGCGTCGCACCGTGACAACAAAGCGATTACAATCAGTTCTCCCGGGTGTGTATCTCAATCTATACTAACGTCATATTATTATAAAATATTTTTATCAGTTTACATTCATCGAATACTATATATATATATATATATATATATATATATATATATATATATATATATATATGTATATTATATACACATATATAGCAAGTTGAAATTTTCAAAAAACAATAATAATTTGCTATTTCTGAAATAATCATCTTGATTACTTGATTATCACATAAATTTACCCAAAAGTTTTTGAATATTTACTACAAATTAAAATTAAATATTTAAGTTTCACAGCGACTCATATTATGGTCAGTGCCTACTACTAATGCGTAATGAATATGAATTATGAATATATTTTTAAACGAAAATAGAAATTAATTAATAAGATTATTTGACTATAATTTAGTCCGTATTACAATATATAATAATAGTTCTAATATTTAACCGGAAATATATTTATACTACTTACCTCTAACAATAATTTTTCGAAAAAAAAAACAACGAAAAATATTAAAAATTAAAAAAGAAAATAATTTACTACTAATCGAGATGTTACAGTATAAACGAATAGGCACACACCAAACAAGAAATATCAAACCAGTTCTCTAAAAATTTGTAATTTGTGTTCCCACTATGAATATTATACGAGGCCAAATTCCAAACATTTAACTGTATATCAACGTGTTCAAGTTTAATCGATAATGTATAGTGATGGAAAGACGTAACAGAACGCGTACTGTGTGTATGTAACTAGTTACCCGGTTTTCTTTAGGATTAAAGTTTAATTGCTTCGAGAAAAAAACGAACTTGTATGGGATGCTAGAAACCATCTCTTATCTACACGTTACAGACGTTAACTGTATTATGCACATAGCTTTGACGAGATGTAGGTTTGTTATAATTGATTGAATGTTATTATTACAAAATATTGTTATTTATAAATAACAAGTTTACTCCAATATTAACAAATTGTACTTGAAAAAAAAAAATTAAAATACCATTTCAAGGTGTTTCTTAAGATTTATATAAAAATAAAAAATAAATATACGTAACTTATACCAACAAATATATATATATATATGTGTGTGTGTGTATAAGTGAATTATAAATAACTGTGTACGTTTTCGAAAATACTGCATGTATGTCAACTGCCTTCTTCCTATTTCGTATCGTATTGAAACGGAACTACAACGTACTTAGCCCACATTAAGATCGTAGTCGTGAAAATTTGTGTAAATCTTAAAATCAGCACCTGGTGTACTTCAACTTTATTTATATTACCTAAACTTCATGTAAGTGACGTTCATATAGAATAGTCCGACCGGATACGCTATATTAGTGTCACTCCGCATAATTGTTTGACCTTTTCATAAAAACGGAGTAATCTGACCTGTTTGTTCCATTTTCAATTGAAAATTCCATTTAAATGTCGACAATAAATTAATAAAGTACCACTAAATTATCAATCTTATTTTAACATATGATTACCTAGTTTAGTGTTCAATCTCGGCATAAATTGCAATTAGTTCAAAATCTAGGTCCATATATGCATTATTAAAATTTCGGATATGTAAATTACATTACAGGCGCCATATTTAAAAGACTATACCATCAATTTATCCGAACAATTTTTTGTCAAATATAGCACGCACCATAATAATCTGCTTCTATAGATAGCAAATTACGATTCCGGACAATTGATAGATACGCTAGATAAAAGCATCTGCGTATTAAGCATAATTTATTACTCAGATGGCATTTCAGTTATTACTTAGTTTTATGTACACCACTAATAAATTATACCATATTCGCACTTTATAATTCAATTTCAACCATTGAATTCGTATTTTAATTAATTTGTTTTACTTTTAAATTTTAGTTTTTTCGTCACTAGCATCATGCGGCGCGCATATTTATTACTTATTAAATTATATAATAAGCATTTTTATTTTTCACGACTGGAGACTAGTTCTGGCATATTTATTTTCTGTTATTATAAAAATTGTGCAGTTATTTTTAGTTTATTATTAAAATAATATACATATTTTTTTCCTAAAGGCTCTGTGTGTTCAATGATACGTCATGCGTTTATATATTCGTAAGTTCCTTCATTTATATAGTAACTGTTTTGATAATTCTTTACGATGAATGTTAAAACTCTTTGCGACATCTGTAGTTGAAAAATTCTGTACAACTCTGTAAAATGTAACTCGTTGTTTTCGAATCATTTACATTTTGATGTACGTTTATTGTTTTAAAGGTTAAATATGTACATATGCTTGTCGACATTTAAAAAGTTTTACTCTTTATTATTCTTTCTTTCAGTATTTAGAACAATACAGCATTTTTAGTTGTTTATTTATATTAATATTAATACGGCTTTATTAATATTTTAATTTCTTCACATTAATATATATGCGCAACCGAATTTATCACTTCGCTGTCTACCTTTTTAATACTTCTTTCTCTGATCGAAAATCATTATCATTTGAAAGTATCTGTGAAATATTGACATTTTATCTTGAGCTCGTCAGTTTTTTTTTTTTTTGTTATCATTAAAACTTCTTATTCACGCTATATTAAAAAAACACACAATATTTATTTTAATATTAGGTCAGAGGAATGTATAAATGCTATTTAATGACAATATCTGATATATAAATATATAGGGATATAAATTATATAGAACTTTTTTTTAATAAAATATATAATAAATATTCATTTATTCTTTATTAAAATAGACACGCTAAATCATTGTACTTTTTTAGATTCTATGTATACTATAGGCATATCAGAATATGGACGTGTGGCATCGTATAAAATTATTTCAGCTCACCGAGTTAAGTTTTATCTTATACCATGTAGGTAATGACAATAACGAGAATGATCTGTTTCAATAAAATAATTGGTTGCCTTACACATGTAGAGTCAACGCGTATAAGTGAAATAATTGTGTACTTAATACATGTAAGGTCAATGCGTATAAAACTTATAATGAATATTAAATACTAAATAGTAATTTTTTTGACTTTTATAAAAAATTTTTTGTCAACTAAAAAAATATTTAATTATATAACTTTAGGTAACTTTTTTATATATATATTTTTTTGTAATCAATTTGTTTATGACCTTAAGGACAATTCATTTTTTTAAATTATTTTGAGACACGAAATATTTGGCTTTATACACATATTTTAAACAATGGTTATCTGCCATCCTGGCTATCCTGATCGCATTTTTTTTATAGGAAAATCTTTAAAATTTTTAATTATAAAATAGTAAATGTTCGTATATTTGTTAATTATTGCCATTTTGTTGAACTTTCGTCGTCATTCTGCTCAGGTGAGCACTATATTTGTATTTATTAATACTACTAGCAACTAATTTATTCTAGTTATTGTACGTCTCAAATGTATTTTAAACTCTAAAATGCACCTTAAATTTATTTTTTAATTTTGTTCATATGAAATTATAATTCATTGTAAATGTAATATATGTTTGAAATATTGCTAAATAGGTTCAGATAAATAATCTCAGATTACCCAAACGAACTGGAGATGAAATTTTAACTTGTAATAAATAAAAATCCATTTTCTATGTTAAATTATTAAGATTGATACTTTGCTTCTAATGAATCCATTAGTTTTGTAGTGCAGTTTTTTTTCTAGTTAGTCCGGTTATACTTGCGTTAAGTAATTATGTTAACGTTGGTGAAAAACGAGAATAAAAATCAAGTTATTTTTAACTAAACCACCTATGAAATTGTCCTGTATTTGATTATATATTTATTACAAACGTACAATTCTAATAATTAAATATTTAGAAATGATCATTTAGACATTCTTAAATAATACAAAACTAAAACCTATGAAATAACTATGTGTAAAGAAGGTATATAGTTTTGATAAAATTTTACTAAGATATATATGTTTTTTTGCAGGCAAATACCATCTTACATCAGTTCCAAACCGCAGAGAGTTGTTGAAATTTAAACGTAATTTGTCATTTAGCAATGGCTGTAAACCCTGACGAACTAAAAATTGACGGTTAGGATTATTTTTTTTTTAATAGCACCCTGTACCCTGTGTTTAATACTGCGTGTAAATTTTAAAAATAAAATCTTTCAGAAACAGATACGATAAGAAACTTACAGTTATAATTTTTGTTTATAACCAGTTTTTTTTTTTACTACCGCTTTCTTCCTTAGTTGTGTTAATTTGATAGCGTCACATAGTTATCCTGGAATTTTTATTGTTTTTAAAATGTTTTCTTATTTTTAAGATATTACGGTGGTTTGTATTATTTATGTCGGCCCACTGTAATTATTCATTGTAACTAAATTCCTTTTTTTTGTTTCCTAAGTGTTAAATTAGAACTTTTTAAATCTCAAATTAAATTTTCTTATTATATTTTATCATTCCAGTAAAATTAAGCAAGAAACGTATGTCTTGTTTACTAAATTCTTACAAATAATACTTGCTATATATATGTATGTATATGTGTGTCGGTGTATGGTTCACGCTCGATGTTTATAAAAGCATGCCGTTCGTTTACGTTTATCTACTTTCGTCCTCAGGTAACTAATAAATATGAAATGATATTTATCTCTACCTCACTCTTTGCGATGGAACTCTGATAATAATATTCATTTATACAATCCGACTTTTCCGCCCATACATCACCATTGCGCAAAATATTGGTGATCTACATCTGCTAAAACTATGTAAATTATTTTCATCATTCAACAATGTTGAATGTTATTATAAATTGGTAACCAATCGAGTGGAACCGAACTTTAGTTCGTCTATTAAAGCAAATAATTTTATGCTAGCAATCAATGATTGAACATTCATAATTCCGAATTTCGGCTGGTGTCCGTATGGAATTATTATAGGAGCTGAGATTTTGCGCTAATTGTAATTGATATAAACATATCGCAAATCAGTGTAGAAGCAGAACTTGTATTAAATGCGGAGACAGCCACACCTCAATTTGTAAGGCGCCGGTGCCGCGAGAAGCTTGTCTCAATTTTAATCAACTTTAGATAAGAATTGTCCTTATTTTGTTAATCAGTATGAAGTTTCTAAGATTATGGCTTTTGAAAATTTTTTGTACATGAAGGCTAAAAGAAAACATCCACGTAGAGATGTAACTAAATCTTATTTATTTGATTATCGAATCAAAGTATCCTACAAACCTAATAAACGTTCCCAATGATGTTCACCAAAGTAGTTCTAGCAGTGACCTATCTAACTCTAGCCACTTTCTAGAATCACCTAAACGTAAAATTTTTCCTGAATTTGAACCTTGATTCACTCCTCATCTTTTCATCTGGAAGAACATCTAGCATTCGCAATTCATCTAATAGTTTTGTCACCGGTAATAAGTCTGCATCTTCTAATGCTCGAGTAGCTTCTGACGTCAAACATAGTTTTACTTCTCTGAAATCCTCCATTACGATTATTTCCACTATTATTAGCAATAAACTACTCCAAAAATTTACTCTCGATTCTAGAAACTGTTCAAGCTAATACACCTAAAGGAAAAAATTTCAGTCCATCCTATCAGTGAAATAGTCGCAGTATTAAAGTAATTTGACCCTTATTTTGGGGAAATTTCTTCTCAACAATAACTTTCATATCGTGCTTTAGATATGGTACATCATTCTCTTTGCCAGGATATATATGTTGTAGACATGACAGACCTGATGGTTATGAAGGGTTTGCAGTATTACTGAAAAAATCACATCCAATATTACTGTGAATCTATTTTATAATTCGATGTGCAACTGGGTGTCTTTACGGATATTCTTAAACGCAAAAATTGATTAAGATTATCTCTGTATACTGCCCACCACAAGCAAGAATTAGATCTCAAGCATTATCTTTGTTTCTATGCTCACAAAATTCTGAAACGTTTATTGGAGGATATTTCAATGCTTATCATCCTCATTGAGGTTATGTATGTACTAACATTATAAACTACTATTATTAAATAATTTGTGCATTCTAAATACTGTCGACCATACTACGATTCCAACACCATATAAACCATCATCGGCTACTGACTTTAAATCAACTGCATTTATTATTCATGCTCCCGGAACATTATCCGATCGTTACTGCGCCTACTGATTCACCCTGTTCTGACAGTCACAGTACTAGAACATGGAATATGTGAAAAGAACTGGACATTATTTTCATCTGCTCTACGTCTTGATTTAGAGAACTTGAATTTGCAAATGAATGCATGTGCTTAATATGACTATTTTGTTCAATCAATCAGTATTACTCTAAAAATAAAAAAAAGAATGGTTTTCGCAACCGTTCATAGACGTGGGGTACTGGATGCACTAATTACATGGGAGATAACAATTTCTGCAAGTCAAAACATGAATAAGAAAATTGATTCCGCCGAAACATGTTGTTATTTGAAATTCACTCAACTCAGTCGTATTAGTGCCGTAAATCTTTTAATAGAAATACCCCAATCCATTATATTTGGGATAAATGTAAATGTTTTAGCAATTCTACCTTAGGTGTACCACCTTTCCACAACGTCTCTTGGTTCCATGTATTTGTTGACAGTGTATGTCTTTTGCATGTTTCTACCTTTGATAAATTATGTGTGGATCACGTTCTGTTTAACCAACCCTATTTGAATAACACCTTTGCGCTGCTGAAATAAATTAGTCCGTCAGAACTATCAAGAGCTCTATATAGCAAACCACAGAATAATCTCCAGGTTTGAATGCTATTCTTTATATCGCTCTTAAAAAATATTCCAATTTTGCTTTCAAAACTAGTATTTTCAATAAATTATGAATTTCTTATACTGTTATTAATGATTGTAAACAGCTTGTAATTATGGAACTTAGGAAGCAAAATAAACCGGTAAGGGACTGCAAAATCTATGGACCATTGTTCTTGCTTCATGACGTAGAAAAGTTTTGAAAACTATTTTCCATAACCGCCTCGTATGGTCGTTGGAATCAAATAATAAGCTCTCAAAAAAGTTGCATGAATTTCATCGTGGGTATGGCACAGTGGATTTCATATAACAGCTTAGCGCTAATATCTACACATCATTTATTAAAAAAAGAAAATCTATCCGCGTTTTAATTGGTATTCGGTCAGGGCATAATCTGCTGTCTGACCGTCTTCATAAAGTAAGGCTGGTTAGCTCGGGTACTTGCCCGTCCCCGACAGATAAGTCATCTTTTCCTGTACTACTAATGTTTTTTTTTAAAAAAAACATTAGTAGACTTAAATATCTTCCTACCATATTCTACTGCCTAACTCTCGCTTATTAATACCATTGGCCATGTATGTATGGAATTTAATATTTTTTAAATATTACATTCATATATTTTCGTGTTATTTCATTACCGACTAAGTCGGTAATGGTTATTTCCCGTATTGTAGTGTAATATAATAATATATGTATAATATGTGTATGCATGTAAGAACTAATTATATGTATTTCCAGTTATGTTCCTATAACTAAACTGTGTTATTATTTGTTCAGAAATGCACAATATTTTACATTTAATAGCGCTAATTTATATTGCAGAATTTTGTAATATGATTATGATTTTATTCGGTTAAGTACACCTAGTTTTAAAAATCCATAATATCATGTACATATACGCATTCAATATTTATCCTTAAATCGTACGAGTTATTTTCATTATTTTGTTAAAATTGGCATTTAAATTTTTTAATTATGTTTTAAAATTTTTACAGTAGAGCCCACTGAAAATGAACGGAAAACTAAATATGTACGTTTGACTATGACGTTAGATAATGGAGTGTAAGTTTTTTTTTTTTCTAATTCTATGAATTATAATGTATTAATAATAAGTCATGACCACATACACTACGTTTAATCGTATGATTTAAATTTGAAAAAATTATCAACGAAATACAAGAGATTTGATAGATGAATAAAAATTATTAACAAAAATAAATAACGCTTTTTATCTAGTATGTAAATTATTTATATTTGGATAGCTACAAAGTCATCAGGAAGTGTCATCGTTAGTTCCTGATGATATTGTAGCGGTGCAGCTAGCGAAACTAGCTGATTGTGTTTTGTCAAGTATAAATAATTGTGTTGCTGTATATAACAATTTTTAATTTTTTTATTTCGAATACGTATCACCGAGGAAGTGCTGCAGATATATTTTGCGATCAAAATGCTTCGAGATAATTGTGTACAGTATTATTATATTAGAAAAATATGTTTTCTATTTTAAAGAAATATTAAGTAAATCGTCATCATCATCATTTCTCAATGTTATTAAGATTGGTGGGCAGCTAATTGAAATGTCACTATTCTCTAGATAATGCCATTTTTTTCATGTTACTATATCCTATTGCTTGTATATTGTGTTGCATTTGGTTGATATATTTCATTCTTGACCGTTCTCTTGATCTTTTCCCTTCTCTGGTGCGTTCAGTTATTTGTGTTAAATGTTTCCGAAAATGTGACCTATCCATTTGTATCTTTTTTCTTTTAATTTTCCTAATAAGCTTCTATTTTCACGGATTAATCTAAATACTTCTGCTATTCTTTCCATACTCCTCCAGCACTTAGTTTCGAACGCCTGCAAGTGATTTTATGTATTTTTGTTTATCGTCCAAACTTCCCAATCATAAAGTAAAACGCAGGAATGTTTTGATCAATTTCTTCTTAATTTTTATATTCATGTGTTTTAATGTTAAAAGCCCATTTTTCTTCCATAATTGAAATTAGTTGCGAGCTTGGAAAATAATGAGGTAGTTTTTCCGTTGCTTTCATCATCGCGGAATTAGAAACCCACTTCAGCAATATGCTCTTCATGCTTCTTAACTTTCTATTCCGCGGCTGTATCAAACACTGTATTTTCACCCACGGATAGTACCGGTAATGCTGCTTCCACTATCAGTGTACCACACTTCACCTGTCTTCTCTTCTGCGACCTGCCCAGTTAAGGAGGTCCTCTGATAGTCAACCGTTAGTATAGCTCTCAGAGCCCTCGGAGTACACAAACCCCTCCATCAAGGGTAAGGCGCGGGTCCCTCGAAGACTGATATTGAATCGTATTTTGTAATAGAATTTTACGTAAGAAGTGCATCGAGATAAAGTGCAAACGAAATGTGTTTATACGCGGCTTTTTCATTGTAAATCGTAATTTCGAGTGTATTTCGCATAGGTAGTTATGAAGTCTTGATACAATTAGTGTGTTTGATTATATAAAATTTATGTCGCGGTGTCATAGTTGATGGAGTGCTCGACTGTCGTCGAGGGTTCGAAATCAACTCGCGACATAAAAAATCTAAAGTTTTTCATCTTTACGTAATTCTTAATTATCATGAGAAGGTAGTGACTCCCCACTCTATGGTAACATCGTATGCGCGAGCATCTGCGTTGCATATAATTAATGCCTTGAATGTTAGCCCATTTTGTACGTAAAAATAAACGTACAGTGGCTAGTCACAATGTTCAACAACGAACAATGTAATGATGATGATGTAATCTATAATTCTCACGTTCGTACTTTTAACTTTTATTTTGTGTTGACGGTTGTACAAAAGGTCGCTTAAGTCGACCACTTCATCTGGCTTTATATACAACAGCACTACTAGTAAATACAACGTTTTACTGTTTACAGAAAACACGAAGGCATAGTCCAAACGGATGAAAATATGATGTTTATGTTTCCAGATCTTGACCAGGCATCGGTGACACACATGGAAGTTAGCGACGATATATTTATGGAACAAGCGGAAAAAACCGAGTTGGTATTACATTATTTATTAAACATTACCGTTGTTTATCATATTTCGTTAATTTTATTTTAAACGAAAAATGTGTAAATCTGAAGAAAATTTTCTTAAATGCCTGTATATTGAAACAAATGTAATTTTTCTTGTAATACGATCGTTTATTTTCAAAATATTACGTTATAACCATGACGATTGAATAAAAGTTAGATATGCGAACTGCTCTATTCTATTTTATAATCATATTTGAAGAATAATTTTAAAATTAGAATGCGGATTGTTACGTTATTAATATTATAAAATGTATTATTAGTACTAAAATAACAAGAAACACGTGCATGTCTTAAAAACTATCTAAATATAAAAATCCGTAATCCCATCAACGAGATACAGTGTCTCCATGTTATAGAATTACACATATCGATAGTACAATATTAAATATATCTTAATCTAATATAACATATCCCCCTTTTAAATATAATCGTTTAGATATTGTGGACGGCGAACTATTCTTCCACTTCTAGTACAGATTTTACTATTATTACTATTTACAATATTTGTGTTATTATTAAATACATCAATAGTATTATTACCGCTAGGTACATCTTCGACAGGAAGTTCTATATCAAACGTACCCATAGTTGATTTATTATAATCTAAAAATGATTTTTTTAAATGTATACGATTACGCTTAATGATATTACCAAATACATTTTTAACAAAATACGAGCGAGGCTGATCAGCCAACTTGACGATTAATCCTGGTTCCCACTTTTTGGTGGAATGATTGAAATACGATACATTATCTCCAAGTTTTAAAGGATTTAAATTTATAATATTTCGACTGCTTAGCCTGATGTGCTTCAATTTCATTCTTTACTTTAAATATCTCAGGATTTAGTAATTTATTATGAATAGGTAATTTAGTACGTAATCTTCGATTAAACATTAACTGTGCTGGTGATAATTTTAAACTCTGAATAGGAGTATTACGATATTCTAGAAGTTTAAGATTTAAATCGGATTTATCCTCAAACGATTTTTTAATTAATAATTTAGCAGCCTGCACTCCCTTCTCTACCATCCCATTTGACTGAGAATATTTGGGACTTATGAAAGTATACTTAAAATCATAATCTTTAGCAAATATTTTATATTGATAACTATTAAACGGAACATTATCTGATATAATTTCATTAGAAATTCCAAAAGTAGCAAAAACAATTTTTATGTTATCAATTATTTCTTCGATTGTTTTAGATTTTATTGGGATTATTTCAATCCATTTTGAAAAATAGTCCATTATTATTAAATATACTTTATTATAAACTTCGCATAAATCAATACCTATTTTTGAAAAGGCCCGTAATGGAATATCGTGATTAAGTGTAATGTTTCTCTAGTATTCTGCCTTTGATATTTTTCACAAATTTTACAGTGTTTAATATAATCTTCTATGTCCTCATTTATACCCGGCCAATATACAACTTCACGAGCTCGATTCCTAGTTTTATCAATACTTATATGAGGTTCATGCAACACATTCAATATATAATTACGTAATTTATAAGGAACTATAATCTTATCGTTAAGAAAGAGTAAATTATTATGATAATAGATATCATTTCTTAATTTATAATAAATTTTTACGTTATCTGGAATTTTATTTTTATTA
This sequence comes from Coronaproctus castanopsis, assembly GCA_032883995.1. Taxonomy (NCBI): domain Eukaryota; kingdom Metazoa; phylum Arthropoda; class Insecta; order Hemiptera; family Monophlebidae; genus Coronaproctus; species Coronaproctus castanopsis. The sequence continues at coordinate 123,093,316 of CM065052.1, read as the reverse complement.
GGCCAGCCCTTTTTAATATATTTAATAATAGTTTGCAAACTATTATCTTTATTAATGACATCCTGAAATTGTTTTACTTTATTTTCACTCATAGGTAAATTATCATATTCGATGCCATGAATTTCTTTAATATTAGAAAAATTAGGTGTTTCAGTATTATCTGTATTATTTACATCTCTACTTAAAGTATCAGCTATAACTAAATCTTTTCCTGGAATATATTCAATAGTAAAATCATATTTTAATAAAAACATTACCATCTTTTGTAATCTAGGTGTTACTTTATGCAGTGGCTTATTTAAAATATATTTTAAAGGTTTGTGATCTGTTTGTACTTTAATAGGGCGGCCATATAATATTTTATCAAATTTTTCAAATGAAAAACAAATTGCTAATAGTTCCTTTTCTATTTGAGCCCAATTCTTTTCGTTTTCACTTAAACTACGAGATATATACTGTACTGGATGTTTATCTTGCATAAGGCAAGCTCCAAATTATCTTTTGAGGCGTCACACTGTACTACAATGTCTTTTGTGGAATCAAAAATTTTTAGTACAGGATCTTTAATAATAAAATCTTTAATTTTAATAAATGCCTTTTCTTGACTATCGCCCCATAAAAATTCAACATTTTTACGTAATAGAAGTCTAAGAGGCTCTGTTAAATCTACTACCTGAGGAATAAATTTAGAAACAGAATTTATCATACCCAAAATAAGTCTTAATTCATGTGTATTAGAAGGTGATTTTAAGTTATAAATTGCATTTACATAATCATTATTAATTTTAATACGGCTACCGGAAACAACATAACCTAGATATTTAACTTTATTTTGTTGATATTGAAATTTATTATTGTTAAATTTTACGTTGCATTTTCTAGCTTTAGTTAATAGTTGCTTTAATATATTATCATGTTCTTCTTTAGATTTAGCACCAATTATTATGTCATCAAAATATATATAAACGCCTTTTATATTTCCAAATATTTCTAAATTATGTTTTTGATACACCTCTGGTGCACATGAAATAGCTTGAGGTAATCTATTAAATTTATAACGACCAAAAGGAGTATTAAAAGTACATGCTAGGGAGCTTTGTTCGCCTAATTCTATTTGAAAAAAACCGTTATGACAATCTAATGTTGAAAAGAAATTGCTACCTTTTAAATTTTTTAAAATTTCATCAGGTAGAGGTATTAAATGTTGTTCTCTTATAACATATTTATTTAAATTACGAGGGTCTAAACATATGCGTAAATTACCATCTTTTTTTTCTATTAAAACCAAATTGTGACACCATTCTGTTGGCGTATTAACTTTACTTATTATCTTTTGAGATTCATAAATATCTAGAGTTTTCTTTAATTTGTCATATAATGAAAACCGAATTTTACGAGGCGGTTCCGCCACAGGATTAACATTACTCTTTAACGCAATATGATATTTAATTTTATTTGAAGGTTTAGTTACATTATTAGAAAAAACATCAGAATATTCTTTAATAATTTTACTTTTATCATCAATTACATCAATATTTTCAATTAATTTAATAAAGTTAAAACGAACACAATCAGCTCTGCCTAAAATACATTTGTGATTAGGTTGTGTCGTTACGAAAGATTTAATTCTATGTACTTCATTTTTAATAGTATTACAAGTTACGAAACAATATCCCAATGTATCAATCTTATTATTATTGTAGTCAAAGAGAATTTTATTATCTGTATATAATTTAACGTTATTTAATTTATTATAAACCATTTTATTAATTACTGAGATATCTGCTCCTGTATCTAACTTAAATCTAATGTTTACCATTTTATTAAGTGATAAAGTTCTATACCATAAATTACTTGATGTTGAACGAACCGATTCCACATATAAGACTTCATTACGATGAGTTTTATTATTTTGGAAACAACTAACGGCAAAGAGTGCCCCATTTTTCCACACACGTTACAGATTTTACCAAACGTAGGACAGTTACTAGCTGCATGTTTATAACCACACTTTTTACAATTATATTTATTTGGTTGCATTTTATTCCGAAACTGGTGACTAACGTTAAATTTCGATGATCTTGATTTAATATTAAGGATTTCATCCGGCAACCTTTCTTCTCTCAGATATTTCTTTAAAATGTTCTTTCGACATTTCTACTGCTCTGATCAGTTTAACGGCTTGTTCTAGAGTAATATCAGGCTCTATCAATAATTTTTCCTGCATATTCAAATTATTAATACCAAGAATGACTCGATCGCGAATTAAGCCCATTTCTAGTTCACCAAATTCACAATACTTGGATAAATTCTTTAACTCCATTACAAATGCGTCTGTTGATTGATCTGGTTGTTGCACACATTTGTTGAATCTAAATCTTTCCAGTACTACGTTCTTCTTTGGAATACAGTAATCATCAAATTTAGATATTATTGTATCAAAACTTTTAGATTTACTTTCCGAAAGTTGAAACGAATTATATATCTTTTCACCTTCATCACCAATACAGGAAAATAATATTGCAATTTTCACTAAATCTGACTTTTCTGCTTTTTCCGTAGCAATTAAATAGTTTTTTATTGAATTCTTAAACTTGAGCCAATTTTGGCTTATATTTTTATCTGCAACAAGTTCTTTTGGCGTTGCAAAACCCATCTCCATTTTAAATTAAACTAATTTAATAAATTACAATTTAAAATAATCGACTGCGCCATGTTACGTTATTAATATTATAAAATGTATTATTAGTACTAAAATAACAAGAAACACGTGCATGTCTTAAAAACTATCTAAATATAAAAATCCGTAATCCCATCAACGAGATACAGTGTCTCCATGTTACAGAATTACACATATCGATAGTACAATATTAAATATATCTTAATCTAATATAACACGGATAAACGTATAATTTTCCAATATAAAATAACATTTCATGTATCATAATGTGGACAAAAAATAGTTTTATATTTTCAGGATTTTTTTTTCGATAACGATAACATTTCGACGAATATTTTCAGTTGAAGTTAATGCGACGATTGAATTTTAATTATTTTATTTGTAAAGAAAATTGATGGTTTTATCGTAATAACGTTTTTGATTTTAGGGAACAATCGTCTTCTGCAGAACGTAAACGTCAGAAAAAGAAGAAATTAAAAAAAAAGGTACGATTCAATTCGTAAAAACATTTAATTTATGAACTTAGAACAATAATTACGAAGTCTTAACAATAATTGTACACTCGTGTAATATAGATCCGCAGCTAAACTATACGTAACAATTACGAAACTAATCTCAATAATATCCGATTCATTCTGGTAGTAGTATTTAGAATATATTAATATAAGCTACTTAGCCTGATTTAACATTCCGCTATTTAATTAATTTTCACATATTTGTGCTCCCTCGTTCGAAATAATTTAATGGATATTTCTCAAATCTTGATTATGCTATATCTTATTATTTTCGACGACAATAAACGTAACTAACTTTTAAAGTAACAAATGATCAATGGATTTTAATCGTTAAAAAGATCAGCTACCGTCTAATTGGGCAATTATTTATTATAACGATTGATATTATCCAAATTAGTGCTAACAACATTAACATATTTTTCTGTGTAATGTTAAAGATTTTTTTATTTATATAATTTATTAATCGGAAGAACGTACATATATATATATATATATATATATATATATATATATATATATATATATATATATATGTAGTATGTACTAGTGTGTGTAAAATAGTTTGATATTGTTGTCAGTTTTGCAACTATTTTTGAAACGTCACAAAGTGAACAAATTGACATGATTTACTCTGAAAAAATTTCGAACGTATGTAGTTTGATATCGATAAAATAAACTATATGTAATTTTACGAACTTAAGCGCAAGTAAAGAAAAATTGTACATTAGCGATCTTTACGAAATTATTTGTGCAACATTTGCGAAATGCAAAATTAAATATTCAATTTAATCATCGTAAAATAAACTCATTTGTACGTAGGTTTTTGAAGATACTGTGAACTCCCTAATGGCGAACTCTTGAACCTGCCTTAATTTTTTTTCCAAGTGAACTTCAATTATATTTATATGCTGGTTAAAAAATATTTCAGATTTTAAAATTAATTTAAGAAATGAATAAAAAGTGAGTTTTATTATTTTATTGTATGTTGAAAATGATGTACTCGTTTGTGTATGTGTAACATTATTGCTTTATTTGTGAGAATTTTTTGAAAGTAATTATCAAAAAAGAAATTTAAAAGCGATGTTATAAATGAATTTGGAGAGCTGTAAATGCGCGCTAGTTTTTTTTTTTTTTTTTATTATTATTTTTTAAAATGAGACGTGGTTTTCTACGTTGTATTACAGGTTAATAAAAAGGAAATACGGAAGCAAAAAAAGAAGAAAGATAAACTTACCATTGATGAAGTATTTGGTGTATCCGATACTACTCCATAAGCACAAAAGACAGTATAGCTTCCATTTAAGCATCCAGATGCATTTTAGTCATTATAGTAAGATTATGTTATCGAGAAAACTGCGCTCGATAACGTATGATTGATTTTTCATGATATGTAGGTAGATGAACACAGGCTACTTATTTTATTTACATAAGGAACATATATATATAGGTATACAAATTATTATCTATATAGTTCACTTATTTATGTTATAATTTTTTTCATTTAACAATATGATATTCAAAATTAAATTTTAGCCGTTATCAGATATGTATGTATTATTTTCATTTTTTTTTCAAACATATATTTGCAAATAAATTCCACGTATATTACGCATTAAAGAAGCTTTTAAATTATTAGTTTTAATGCTCTTCTCATTCTTTGAATGCTTGTTCTATATATTATATATATATATATATATATATATATATATATATATATATATATATATATATATATATATATTAAAACCTTGTCTTACTCCTTTTCTGAGTTTTTCCTCGTTATTATTAATTTGCGCGTTCTATATAACTCTTTTATTATTCTTTAATCCTTAAGATCGATGTTTATTCTTGTTAAAGTTTTATCTAGAATAGTCCAATCACCTTTATCGAATGCTTTTTCTAAATCGATCATTGCAATGTATAATGATTGGTTTACTTCCAACTTTTTTCAAATGCGTAGTCCTAGTATAGCTTCTCTTGTTCCTCTTCTTGTTCTAAAACCATATTACTCTTTATTTAGTTCGTTCCATATTTTATGTTTTATTCATTTTTGTTAGTATTTTTGAGCAACGTGACAACAAGCTTATCAGTCGATGTTCTTCACACTTAGTCGTGCCATTCCTATTCGGTATCATTATTAGTTTGTTTTTCTCCCGTTTCGTACGTATTCGAGATTAATTCATAAATATGTGTCTGTACTTCATTCCCTAATGGTTTTATAAGCTCGCTGCAAATGTTATTCCTGCTCGGTACCTTGTCAAATTCATCTCTTGTTATACTTTGACCTATATTATCTCGTACTGTTTCATTTATGATAATTTCTTGTTGTAGGTATTCTTTAGTGCTATCCGTTTCATTGTATAACTTTTCTACGTATTTCTTCAATGTTCGAGCTATTCCTTCGTCTTCTGTTATTTTTTTCCCGTTTTCATTCTTGATATCGTTTGTTATATTTTTGAAGTCCCTGAAGTATCTTTTGATTTATTTGTATGCCTTTTCCAAATTGACTTTTTAAAAATGTTCTTCTATTTCTTTACACTTTAACTCGCGTTCTTTTTTAGCTTTTTTGACTTCTCTATTTATCATGTTTCTGTATTTTCTATACCCAGCTCTCTTCTGTGCTTGCATTTTTATATTTCTTCCTTCTATTAATTTTATTATATCATTTGTAATCCACGGTTTATTGTATTTTTTTATTGTATGTTCTAGTTCTCTTAGTTAATATTTTGTGTTGCTGCATTTGTTATTAATTCTCTCCTGTTATTACATTTTTCATTCATACTGTTTCTTTTATTCATTATTTCTAGGGTTGTCTTGATTAGCTTCTGATACTTGTCGTTTATTTCGGTATTCTTTATTTTTTTTATTTGCGATTTCCTTCTGTTACCTTTATTAGAATTCTACTTTTTATATGGTAGTCTTGATGTCATCAGTACTAGATTATGATCGCTATTTATGTCTGCTCCCAGGTACGATTTGCATTGTTTTATTTCGTTTTTATATCTGCTTTTTACCACGATGTAATCGATTTGATACCTGTCTTGACCACCAGGCATCGTCCGTGTATATTTTCTTCTAGGTGGTAGTTTAAAAAGTGTATTTCCTATTGCCATTTTATTTTCAGTACAAAAGTTTATTCATTTTTCTCCTCGTTTATTCCCGTTACCTAAACCGTGTTTTACTATGTATTCATTATTGTTTCCTTCTCCAATCGCCGCATTTCAATCTCTTACTATAATTAGGTTCTCTTTATCTTCTGCATAGCTTATTGCTTCTTGTGATTGTTCGTGTACTTCTTCTACTTCTTGATCGCTATAGTCTCGATTGTTGGCATGTAAACACTTATAATCGTTGTTATTAACGGTATCGAGTTCAGTTTTACTAGAACTATTCTGTCATTAAGTTGAAGGATAGGATCTTACATTTCTTCCCAAATTCCTGTTGAGTATTAATCATACTCCGTTTTTTCCTTCATCTGAGCCTAATTTTATTATTCTGTAGTCTCCACTCCAAAAATCGTTGTTATTTGATCCACTAGTTTCAGTAATTCCTAGTATATCAATTTTATTTATTTCTATTTCAATTTTGATATTTTCCAATTTTCCTACTATCTTTAAGGATCTTACATTGCATGTTCCTATTTTTACTTCATTAAAACCAGTAGCATTTTTTTCATATAAACTCTGACTTCAGCCTTATTAAGGACAGTAGCATATCTCATTTGGAGCCTTTCTAGCTTGATGGCTCTTCTGGTAGTATGTACTACCACTGGCATAGCCCACAAAAACATTGAACCACGCATACCCCTCTGCTACGATAAGGCGGTGAACCCAAGGAGGGGATGGTGTACTTAACGTGTTATAAATAAAGCTTTAATTGAACAAATAATATTTAGAAATTTTTATTTAAGTACAGTTTAATTAATGTCAAATATCGACAGTATATATACAATATCTAAATTATTGTATATTGTTTCATTCTCATATAGAATAAATATTGAAAAAAATTTATTTTACCGGCTCCAGTAATGTTTTTTTTTTCGAGATATTTTATTTGTATGTGTGAAAAAAATGGCTTATAGTTTAAATCATACTTACCATATGTTAAGGTATCGTACGTCTGAATTTACGGACACGATATTCGGTTTAAGGAGACTAAAAAGTTAATGTAAACAGGCAGGCGATATCACAGCATCGCGTATCTTTATATGTTTAATTGATACCCGTCTTCAAAGTTACTCCTATCTATAAGTAATTACCGACCTATTAAAATTAATAAACTTTAAAACCCAAGTGATAAACTTACTTTTCTGTAATTATTTCAGTATAATATTTCACGAGGGTTCGATATTACGATTTGTTTATTCCGTTTAAAGTTTGTTGGATATTAATCGTTAATTCTTTTCTTGAAAATCTATGAAGGTTTTGAAATTTAAAAAAAAAAAAAGTAATTGAAGTAAGTATTAATGTTCTAGCCGTCATAATTTTAAAATAAATAAGAAAAAAAAAGAGTTAAAATCACTAAAATTTTCTTTATGAAAATCACAAAGCTTTTCGACTGTTAAGCCATTATCAAGAGAATATAAAAATGCATACAATTTTGGATGTATAAAATGTAAAAATATTAATTTTAGGTAACAATGTGCAAAAAAATCAAAGTGAAATAATAGTATTAATAATATTACTGTTTTTTCATTTTGCGAATTTTTGTAAATTGTAATTTAAATTAATATTTTTATAAATTGTATATATTTTTATATTTTATTTTTGTGTTCACTTGATAATGGCTTGTCAGTCGAAAAGCTTTGTGATTTCCATAAAGAACGTTTTAGTGATTTTAATGTCTTTTTTGTTGTTTATTTTTTTAAATCACTACCTTCAATACCGTTCAAATTTTCAGTTTAATTGATAAAATTAATTATATTCATCATTTAACTTTTTTTAATAACCATTAATTCATAATTTCATTTATCGTCAACAATTTGTGCTAGATAATTTTCAATAAAATTTGAACGTATTAGTTCAGATTAAATTCGTGAAATACATTTTATTCATGGTATAAAAATGAAATCGACCGTGATTAATAAATAAATCAATAATTGACATTATTATTAATTTGGCAAAATTATCCTACATGTTGTTCTTAATTCCTTATGAATTTCAAATTTTTAAAAGTCTCATTCTGAATTCGTGTAAAATTACTTGTTTATGTGCCAGATTCATTACTTATTTCTAGCATAATTTGATCAGGTTTATTTAATTGTTTTCAAAATAATGAATTAATTTAAATATTTTCATACTCAAGAATAACACTTTTTGTTGGAAAATCGCTTTATACGGAAGATTATATTTGCTGTATCGCAGAAATTAAACTTAATCGTTAATTGTTTTAAACACGATGAAAAATTATCTATTCATTTATTTATTTACTTTCTTACTTATGAGATTTGAAATTATTTTTAACGTTTTTTGTTTTTTGCTTTAATATTTGAATTTTTTGCTGATATTTTTCACTATAAAAATATTCGGGAGAAATTCATAAAGTTATTAAGTTCAATTGTTTGTTTAATTACTATCCGTGAACTTGAATTCCGCTTAAATACAAACATAAGTATTATATATATATATATATATATATATATATATATATATATATATATATATATATATATATATAATTGAAATATGTATAGTCATAGTAATTAATTTTATTTCGAAAAACATAAACGTTTTTTCTCTACTTAATTATTCAAATGATTGACTGCAATTCTTAATTTTGTCTCGTAAATCAAAGTTCAAAAAAAAGGTTAGAATGTTCTCTCATATGTGCCCGTTGAATTCTAGTATTTATTTTGCTGCTAACAATAGCTTATAAACGCTGATTTATATTAGATGTAAGTTTTGTTCGCGAAAATTTATATTTTTTTCAGTTTAGTTTATGTTTTACAAATTTTAAATTTACGGTCTTCGACCGAAAACCATAAAGCGTAATTCAATTTTCACACTGTACACACACACACACCAGTATCAAATCACAACAGATTCATCAGATCGATTTATTTGATTTGAGACAATATTTAATAAATGTAAATTAGTGTACCTGAATCACTGAAATTAAATTGTGAGGTTAATTTCATGCGATGGTAAAACATAACTTATTTATATCAAATTTCCACACATATATTGTTTCTGAAATTGACTTGTGTGGATACATATATGAGTGTATAAATTATTACGCGTTGATAACTCTAAATATTATACTCTACAAATTACTTTTGTTGTTATTTATTTATATTCAAATATATACGATTCATATAATGATGCAAATACTAAAAAATAAATAATATTATAAACACGCATATGCCCATAAGGATGCATCATAGCCTTATATATATCAAGTAATTATATATATATATATATATATATATATATATATATATATATATATATATATATATATATATACAAGTGTAAGAAGAAAAATTTGATATGTTGAAATTTTTAGCATTGTATTCGAAGAAATAGAATATATGCAGCAATGTATTTGTATATTAGTGATTAATAGGCAAAAGTTATTTTAATATTTTCTACCTTTGCTTAGATTCGTTTGTCCATTATACATTTGATGAACTGAACTAATATGTATACGTGTAGTACGCAAATAGGAATACCATTAAATTGTAGGCGTTATCTGTAAAATCTTAGATTAAAAAGTTATTTCTCCCACCGTTAGTCGTTTCAGATTGTGTCGTATATGTACATAACGTACTTTTAATAATGTTATCGAATATTTTATTATATTCAGTATAATCGCTCGTTTTACCATTTAATAAATAAATATGAAGTAGTGCTGTCGATTCCAATCGATTCCGGAGTTGATCGATTCATTTTTGTGAAAAAACGATTCGTCAAAGTGAATGAATTGATTGACAATAATGAATATCAAGAAATGAGCGAAGTATATTTCCTTATCAGTTGACAGACCCCAGACCATCGTCGTTCGTTCTACGCTTGAGAAACCGATGAGTATTGGTTGAAAAATATTTGTACATTTCAGGCACATCTGTGCCATCAGAGTGTTCTCATCAGTAGGAAACATTCTCACCAGCAACTTCTCCTGCCTTTCGCTCAATAAGGCAAAAAATTGATATTTCTTTATCGAAATTTAAAATAATTATTAATAAAATATTTTTTTTTTAAATTTTTTCCATACTTAAAATTTTAATATGCTGAATTGTTAAACTCACAATTTTTTTAAACATAGAATTTTGTTTATTTAAGTAAAAAAATTATTTATAAAATTAAAAAAGGTGCGTGAATTTAAATTTTTGAGTCGATCTCGGCGATTTCGTCAATTCCAACAATTAATCGATTCGAAGTGGAATCGATTCGACTTGGTTGCTCAACTTTCGATTCGATTCGATTTCTCGGAATCAGTTAATTGATTACATTTTTCGGAATCGACAGCAGTAATATGAAATATATAAGATGTAACACGATTTTAGCCATTTGTTCTCGTATTCTTTATGAACTACGTTTTAACGATGGCGATAACTTTTGATTTTTGTTACGAAACGCATTGCGTGTTTTAGTATCACTATATCGATATTCATTATGTTTTATCAGTGATATTCTCAATATATTCCAGGCAGTCGATTAAGCAAAAGCTGTCATTAGGAAAAAGCAATCATCTAGTTACTGATGCGAGTAATTGATTTTTGAATGGTCTACCGTGATTTAGAAGTTTCGGAAGTTACGGGTAGTTGAAACAAAATGTTTTGTAGTTCTCGCTTTGTTAGTATTGTATTTTTATTTTATATTACCTATTTATTCAGCCGATCGTTTGAATCTGAAAATATTCCTTGGTCGATTTTAGTTATAATCTGTAATCATTATTTTGCTTCGTAATATTTCGAGTTTCTTTTCGTACTGAATTATTTATGCGGAGTTATAGCAGATGGATTTCATTTATTTTTTTTTTTAAATATAAATACACAATAATAATAATAATATATATAACGGGAGCATATTAAAACGAATATAAAAATTCTAACAAATATTTGGAAAATGACTAAATATTTCTTCTTAACATATTTTATATATGTGTGTGCGTGTGTGTGTGTGTGTGTGCAAAAATATATGCCTACGTGCTCTACCGTCCAGATGTACAAATAAATGACTATATAATGTTTGCTTATTTATACTCATTATCGGCCAGCTGCCGTAGTTGGAAGTTCGAATTTTTTAAAAATAAATCTGTATATATATATATATATATATAGGTATATTTGTTTTTTAAATCAATAAAAAGTAATACAAAAATGTAACGGAACCGTTGATTGAATACAAGTTCAAGGTCGACTATTTCAGATTAGTATACGGTGTATTAAAACAAGTTTGGTTTGTTTACACAAATCAGCTACAATATTCACGTAACCCATGTGTATATATACGCACACACTCGCATATACATACGTATATGCAAGACTTTATATGTTGGATTTTTTTTCCAACTTCTTTTTAATTATTAGCATAAATCTCATCTTCAGCTTGGATGAAATTATTCGCATTTTATTCCGCGTATCAAATAAATAAGTACTATCTCGAAATCAACGTGGTGCAAACAGATCAGCTGAAGACGCAAGTCGATGATGACACGAAGTTGAGAAACTGTTCGTCACGTATTGAATATTTTTTTTAAAGCACGCTGTTACTAACCGGCAATGTCGTCACTATCGTCAGTGGTTAGTTTCTGTTTGGACGCGGAAGTAAGGTTACATTTTCAGTTGACACGCGGTTGCGTAACAATCGAGTAAGCTTGTTTATATTTTTTATTACTAAGTCGATAGAAAATCATACCAACACGACTAAATTTTCGGACTATTTTTATCGTCACAATATTTACATTTATTTATATATTTTTACATAAATGAAACGACATTTGGTCGTTAACACGAAACAATAACACTGTTTATGTTCTTTGACTATTATGTTTGTTATTTTCTTTTGCATCAAAATGTAATATACGGTTTATACTGGTAAATATATAGTTGTCAGATATTCTAATGGATTAAAATTGTGCCACAAAGTAGGCTTATAATTTGTCGTCTATGGAACAGTGATCGAGCAAAAAGGATAGCGATTAGATGATCGTCATTTATAAGGATGTGACTGTATAATTTGGATGATTTACATTTATATAAGAAATTGTTTGTTTTATTTTTTAATTCGTTATTCGAAAAGTATATTCGAGTGTATTTATGGAAACTAGGTAATTGTACTGGTCGGTAAATTGTAGAAACGTCTTGGCAATCAGCCAATTCGACGTGCACTATTTATTGCGACTAGTGTTCGAAATAATATATAACGAATGAATAGCCGTGGTAATGTATTAGCAGAGTAATTAAAAAAAAACACCATAATATACATAAAGAATTCAAAGAGTCGTAAATTATTAAAACAGCTCGCATAATAGCAAGCGGAGCTGTTTCATAAATTGTAATCTGGAATTAAAAATGGAAGTCTTGCCGACAAAAGTGTAAGCGGCTAAGTTGTTTAAAACATTAAAATCGGAAGCTATCTGTGTGGCAGGTAATATAAATATTAAAATCGGAAGCTATCTGTGTGGCAGGTAATATAAATACATCTATGTTCGTTAATAACACAGGTATTCTATCGAGCTATCATAGCGAAAAACAATGTTGGTGAACAGGTTCAAAAATGTATAACAATTGTGGAAAAATGGTTTAAACTATGTAGACGTTAAGGGTAGAAAATTTAAGCACGTTTTATTTCCTTAAACGAAGATGAAAATTTACCGATTATAAGCTAAATGAATAAAGTCTAATTGCATTTCGATAAACGTCTATAAATCGTGTTTTGTAAACAAGTTGACATTACATAATATCTGATGGTGAAATATTCATTATTGACGCAAGAAAATAAAATGTCGCTAAACATAAAGCTATTTGTAAACGGATTTAGTTATACAGTATCTAGTTTTGGCGTACAACAAGCTAATCAAATATTAGTATCGTGCTAACATTTTAGTCTCGGATTTTACGAATTAGTTTAGCAATATTATATGGTTTTCGTAATCATGTGTAAACAGTTGAAAAATATATCAAAAGCACTTTTGGAAGATACCAACATCATCTTGAAAAAAAACACATCAATATACCAATGGCTAATGTTCCATACAAGACTAAAAAGATTTAATAGTGCACAGATGTTTTAGGAATTATGCCTGTAACTGTGAGAAATTTTGGAAGTTTTTAAATTATTTAGGGGGTTATCTTGTAATATTGTTTGTATTGTATTATTCGTTAATTTGTAAATATTTCGTGAATTGTATTGTTTACATTCTAATAACACATGTTTTATTATTGAATATTGCACGAGGAGGAGTAGTGTCCACGTGTGATGGTACTTCTCGCCTCGTGTTTTTTGTTCTGATGTTATTCAGTTCGGGGGAAATCTGACATGTGTATTGTTTATTTGTTTTTAAATTTACGTGCGATATAGCTTCGTTTTCTTCAATTTCTGAGTGAGCTTGGGTCTATATCAACATGCTGAAGTTAGTTTTTAGAGATCATATATTTTATATTGACGGTGTCGGTGTTTTCAATTTGAATTCGATGTTGTCTGTATTGGAATACACTAGATGAATCCGTCCATATTAGATATTTCTTTTGATATGAATTTTTTGTCATGTATTTTAAGGTTTTATATATTGCTATAATTTTAGCTTTATTAACGGATGTTTCTGAGGGAAGATGAGAAACATAAGGTTCATTATTTACAAGATAAACAGGGGTGGTTTTACATGTAAATTTTGAGGCATCAAAGGATTATTTTTATTGAGAATATCGGAGAGATTGAAATCTTTTTTGTACTTATTTAATTCGGTAGTTATTGTAACTGAAAGTTTTATCCAAGGCAGCAGTAGATTGTTTCTTCTAAATTTTGGTAATGGTAAATTGAAGTGTTACTTATGGATTATTTTTACGTTGTGTTAGAGATTTGGAAAGTTTGAGTTTACGTTTAAATAGACAGCGAGATCGATTTGTTATTAAAGTCTTACAGGCTGGGTTAGAAAATAATCTAGTGTAGTATTTGAGCATTAATATTTGTCTACTTCTAAGTTTTGGTAATGGTAAATTGAAGTGTTACTTATGGATTATTTTTACGTTATGCTAGAGATTTGGAAAGTTTGAGTTTACGTTTAAATAGACAGCGAGATCGATTTGTTATTAAAGTCTTACAGGCTGCTGGGTTAGAAAATAATCTAGTATAGTATTTGAGCATTAATATTTGTCTACTTAAGGGTAATATATTTACTAGAGCTCGTATGAAGTGCTTTTAGCGGTATTTAAAGAGTTGTATTTTGAACAGTAATAAGGTTTATTAATGCGTTGTAGTATGTTGATGTAATCTAATCCGCTTGATGTGTTTGATTTATACGACTTTATTAAAGTTTTTCAACTTGATCGCCAAGGTGAATATGAACGAGTATTTTCAACATATTTAATTTTTTTATTTTTAATTTACGTATATTTTTTTTTCAACTTAATTTTCTATCTAGAGTCAATCCTGTTATCTGTAAGGTCTTTGTGTTTTTTATTTTACTTGAACTTATTTGTAAGTAAGGTGTATTACGGTTACGTTTTGTACTGAATAAGATATGTTTTGTTTTGTATGAAGAAAACGAGAAACCCTGCGATGTGGCCGAGTGACTGAAATCATTTATGGTATTTTGAAGTAAAGGTTCTGTAAATTTCAGTTCATGATGTGAATAATATATACTGAGAGATCATCGGCATAAACATATTTGTTTTAAAATTTTATATATATATATATATATATATATATATATATATATATATATATATATATATATATATTTAGTGATAGAATAAACCCATTCGTAAATGTACAACAGCCGAAAAATAGGAAAACAAACTATCAGTGAATAAAATGTTTCCGCGAGCGAGAAATATCGATATAGAAGCAAATGATGCGTTAGAAACTAACTGTTTATAATAGGCAACAAATTGGAAAGTTACTTATATACAAAACAAATGAGAAACGTGATTACAGTGATTATAAAATAAATTTACATTTTTTCAAATTATCACACAAACATTAAGATATTATTTTTACTTATTCCGCAGTGTCCATCGAAAGTTCAATAAACTCGTCTTAAAAGGGGAAATATAATTACATATTTGTCGATAACCGAATATAAATTCTGATATCGCGTTTCAAACAAACCACGAGGTAAATATTAAATCGACAGAATAATTTCTTATTTTATAATAGTATTATATGTTTATAATTATTTGAAATAAAAGATTTTAACATTATAAACAGCTGTAACGGTTCAAAAATAAATTAACTTTTCTAAGTAACACCTTTATTAATTGAATACTTGTGAAGAGCCTATTTATTTACCTAATTTATGATACTGTGTACAGAATTAAAAAATAATAAAATAAATAAAATATAAACTGTGGTAGATGAATTTTAATCGTGCAAACTTTTTTCTTTTTAATTATGTGTTTTTATAGTGGGTACTCTTTTTCTACGTTTATAATTATTTGAAATGAAAGATGCTAACTTCGATAAAGAGCTCTAGTAATTCAAAAAACATTAACTGCTCTAATTAATACCGCGATTAATTTAATAATTGGGAAGTTATTTATTTATCTGATTTATGATACCATGTAAAGAATTAATAATAATAATAAATAAAATATAATCTGTGTCAGATAAATTTGAATCATGCAAACTATTTATTTCGAATTATTTGGTTTTATGGTGTTCTATAGCTATAATTATTTGAAATAAAATATGCTAACTTACATAAACAGTTCAGTTGGTTCAAAAATGAATTAACTGTGTTAATTAATACCTCGATTAATTTAATAATTACGAACTTATTTATTTACCTAATTAACAGAATTTAAAAAAATAAATAAATAAAATATAATTACGTAGACAAATTTAAATCATGCAAAATATTTATTTTTAAATTATGTGTTTTTAGATATTTCCCGGTACGTGTAAGCGTATTTCATTAATTATGTTTATTTTAAATGTGTATCTAATTATTTTTTTGTAATTTTTGTAAACTTCACAGTTATACAATTTCGAATGAAACGTCTGTTCAAAGTATTATTTTTCGTATTATCCTCCATTCAACTGTTTCTGGAAATACACCTTATATATATATATACATGTGTGTGTGTGTGACCGTTACAAAATTTTGAGCGTATTACTGGTAACCGGTCTTTAAGAACTAACTCGAGATAATTTACGTTGTTTCATATGTAGGTTATCAGTATTTGTTGTTTTTTTACGATTCCGACGAAAAATTTAACACGAATTTTACATGTTGACTTTAAAATTATTATCATTTTATTTATATGTTTTTAATGATATCACATTCATTAAAAATAGTGTATATAGATGAAATATATATGATTTAACGAGTACTGTAATAAAAAATTAACTTGTTTATAAATAATAAAAAAAAAAAGAAACAATAAATAGTGATGAAAAACTAGGAGCGAAAATAAAAGCATTAAACAATCCAAGATTAAATAATTCATAAATTAATACTACTTATAATGTTAACAACTACGATGAACTAGTGCTTAATATTCGTTTATTATATATATATATATATATATATATGAAAATTGCGCAAGTAAATTAAAACAGAAAAAGAACGTGTGTTTTGGCACCTTCAGTCGCTTCCGGATACTGATGTTCATCAATGTAACAAAGTGTGTGCAAACAATTCCAATGAAAAAGTACAGGAATCAAATGAAACGAAGCGATCTCCCAAACCTCCACCTGCAATAATATCCAGAATTGTTCAATATAAAGAGACGGAGAGGTTTATCTCCTCAGCTTTAAAGAGGAATTCTTATGTCTGGCTTTAAACAATGGTAAAGTTAAACTAAAAGTTAACAATACTGATAGCTATAGAAAAATAGTGAGAGCTGCTACACCATACATACTAATTGAAAGAAGAGAGGGCATTTAGGATAGTGATTAAAAATATTCATCACACAATGCCAATTGATGACATAAAAAAAGAGCATTGGAAGAAGATGTTTTTAAATTTAGGAATGTAATCAATATCAAGAAACAACGAACTAAGCAACCATTACCTATGTTCTTTGTGGATCTTGATCCTAGCGCTAAAACTAAAGAAATGTATAATGTCGAATTTTTGCTCAATATGAAAATTAAGGTTGAACCGCCATTCAAAAAATTCTCGTTGTCAATTTTTTGGACACAGTAAGTCGTAGTGTACATTGCCATTTGCCTGTATAAAATGTGGTTACTCACATCCAATAAATGTATGTATCAAAAATATTGATATAACTCCTAAATGTGTCAGTTGTGACGGAAACCATCCTGCGAATTATAAGGGATATATTCTATACAAGGAACTTCGTAATGCCCAAAATAAACCACGGGTAACAAATAACGCCAATCAACAAATTAATCTACCATCAAAAGTAATTCTAATCAAATTTTGAGTGACAGCAATCCTGCTCAAATTGATAGATCCATGAAATTTACGCCTCAGCATTACGTGCACAAAATACTAATCTTAACCTGAATAGACCAGTTCTCAATAGTAATAGTGATAATAATAATACTTGTAATAATAGCAATGAATTAAGTGAATTACTTTCAGAATTCAAAAATATATTAAATCAGCCATTTTTCACTAACAAAAGTTATGTTAAAATACCACGATATACTATTTATGATGCACAGCATCCGGATGGTACTACTCACGGAGGGGCTGCGATCATTATAAGAAAAAGCTTTAAAACACCACCTAATGGGCACGTTTGTAGCGGTATACTTGCAGGCAACTACTACCAAATACAATCTTACTTTGGTCCTATCGCAGTTTCTTCCCTTTATTGTCCTCATAGGCATATCATAACGTAAGAGCAGTTCAACGAAGATTTACTTCAGGAGGGGATTTTAATGCTAAGCATAAAATATGGCGATCCCGATTGAATAATCCAAGAGGGAATCAGCTGCATAAATGCATTCAAATGAACAATTATAACAACTTGTCATGCTAAGAATCTACTTACTGGCCTACTGACAACAATAAGATCTCGGCTTTGTTTGACTTTTTTTGTCTGTAACAGGATCAACGTTAATCATCTGCTTATTGAATCTTATCTGGATGATGTTTCTGATCACTCCCCAGTAATTATTAATGTTAGCTATGATGTCGTTTACGCTGATCCAAAACCATTAATGTGTAATAGATCAAATGAATGGGAGATATATCAACATTTAGTTGAAAATAAGATTAATTTAAACATTTCATTAAAATTTAAAAGGGATATTGAAGCGTAGGTAAAAAAAATTTCACCAGATGTGTCTAGTAGTCTGCATATTTAGCAAAACCTAAGAAAGAAAATAAAATCTTACAAATCAAAGGTCATCCAAAAGTAATAAAGGATGTGATACAGAAAAAAAGGAAATTAAGGCATATATGACAGAATACCAGAAACCCCAATGACAAAACTGCGTTTAACAAGGCATCTAAAGAATTAAGAAGCAAAATTCTCGAATAAAAGGACAGTAAATTTAATACATCTCTTCATTAACCCCTGATAATACTGATTACTCCTTATGGGGAAAATGGTAAGAATTATCAAAAATATTCACCAACCACGACTTGCACCTCTAAAAATTGATAATAAATGTGTTTGAGAACTGATGAGGAAAAAGCAGAATACTCTGTTGAAGAAGTAGAAATTACCTGCAAACTCCGTATCAAATGTGATCTATGTCACACCTATGGAGATAATTTTATACAAAGAAATTTGAATTTAAAAAAATATCCGGGATACGATTTAATTACTGCCACGATGGTTAAGAAATTACTAAAAAAAGGCTGTTACATTGTTAATATACATATTCAATGCGATGCTTCGCACAACCTACATTCCTATACGGTGAAAATTTGCGAATATAATTGTTATACCTAAACTGGGAAATCTGCTTCCTTTTTTTTTTTTTTGAA
The DNA here is from genome assembly GCA_032883995.1 of Coronaproctus castanopsis. Classification (NCBI taxonomy): domain Eukaryota; kingdom Metazoa; phylum Arthropoda; class Insecta; order Hemiptera; family Monophlebidae; genus Coronaproctus; species Coronaproctus castanopsis. Next base: position 123,074,047 of record CM065052.1, on the reverse strand, counting down.
AAATTACTGCTAAAAAGACTGAAACCTGTTCTAGTTGCAAACAATATAATACCGCAGTATCGATTAGGATTTAGAGATCAGCATAGTACAATAAAACAAATTCATAGGGTTGTTGATGTTATCCATAGAATTTTTGAAAAAAAGAAGTTTTACTTTGAAAAAACGTTCGATAAAGTGTGGCACGATGGCCTACTTTATACAATAAAATGCAAATTGCCGGTTCCTTATTATTTATTAATAAAATCTTTGGAAAATCGTCCAGCTATAAGATAAGGAGCTGCGGCCACTGTGACACGCTTCACGAAATAATTTAATTTGATCCTTAAACGTTATCCTCGCCGTTTATTGCTTCAAATAGGCAGATTGCTAGAAAAAATTATTAATAACTATCGATGTATGTAGTATCTTTCGTTAGCAAATATACAGAACTGTTATACCAATTACTTACAATCGGCCATATTATAAATTCTGTACACAAAAAAATTACATACTAAAAAGTAGGTTTATAACTTTATTTAAAACCTAGGGACGAACAGTATTGAAAAAAGATTAGTACATCATTGTAGCCTACGTATTGAGTGAATTGGGATTTACCTCTTATTCTTCAATAAATTCTTTGTTGACTTCTGTTATTTCGTTCACTTCTCCAATTTAATAATTTTCTTATTTAATCCTACGCTTCTCTTCTATTCTATTTCTTTCCATTATAACATCACCAAATTGTATGTCACCGTACAGATTTTTCCCTCATTTAATAATGACGTATTTCCTTCAAACATCAACTGCAAGGTTCGCTCTCCGTAATGAAATTTCCGTAATTCTCTCTTAATATTTAGTGACGGTCCGAAACGCGCTTCTTCGCTAAGAGCTAATCGATAAAGTAATTGAAGTAATAAAAAACGTGAAGAATAAAAAGTTGCAGGAATAAATGGTATTTATATAGAACAGTTGGAAGAGTTAAATCATAGAGGTGTTACGTCGGCTACACAAATATTTAACATAATCATTGGGCTAGATTCGGTCCCGAAATTACGTACAAAATCTCATATGGCCGAAGTATTAAAATCAGGCAAAGACAAATTATGTTTCCGCCTGATATCATTATTGTATCAGCTTATGTTTGAATATTAAGTTTCGGATACAATCGAAAGTAGATTAATACCAGTAAAGAAAATCAACTGCTAAGTTTAATTTAACGTACAGATGTATACCAGAAAAAAACAGATTGCTGATGGCGTATTTATAAATCTTAGTATAGCTTATAATATAAAAAATTAAAACAGATTTTTAGAGAAAAAATATAACTTAGTGTAAAGACTGGAAGGATGTTTTATGTATCACATCGAGATAAAAAAAGTTCGTTGTAGAAAATAATGTAACGTTTTTTTCCAAGCGCAGTATATTGGCACCTACGTTATACAATATACAGATTTTCGAATAAGGACGGGTCAGGTCGATATTTAAGTGAAATAAAACAAATTGTGTATGAGGTATTAACGAAAATATTTTTGAATATAAATGCCCGTGTATGCCATAATGTATGGTATCTAACAGTAGTCGAATCTGGTTGGATTTTAGCGGTAGTGTTAGTAATGTTGACTAAGTAGATTTATCGATTACGACTTATTGGTATGTATCTGCGACTTCATAAAACCCTACAAGAAAAAGTAGCCGTATCAAATCACACCATATTGATGATTAACTCACGTCACCTCTGCGAAAGATAACCTTATCCTCAGATCGTTCATGCTGAATATGGCGTGTGGCGCAATGAAACTTCACAATGCAATTTTTGCGACGTGTAACAGAATAATGAACAACAGATTAAACACACGCAGCCAAAACACCGTAGCCACTGCATGCTGTCAACATAGACCTACCATTATTACAATACTTCACGAAGAACACCAAGCATTTCTTATATTCTAACGATTTACGTCGATGTTCAAGACAATAGACGGACCTGAACGAATTTTACAGAATTAACGAATTAAGTCCAAATCTAAAATCCAGCGCGTGTATTTCATCTGTAAAATACTAATTAAAGTGTAAACACGTTAAAATGACGTGGACACAATGAACATCCAAAATATCTTGGTGTGATATTAGACCGCTCACTGACATACAGTAACCGATATGAATTCCTAAAAATGAAATTAGCTGCTCGAAACCATATTTTTCGCAAGCTGATTTAATCGAAATGAAGGAGCCAGAGACGTTTTCAGAGCAACTGACATGACATCGCATTTCGAATCAGTTTTGACAAAAGTTTAGCAGTTGTAAACAGAATTTTCAAAAAAAAAAAAACACTAAATAAACAGAAATGCCCTTTTAATGTTTCAAGTGCAGAACAAACTATAGGGTGACCCATAGAAGACGGATGGTTTTGTTGTATTTTGAATAAATCAAAAACTACTCGACCACAATTTTTGAATGAAATTTTATTTAAAAATAGGAAAACCAGAGATTAGCTTACAATCATTTGTGGAACACAATATCGTTCAGATGACCGCCATTTGCATTCATTCACTCTTTAGAAAATTTTCGGAGATTTTTTTGCAGCTTAGGTAGCTGAATTTTTGAAATTTCTTCAGAAATTCTAATTTTCAGGTTTCCCAGATCTCGTGGTCGTGTTTCGTAAACGCGGCTCTTAAGGTATTCCCACAAAAAAAAATCGCGTAACTTTGAATCTTTTCGAAACTTTGTTTGCACTGTCGTGATCGATTCGCGACAAAAATAATGATCCACGCAAAGTGCGCGCTCCTTCTTGTTATAGGATGTCACGATAACTGAAAACTGAAGCTAGACAAAAACAAAACTCTCGCGTGTACACTAAACGTGGAGCTTGCGGTTTGCGTTGTACAGTCTTACCAACTGCGATATGCGAAGAACAAAACCGTCCGTCTTATCTGGGTCCACCCTATATTTACACTTGTAAACACTTTGCCTACTTCACTCACTTAAATGCATAAATGTATTAAAATCGATACATCGTACTAAATGTTTTTTTTTTGTATCGGCACTTAATTGTAATCACAAAAGTTATATAGAAATTTTTTCATAATTTTATGAAAATAATCTTAAATTTTTTTATTTTTCACAGGTTTTCCGTAAAAAAGTATATTCGTTAGATAATGATAATTATAATGAATGTTTTTATTTTTTTCCAAAATCATCCAAATAATTTTCTATATTTCGAGTATGTAGTATTCCTTAAAAAGAAAATATAACACACTGTCGACTGAAAGTTTGATAAGGTGATGACGAAAGCGTGTTCAGCTTTATTTTTATTTATTGTTTTTTTTTTTTTTTTTGGTTTTGGTGTGTATGTGATTTTATCTAAAAATAATATATATATATATATATATATATTTGTGCGCATAACTTTGGTAATGTAATATAATGACGACTTGGTTTAATCTTATCATTTTTAAAGGTACGTCTGTTTCTTCTACTTTCAGGTAATTTTATGTTTACCGTTCATAACGAACTGAATACGAAGCATTTCATTTTAATTACGATACCGGAACGCGGAATTACGAATTAGGTAAATATTATGCATATATACGTACTAATGTAACACGTTCGCAATAATCGTTATTTTATTGACGCATTTACGAAATAATTTAAAGGTCAATTTCTGATTGTTAAAAATTTTTTTTTAAAAAACTTAATTTGTCATTTTCACGATGAAATATAGTTTGAAAATTTTATTAATGTTAGAGTAGAAAGTTATATTGACGAAGTTTTTGTTTCAGCGTCGCAAACTCGAGTAACTGTCTTATTCTATCAATTTAATTAATGCATTCAAAATATTCTAAATAGAATATGATCGATATAAAACGATTTTTAATTTAATCTAAGAGTACCGTTCAACGAATTCGTTCTATAATAAAGATTTAACAGCTGGGCGTTACACTAGACTACTCTACTAATTTATTGTAAAATTTCCAAAATATTTTATCGTGTTAGTAGTTTTGTCAGTTATCAGTCCTAAATGTATATTACCAACTCTTCGACTTCAAACATCGTGAATTTAAGCTAAAATAGTTTCGTTTTAAAATCAATTTAATTATTCGGTGTTTTAGATAATATAACATATATTCATTAGCTTACTTATACAGATGGGTTCGTTTAAAAATTTCAATCCATTTTTGAAAATAATTATATATATATATATAACTTAAATAAAATTACATCGATTACAATCATATTGTAAGCGTCCGGTACATGTGAAAATAGAGTTGTATATCTGTAAACTCCGCATTTAATTTATATCGTAAAGTGGTTTGTGCAACATCATACATGCTTTATTGAATCAAACCCATTGTAGTAAAATTTTGCATAATTCTATGCATACCAAAATTGATTATTTGCATAATCGATCGGAAATACAATTTAAAATGTAAAAAAAAAGACTCTAAAGATTTCCTCTGAAGTTGCTTTAAACAGTTAAGGTGATATCGTATGACCTTGTTTTGATATCTCTCTTTAGAGCAATCTGTTTAGCATTGGTTCACAACCGTATTTTTCTCGTAGCTGAATTGTACAATTTTTCAATCATTTTTACATGCGGCTTTTATTAACACCGCGTTTATCTAAAGTCGTTAATGTTACCAACGTTTCCACAGAATAACCTTCGATTCAAAACATTTTCCTGTAAATTGTCGCTCTTGCTAATGGAAGGCGTCTGCGGTTCGCATATTCCTATATTCGTATAATAACCGGTGCTTCGCTGTAGGTACATTTTTTTACTCGATATACTCAGATTTAAAACATGTTTGTTTCCTGGTTTGGTTAAAATCGATTTGCTGACTGAACGATTGATTAATATTTTTAGACACGGAATTATATTATTCTCAAACGTTCGAAATATTGTGCAAGTTGTTTAATAATTTAAAAAAAAAAAACACATTATTTTTTTCAACAATACGCACGATTTTAACTTTTACGCTATCACGGCTTGCGCGCCGTTCAGAGGTGTCTTTTAAACGTTTTAAATTATTATTTAAATTTAAATAATAATTTAATATAAATCTTTAAACTGATCAAATACCCTCTCCATAGAATGGACACGATGAAGTCAATCGATATACTGTGGATTTTTTCTTTTTATAGATAAAAAATCAAAGTAGTCGACGATCGTATAAATTATTTTTTGACTTAGGTCTTCCGTAAATCACTTCGTATTCGAATTAAAACCGAGTGGAAAATGTAAAATGTCTCTAGGCTTCTATCGATTTACATTTATTATGTATGCCATAAACGATTATTTGTAAAAATACAACGATGAGAAATGTTTCCAAATCGAATTTATTGAACAACGAGGGGTAAATCATAATTCACTCAATACGTAATAATTATGTAGACACTTTTTTTTTAATACTATTTTTTCCTAATTTTTATATAAAATTTATCTAACACGCGTAAATACACTTTTAGTACATTCGATCACGACAGTGCAAAAACAGAGTTTCGAAAAGAATTCAAACTTACGCGATTTTTTTGTGGGGATACCTTAGGGATTTTGAAGACCCGAAAACTCGGATTTCTGAAGAAATTTCAAAAATTCAGAGACGTATGTTTGAAAGTGTTCGAATATTTTGTAAAAAGACTGGATGAATGTTTTTATTATTATTAATTAATTAATATTTTTAATTTGAAATATTCGATTATCTAACGCACAGTTTGCAGAAATGTAATCGATAAAGTTAATACGAAGGAAATAGAAATGGACGATTTTACGAACCATACCGACGAAAGGTCGAGCTACAATTTAACCTGGTACAAATTATCGGTATCCGTTAAGAAAAAAATTGATGACGCGCCATTTTGGAAGAAGTCGAAATATAGGAAATTTGAAATATTAAAGGACGGTACGTTATTTATAATTGAATAGTATCTGGGCGATAGAGCTTTTGCTCGTTTTTTTTTTTTTTATTTTTTTTCATTTATTTATTTTTTTAATATAAAAATCGTATTCTTTTTTGAAATTATATTTAGATAGGATAACTATTTTAATAGTGATAGGATTTCGGTTTCATAAATTTCCGTAGTTATAACTAAAAATTTCACTTTTACCTATTACCTGTAGATTACCTGTAGATTTACGTGCCATGTACTGCACCTAGACCAGAGGCACGGGAAAGGAGAGAACGTAGGGTTAGTGAGAATCAGTAGAAAGTTGGAAGAATAAATTGAAAGTACGGATTGTTAAATTGGATTATATAAATTAGAGGATTTAAGAAAATTTAATAAACTATTGGAAGCATCTTGCGTGTAGGAAAAGATGTCTAGGAGCCTGAGCGGTTTGTCGAGGATAGAACGTTGGGAGTTGAATTGCACACATTCAAGGAGAATGTGTTCGACGGTAATGAGGACATTTCAGGTTGAACAAAGAGGAGGAGGAAGATTTTGTAGGATGTAGCTGTGTGAGATATTAGTATGACCTAGGCGCAGACGAGCAAGTACAACATCATCTCTTCTGTTTGCCGAGTGAGATGGAATCCGGAGGCATGTTGTGTCTCGAACTGATCATAGTTTGTTGGTGAGTGGAAGTGCAGACCACTGGAAGTTCCATGATTTACGCACTGAAGATTTTATGAAAGTCGAGATCTTTCATTGGTGTAGTCAGGAGCGGGAATGGTTGAAGCAATGATCCTTCTCTTGCTGCACTATCCGCTTCATCATTTCCTTGTATATCAACATGCGATGGAATCCATGTGAGAACTACATGTTTACTAGAAGTTATGATCAAATGATCAACTTCTTTAGCGAGGGGGTGTAATTTAGGATCATGAAGATCACTAAGGCATTGTAATGATACAAGAGAGTACGTGCATATTAAGAACGGCTGGTCAACGACAATGTTTGAAATATCTATTACCGCCATTTTGATGGCATATAATTCCGCCGATAGTATTGAGTAATGGGGTGGAGTGGAGAAACGAACTATAGAGTCCTGGAACGAAACGAAAGCGCCTCCTACTCCAGTTTTGTTTTTAGAGCTATCGGTGAAGTATAAGCTATGAGATGGGTACCGTGAAATCATTTCTAGGTAAGCTGCTTTTATTACATTTTTAGGAGTATGATTCTTTGAAAATTTGGTCAGACTAAGGTCTATTGGAATAGTGTGCTGACTCCAAGGAGGAATGATGTTAAGGGAGGAAGGAAAAACTGGGGGAAGGTAGATTTGAAGAGAGGACAGGATATTTTCTATTTGTTTAGCAAAAGTAAGAATTGATGGGGAAGATTTGAAGCCAAAGGTTGAGGAGTGGGAAGGAAGATTAGGATTTGAGGAGAAGTGAATGAAGGAGAGAAGTAGAGAACGCTGCCTATGTAGATCAAGAGAGTGAGTTCTCCAGTTTCGCATATGATGCTGCAAACTGGAGTCGTTGGGAACGCACCGATGGCCAGTCGGATTGCTATGTGATGGATTGTGTTAAGGGGTTAAAGGACCTTTTTACTAGCGGAACTGTAGATTTCGACGCCATAGTCAATTTTAAGTTTTATAACAACATGGTATATTTTTAACAGATTGAACGATCTGATCCAAATGTTGAGTGTGAGAGCATTTTGATAATGTTAAGTCTGGAAGTATTTAATATACGCTACATGAGGTTTCCAAGTTAGCTTGTTATCAAAAATTATCCCAAGATATTTAACGTCGTTTGAAGATTTAATGATTAAGTCCATGTTGGCAGTTTCGTATTCGACAAAAGTGAGTGAAGTGCGGACGTTTTAGAAGGAGAAAACTCCATTCCATGTTTTAGGGACTAGGAAGTCAGCTTATTTATAGTATCTTGTAAGGAATCTTCACCAAGACTGACATAAGGAACCGATATAAATATTGCAAGGTCATCGGCATAAGCAGCACATTTGACTGGTGGAGCAATCTCATTTACAATGTCATTAGGCTATATTAAATAATGTAGGACTTAAAACTGACCCTTGAGGAAGCCCTGTGGACAGGTTATAAAACGATGACATCGTATCGTTTAATCTAACGTGAAATTGACGCTCAGTAACGAAGTTCTGAATGAAGATAGCAAGACGTCCGCGAATATTCTAGTTTTGAAGGGTAGATAAAACCTTGTATACAGGAATCCGGTCGAAGGCCTTTAACCAAATCAAAGAATACGGCTAAAACGTGATGTTTATTAATGAAGGAACTTTGTATATAATTCTTTAGGAACATGAGTTGGTCGACTGAAGATCTTCCAGGTCTGAATCCGCACTGAACGCTGGTTAACAGTTGTCTAGACTCGAGAACCCAGAGGAGACGGTTGTTAACAATTCTTTCAAAAATTTTACAAATAACAGATGTTAATGAGATAAGGCGGTAATTATTAATCAGCATAGGATTTTTGTTAGGCTTCAAAATCGGTACAATATCAGCAATTTTCCAGATTTTTGGAAAAGAGTGAGATGTCCATATGCTATTAAATGCATTGAACAGAAGGTTGATTGCAGTATTTGAGGCTCTTTGGAGCATCAAGATATGGACTCCATCTGGGCCTGGTGATGATGATTTCATATTATGGATTGTGCGTTAAAGTTCACTAATTGTGATAAGACTATTATAGGGTTCATCGTCTGAAGAAGAAAAGCCGAAATCTAAATTACTACTGCTCTTTTCGCTAGTGTAGGCGCGATGATCAGTAACCTGAGTGATCAAAGAGCGTGCAAATGCGGAGATTGAGTCTATGTCATGTATGAGTTTGTTATCTATAAGGATACAGGAAAGTGGTGTTGGGGTGGTTTTCTATTGATACTAGATACTATTAATTTTCTTCCAGACTATTGCACTTGAAGTTTTAAGATTAACTGACTTTACAAAATCTTGCCGGTATTTACGTTTCGCTTGTTTTAGAGTGAAACCTGTTTGGGCTCGTAACATTTAGAAAGTTATGTGATTTTACAGTGTAGGATGTGTCTTCAGTTGTTTTAATGCTTTGCGCCTTTTCCTTATTGCAGAAGTGCATTCAGCGGACCACCATGGAATTGAATTAACACGTTTCTTTACTTCCGGAGAATGAAGGTTAGCATGAGAAACAAGTTTATTTGTGAACACTTGCATGTAATTGTCCGATTCTGAGCTGTCTATATTAATGGATCGGAGGACTGCGGCTATAGAATTATGGAATGCATTACAATCAGTTCTGTGATAATTATACCGTTTCTTTTGTGGTGGTGATGGACAGTATAAGTTATTTGTTCGAAGAAGAATAATAGTGCTATGATCGCTGCCAGACAAATCAGAGTGTCCGAAGAGATGAATTTCACCGGCAAAGATCAGGAGAAAGTATAATTATGTCCAAGGTAGACCAAGATTTTGATGAGAAATTGTAGTGGGTCGGTTCAGATGTGCACGTCAAGATTATAAGGCGACATCAGGTCTTCTAAAATTCGGCCTTTTTTGTTGTATTTATTACCATTTCATGAGGGGGAGTGAGCATTGAAATCTCTGCACAACAAAAACGGTCTCGGGATCGAAGATATGATGTTTACCAGGTCTTGACGATTGATTTCTTCATTAGGGGGTAAATAAATTGATGCTATAGTGAGTGGAGTGGAGAGAAATACTTTTGCGGCAACAATTTCTATGCTGGTCTGAATTTGGATTTACTGGCAATGGATATTTGATTTTACCGCTAGAAGAACCACGCCTGATGCACACTGAGCCGATAGACGAGAGTGTGAAAGAATATTATAGTTTTGGATACTAAAATTATTGTTTGGCTTCAAATGAGTTAGTATGGTTTCACGACTATTGTTGTTCATAGTTAATGATAAAAACGATGGAGCGAAATTATTTGTAGTTGCGAATTAGGACGAGAAACTGATAATGTCCTTGAGTTTTTGTTCAAGTTTAGTGAATCTGAGTTTGATCGACCTTTCTGATAGTGAAGAGTGATTTTCGTTTAATATTTGTAATAAGTCATATGGAGAGATTTTAAAGTCTGTTAATATCTGCAATATGTGTTTACCCTTGGCTAAGTCCATTAATAGAGAGAAGTTGGAAAATGAGATAGGATATTGTTTAGAGGTAAATTTTTCATTAATAGTTTTAGAAGGTCTTTAATTGAAGTAGCTGAATTTTGCTTCAGTTTATTTTTGTCTAAGTTATCATCAGAAAGATTTAGGTCCGATTCGATCTCAGAACAGCAAGGGGTTGCCTCCATCTATTTATCAACCGTTGAGCCTTTTTTCCTTTTCTTTTTTTGATAGATGAAGGTGTAGTGGAGCTGAGAATGCTAGCTTCTGGTTTGATCAGATTATTGGAGTCGGATGCGTTCGAGGTGTGAGATAATTGCCTTTTTATATTTTCAGAATGGGACAAATTGATGGGTTTGATGGTATTATCGACTGCAGGTGGAACTACAGAAGGGATCTTTTCTACATGATCATTGTTTACTGGATCTAACGAAGGTTTTTTTTGCGAGAGATATAGATGAACATTCTTCGATTCGGTGCACCTTGGATCCACATGAAAGACAAGTATGTTCTTCAGGTGAGATAAATATTCTGTAGTTGCGTTCGTTATAAGAAAGCTCGAAAGATTTGGGGAGGGTGGTAGTATCAAAATTCCCCTCGGTATAGATTTGGCGACGCCAACTTACGATGTGACCAAATAGGTCATCGGAGGGTTTGACAAATATCGGACGAAATTATTTTGGAATCTTTCGATCGAATTTAATTTTTACTTAAAATAATTCTTTCGTAAATTAAAAAAATATTTCCGAAAATGTCCGTTACTTAAATCGAAAACGATGGCCGAGATATAAAATGTTAATTATATTTATTATAAAAAGCCGATTCCTATACTTATAACATTCGATTGTTTAGTTAACGGGATCGAGCTGAAATTTTCAACGTACATTTAGATAATTGTCGAAAAAAAAAAACAAATGAGAAATAATTGAAATTTCTAAAAATCTTATGGGGTGTATTCGTGGTCGGGGTTCAAAATGTTAAAATTCGTTAATTTTCGTGCAGATCAATTTTAATTACTTATTAAATTATTACGCTCATTTACAAAATTCCATCCACATCGCCAGTGCCGTTTCGAGTATATATGTATATCATTATCATCATCATATTCAGCTGATCAACTAATATTTCACGGTATAGCTTCTTCATGAATTAACCACATATTTTGCGTCATTCCTTCTGGTTTTGAGCAGCTCTGATCCAGGTAACTCCTAATTTTTGTCTGAACTCGTAATCCCATCTTATGTGCGGTCGTCCATGGAGCCTTTTTTTCCCGTTGTGATTACAACTGTGAGATTCTTGCTGTCCATCTTCGATCTGCTCTTCTCATTATATGACCGACGGCCCACTGCCATTTCATTCTATTTATTCTTTCTATTATATCTGTTACTTTTGTTTTATCGCGGACCTCGTTTGATCGTTTTCCGGTCTTTTTTAATGATTGATAGCAAGCATCCCATTGATTTCTGGGCTACTTGTAACCCATTTTTTTAATTCAGCGTCTATGTGTCTCACAACCGTATGCCATCACTGGGAGGATGCATTGATCTAACGCTTTCTTTTTAAAGTGCTGGTTTGAAAATAACCGAATTCCGTCCAAACGCTCCCCATCCCAGTTTGATCATTCTACTTATTTCTTGATGCAATGATCCTGTGATAATAAACAGTTGACCTAGATATATAAATTTTTGGACTGTTTCCAGATGTTTGTCTTCAAGTTTTTTTATCTTTATTTGGTGTAAATTCGTTTAGCATTATTTTAGTTTTCAGCTGGTTAATGCTTAAGCCCATTGTTTTGCTAATTTAATTTAGTTCTTTTACCTGTCTCTGTAACTCATCAGCAATTTTTGCTATCAAAACTATGTCATTGGCAAACCTTAAATGATTTAATTATTCCTAGGTTTGGCCAACTAAACTGTTAACTTTTTTGTAAAGACTCCTCTCTTTACTCTAAGTTCTGGTGTCATTTCGTGTAATCTTACTGTTGATTTTGCATTTGCATAAATGTTCTTCAATAGTTCTAAGTATGTTTTACCTACTCCTTGTTCTCACTCTCTTTCTCTCTCTCTCTCTCTCTCTATATATATATATATAATCTATAATATAAAAATGAATCGCTAAACGTTGTAACCGCATAACTCAACAACGCCTGGACCAATTTGGCCAATTTTTTTTTTAAATGTTCGTTGAAGTTCAAGGATGGTTTTTATGGCGAGAAAAATTCGTAAAAAAATTTCAGGGAGGTTAGGGGTTTAAGGGGTAAATTATTTAAATTTCGATTTTGGACAAATTTCGATAGATACGATTTGGTAGATATTAAAATGCCCGATACGAAACAGAAAACCGTTTTTCGTTACGATTGATAGGTGTCGAGCTACGAATTTTTGAAAATCGATGACCTGCCACCTTTGGCAAGTCATAGCGAGCGACGTAAACATTTTTAAACGATTCCGACTTTACAAATAGTCGTTACTATATAAGATCTATCGGATGAAACGAAAAAACCGCGAAAAAAATTTCAAACCCGATCCGAAAATTTCAAGCGATTTTTTCGAAATTTTGATTTTTTCGCAATAATTTGCGAACGATTCTAAATTTTGGAGATAGTGTTTTAATGAAAGTTATTCGTCATTAAAAGACGCGTCTAACGTTGGTATTGCCGTATTTTTATATCGAATAATCGCCGAGAAAATCGGGCTTAAAGGTTTTTGGGGTTTTGGGCCCTTTTTTAAGCCTCTATGGTAGCTAAAGGGTTTGGGTTGGTCTTAAAAGAAAGTAGACGTAGAGATCTATAATCTATATTATTAGATAAACCGGTATCGAGAAATCGCGAGTTGAAAATTTCATTTTCGATTTTTAAAAATTCTACCGGCGATTTTTGGCCGGCCGATACTACAATGCATTTAGAAACTCGCTGGATTTGCCAGGATTGCCACCTCACAATCTTCAGTTAAAGGTTGGATCGGTAGTTATAATGTGCGAAATATCAACCAACCGCGTCTTTGCAACGGCACACGTTTAGCGATAAAAAAATTACTAAACAACGTGATAGAAGCAACTATACTAAGGGGAAAGTATAAAGGAGAAGATGTTCTCATACCGCGCATCCCAATGCTTCCGACTGATGTGCCATTTGAGTTTAAACGACTACAGTTTCCAGTGCGGCTTGCTTTTGCTATGACCATAAACAAGTCCCAGGGGCAATCATTAAGTGTTTGTGGTATTAATTTGGAAAACCCATGTTTCTCACATGGTCAGTTGTATGTTGCCTGTTCCCGTGTTGGAAAACCATCAGATTTGTTTGTCTATGCGCCAGGTAATCAAACGAAAAACATCGTATATCACAAAGCACTACAATGAAAATAAAACTGATTATTGTTAATAATTATGATTCACATGATTAACAATAAAGCGATCTATCGGATGAAACGAAAAAACCGCGTTTCAGCTAATAAATTTATACATTTATTGATTGTGGGGCGATACGAAGTTCGCCGGGTCAGCTAGTATATATATATATATATATATATATATATATATATATATATATATATATATATATATATATTATAATAATAATAATAATAATAATAATAAGATAAGATTATATACGAACTGTTATCGTTCGATATTATCTTTGTCTTTTTTTCCCTAATTTGTTGCATTATCAAATATATATATATGCACGTGTGTGTGTGGCGCCTCTTATCTTAGCAGATATTGCCTATAAATTGAAAAATTTGTATGTTGTATAATATTTTTAAATCGAATTCTGAATAATTACTAAAACGATTAAATAAATTCGTCGTTACGATAAAAATAAAATTATTTTAACTATTGTCGTTTAATAGAGTAAATTTATTAAAACCATTTATTTTCTTTTCGAATTTCTTCAGAATTATAAAATTTGTTCAAAATAAATAAATAAATAAATCTTTTATTAAATAATTAAAATACATTTTCCCTTCAAAATAATCTCAGTCGTTGTCGATAGGAGTGTTTTCGTTAAACATCGAAATGTGCAACGCCGATTACGATTATCGAATCGATTATCTATTTCGATTTGTTTAATCATTTATATTTCCTTTTTAACGTTCGTAGTATATTCTTGCCCCCCTCCCGTAACTGTTTTCTTTATTAAAATTAGAAAAATTACATTTAAAATAAAAATATTTATTGTTCTTATTTTTCATTGAACAATTTCGTCTGTAATATTTTTTCCGTAATTTTCTAATTTATTGCGTACTGTTTGTGATTATTTTAAAGTACGATGTATTCGAAAATAATACGCGAAATATTTATTTAAAATTTAATTTCGACCATTCGTTATAATAATAATTTTATTATTATAAGATTAATTGACCTGTATGTCACTGGCACTCGTCGATTACACGTTCGTTCCAATCGGTATATGTGTAACGTCTGTCTCTCTTTATTATATTTTCAACAATACAACATATAAGAATTTTATTACAACATAAGATACGGTAATGAAATATATATATATATATAAAGTTAATTCAAATACTTCTGATCTCAATAAGCTAAATTGTATGAGAAAAATTGAAGGTATATACAAGTATTGCATTACTATATAATGGTTATTTATGACACTTTACTCGTTGACAAAATAAACAAACGCATGAAATGAAGATTATTTTAGTTCGTTTTAGTGATACAACATATCGATTATAAGAGAGACAAAGATTAACAGACTTTTCAGGCAATTATGAATAATGAAACCGGCAATATGCTCGTCAAGTTATAAAACAGTTTTGAATTTCATACGGGCTGTCAGTTTTAGCGGACATGTTGACGCCTTCATCAACTGAAAAAATTCTCAAACATCCAAGCACATTATTAGATTTTTTTTAATAATAATTTTTTTTAATTCGATTTTTGTTTAGAAGGTAAATATTCTCTCACTGACTTCTTTCTTCGTTCACTGCTATCGCTGCTCTCTTGAACACCTGATTATGATTTTATCATAGTTTCGTGAGAATTACTGTAGTGCGTCGTGCAGTGCGAGTTTTTTCCCTTACGAAAATTTTGTCGTTTTTATTTTATTTTTTTTACTTTACGTATTTCTAATGTATTTTTTTCTTAGTTTCCGTGTAAATCAATATTAAACATTAATAAGTATGTTAATTATTTGTTAAATTGTATATTTTAAGCATCCACTCACTTGAATAAGAGATTTTTAAAAATTGGCTTCACAGCCGGTTATATAGAGATACATGACTTCCACTCGATATGGTTCTTATAATGAACTTTATTGTAATTATCTTTCATCATCTGCTCCTGTTTCGGCTAGTCCGTATTTCTTTAGTTCTGGTTAGTCCAACGAAAGATGTAATAGTATTCAGTGGTTTTATTTCTTGTTGGCGAAGCTAATAAGTTAGTATCAAATTAACTTATATCTAAGGTGTGACATGAAATACCGATCACTCTCAATAGAGCGAACAGGACAGATAAACATGAAATATTTATTGTTCCGTATAATATGCTCTTTGTTTCACATTTAAGAGACTTCGTCTAATGTTTAGCTCTTCTAAAATTGATTAATTTTCTCTGTTCGCTCTACATGAGATTTTCAGTATTGTACTCCGTAAAAGCATCAATTCTCTGTTTATCATATTTGTGTATCGGTCCGAGTTTCTATTCTATATAGAAATATATATATATTACGATTAGCTTACGTTAGTTCACTGGTGGACATTACCTTTCAACAATTATATCTATCCTATGACTCCATTATGTAATTTTTACACGCCACCATGGTTATATCAACCTGCCAATATATATATATATATATGTGTGTGTGCATTATGTAGTCTATGCTTGTTTATGTAGTATTCTCTATTACAAATATGGAGGTAATGGAAAAGATCGGAGAAGAAGACATGAAAATAGTAAAAGATATTGAAGGTAAAATAAATCGATCATAAAATAAGAGAAGGCGGATTATTCATGACAGTCAAGAAAAGAACGGTGGAGTCAATAATAAGAAACATATTAGAACGGGTTATTATTTCCACGCCTTGAACCTAATCATACCAAAAGCCAAAGAGATCAAGTCATTTAATTGGAATACAGTACGGTGTACGGATGTGACTTTGATGATGATAATGATTTCGTAATTAGATTATTAGTTTGCGTTATAAGCAGTTCCGGTAAAGTGTAGTTTGTTTTATGTCGATTCGTTGAGGAAATATAACGATTAAAAGCAACATCAGTCGATTGTTTGTAATTTAATTTTCCATCAGTCATGCCGCTCAGAATTGATTATTTTATAAACATTTCGTTCTGAATAATCACAGTTATTTGGAAATTGTAATGATGTAATTGACCATGTATTTTGGTAACGATATGTTGATCTGGAATTCAAAATAAGATTATCGCATTAATCATCCCTTGTAAAAATAATTATAGTTTACAAATCTCGAAATGAAAAATGTTCGAATTTCTGTTCAATTAGAGGAAGAAAATTCGTTTCATATTATTGTTATATAAACAGATACTCAAACCAATCTGGACCTACGGTTGTCAATTCT
Source organism: Coronaproctus castanopsis (assembly GCA_032883995.1). Classification (NCBI taxonomy): domain Eukaryota; kingdom Metazoa; phylum Arthropoda; class Insecta; order Hemiptera; family Monophlebidae; genus Coronaproctus; species Coronaproctus castanopsis. Next base: position 123,057,500 of record CM065052.1, on the reverse strand, counting down.
GGGGATGCGCTAAGTCCAGTAACATTGCGCAAATACAACGTTGCCATAATAAAATCCTTAGAGAAATTACAAACGCTCCATGGTACGTCAGTAATCGTACATTGCATACAGATCTTCATGTCAGTAAAATCCATGACGAAATCAAAAAACTTGCAGAACAGTACAATCATAAGCTACAGGCCCACCCAAATAGCCTGGCCGTTGCATTGCTTAACACAAGTCCAATGAAGTCAGACGACTGAAGCGGAAAAAGCCTACTGATCTATTTTAAGTAGCATTAAGTTAACAAGAAGACTAGATGAAACTCATATCGTTGGATAGGAGTTTCCACAAACCACTTCCACATTACACGCCAAGTGCTAGATAGCCTTATGAGCTAGTTGCACATTCGCGGAAGAAGAAAAAAAAATTTTGTTCGTAGTACTAAGTTAAATTAGAAAGATTGCAATAAGAATCAATAGAAAATCACACACATCTTTCTTCAAATTTTTTTTAGATGCTGTATCGTTATCGTTAGTCTCGTTCCTCTGATTTAATTGGATTTCTTCTTACAGCTCCGAATTTTGCATATTCTGGTCCAAACATAGTCAAAAAGAGCTTTTCGAATAATAACTTACCCTAGTGCGAATAAGAACACGATGAAAATCACGTGATGCTAAATGATAGAAACTGACCTGACACAGCCTATTTCACGGACCGATGGAATTAATAACGAGAATCTCGTTGATCGATAGAATTAAAAATTAAGTTTTTTGTTTTTTTTAGATATTTACAAATAATTATAATATTAAACCGATAATATTTTCGTAATTGTATTTTTCCAGTTAGCGGTGTTGTCAGCAGTTGTAGTTTAACGGCAATAATGGGTCCGAGGTTTGTATCAATAATTAGTTCGATAAAATAACCATAGAATCGTATAATTAACGCAAAATCATACATATATTTGTGATTATGACAACAGTACGATACATAAACAAATTATATGCACGTGTTTATATATATATCGACTTATATCGTTTACATATTGGTATACGAAAAACTCGAAAGTACAAACACTGTATAGTGCATATATAATAATCTTGTTCATACGTATGAATAACTAACATCTATGCAAACGAGTGATTATACTTCATTTCATCATTATTAAGTGACGTCTGCGTATCGGAGGTAGGCGACTTATCTCTACATCATATTTTGTTGTACAATGTAAGCAGCGTAATAATAATATGGCATCAGCGACGCACATCCGGGAGAACTGATTGTAATCGCTTTGTTGTCACGAGACACAATTACGCGTGTTTTTGTAGTGTGATAATATTTAGTACTGGCATTAGGTGTTGTGCGTGGTGGTTTTTAATATTACAATTATTTATACTTTTATTTTCTGATGGTAATTTCTCCGTCGTCGATCGTATATCGGTACCTTCAGTATAGAAGTCCGGGTTCTAACTACTAGGCTATCCCGACGACATTGTACTTCATTTAGGAATTCAGGAGAACCAAATAACAAAAATTCTAAAAAGGAAAAAAAATAATAATAATAATAGTCTCAATGAAAAGAATAAATGCATTCGTCACAGTAATTATAACCTACTCGTCGAATTTCCGATGAAAAACCACGTCAGAATTTGTCACTTGTTACGTTTCGGAGGAGATACTCGCAACTCCGTTCTCAAATCAAAGTTTAGTCTTGTTAAGAAAAGTTGATTGCAAGAATCTCAGAAATGTCACAATGTCAAATTCTAACGCGGATTTCGCAAGAAAAATTTCGTCGAATTAAAATAACATTATTAATATCACGTTTATTCGTAATTAACACAGTTGCTGCCAAGAGGGAAACCTAAAGAATTAACTACATCGTACAGACCCATCACTCTACTACCGACTATTTCAAAGTTGGTTGAAAAGTTAATTTTAAGAAGATTAAGCCCGATCCTCCGTGACAAAAACATAGTACCTGATTGGCAATTTGGCTTCAGAAATGGACATATACATCGTATAGTCGAGGTTATCAACAGTAGTTTCAAAAGCAAAGAATTTCGTCCTGCGTTGTTTCTTGATATAGAAAAAGCATTTGACAATTGTACAAAGTAAAACTCAATTTTCGAGAACGATTCTTGTTCGCAAATATACACCATACATTCGGGAGTGCCGCATAGTAGCGTACTCGGTCCGGTATTGTACCACACATTTCATTTTCCGAATAACAAATGCACTACTACAGCCGTGTTTGCAGATCGAATGATTTAAACCTTACTATCAATCTCGAGAACCACCTCCAATAGTTGCAGAATTGTTTAAAATTATGGAAAATTACAGTAAATGAGACGAACAACAAAATTCGTAAATAAACCGATCCAGTTAATGGAAGAACGATCGCACCATCGAATAAAGTGTAATATCTTCGATTACATCTGGATGTACGTTTAACATGGAAAGATCATATTCTAGCCAAACGAAAACAACTAGATCTCAAACTGCGAAGTACAAACTTGCCGATGAACGAATAATCATCACTATCCTTTGAAAACAAACTTCTATTTTATAAAGTCATCCTAAAACCGATATAGACCTATAGAATCGAAATCTGGGCTACAGCCAGCAACTCGCGAATGAAATTTATTCAACGTTTCCAGTAGAACAAAGATGTACATATTCAGACTGTGAACGAAACCCTCAGAATTCATAATCACAGATATAATCAGCGATTCAAGTACCATGTCAATCCTCAAGCTGTCGATCTCAAATATAACAGTGTAGAGTTCCGACGCCTTAAAACGGTGGCAAATTGAACAGCAGCGAACACTCATATATAATAATGAACTATATGATATTTATTAAATTCTGGAACTTTAGTAAATTTTATGTATGAATTTCTTCTCACTTCCTGTTTAATAGACATTGAAAACTTACTCGGGTGCAAAAGTAATAATAATAATAATAATAATAATACAATTAAATTTTGTTATTCGCTTACTTTATGATGTAAAACAGTTTTACTATAAATATTCGTTTATTATTATAATTTTTTAATCGATTTATCTAGTAATAATCTCATTTTGTTAATATAGCGGTTCCGGGAAGTCAACACTGTTATCCGCGATTTCGTGTCGATTAAATGGTGAGTATACAGCGTATTATGTAATTTTCGTGTTATTTAACAAATTTGATTACATGGAATTTAGAAATAAATTTGACGAAATAAATTTTTTTAATTACGACAGAGATAGCGCGGCGCGGTGAAATACGTTTAAATGGAGAACTGGTTTCGAAAAAATTAATGAAAGAAATTTCCGGATATTTACCGCAGTATGATGTAGGATTCGATTACATTACAGTGCTCGAACATTTGAATTTTGTGGTAATGGAAAATTTAACCATTAGTATATATATATGTATAAACTATGGGCTACCTATCGGGGGGGTTAAGTATTTAGGGGATGATTACGAACAATACCGAAAAAGGTTTGCCAAAATCCGACCAATATCTGCAGAGTTATCAATGAATATCCATCTATGCGTACTTTATCTGCAAAAAAGCGCACCAAACGCTTTTTGCTGCATACATAAAACGTTACAGGAGCTAACCGATATGTAAGACGAGTAAAACAAAAAAAGTTTATCAAATTCCGGTCATTATTTAAGGAGTTATCCCCGAAGACCCATGCTTAAAAATTACAGACGCCAGATAGGTTAATTGGAATGTAAATCCGCCGATCGAAAAGCCTCCGCAAGTGGGAAGTATCTATACAAAAAACAAATATATATATATATATATATATATATATAATCATCATCATCATCATAGTCGCAACTCTTGAATGATCCGATTTCTGGCATTGGTCACTGTTTCTTGAAAAGTTTTATCCAGTAAATTCGATGTTATTATTTCCAGTCTTCTTCTTCCTCTGCAGCATTCCCCTTGTATTTTCCTTTGTGCCGCCAACATGAATATTTCGTTTTTTCTTATCTCATGAGCTATGTATTTCATTTTTCTTTTTTGAATGTGGTCAACTGTTACTGGTTTCTTTTCATCTACTCGGGTTAGTACATTATTATTGGTGACGAAGTCTGTCCAGGGAATTTTTAACAACCTGCGGTAACACCACATTTCGAATGAGTTTATTCTTTTTTTACTACTTGCACTTATGGTCCATGTTTCGCATGCGTATTATAGTACTGACCAAACATAACAACGCATTATTATTTTCTTAAGTTTTAAACGTAATCTCGAATCCTTTAGTGCATGACTCAGGTTGTTAAATGCCTGTTTCGCTATGCCAATTCTCGATTTGATTTTTTTGTCATCTCTCCCATCATCGGTGATGAGGCTACCTAAATATCTAACTTCACCCTGTCGAGCTCTTGTGAATTTAATGATCTTTGTTTTTCTAGTATTCATTTTCATTACATATTGCAAACCGATTTTATTCATTTTATCCACCATTTTTTATAGTTGTTTTTCTGTTTCAGCGAGTAATACTTTATCATCCGCGTAACTAATTTCGTTTATACGTTGTCCATTTATTTTCACTCCCATTTTTTCTATATTTGCAATTTGTTTAATTTCTTCAGCATATATATTAAAGAATCTGGGTGAGAGTGGACATCCTTGGCGTACGCCCCTTTTAATACTGTTTTTCTTATCCGAGAATTCCGTATTTATCTTGATTTTTGCATTTTGTTCCCAATACATATGTTTAACAAGTTGGAGGTCTGTGTTATCAGTATTATACTTCTGCAGTATCGCTATAAGTTTTTCGTGTTTAACTCGGTCGAATGCTTTCTTATAATCTACAAAACATGCATAGACTTCTCTGTTCGCATTCAAGATTCTTTGTATTATTATTTTTAGTAAAGGTATTGCATCTCTAGTTCCCTTTTTGGAGACAAAACCAAACTGTGTATCACTCAGGTTGTCATCTAGTTTTCGTTCTATTCTGCTATTTATTATTGAAAGGAGCAGCTTCAGCGAATGACTCATTAGTGCTGTTGTTCTATATTCAGAACATATTTGCGAGTTACTCTTCTTTGGAATTGGTATAAAATTTACGCTTTTAAAATCTTCTGGCAGTGTGCCTTCTATATATATTTCATTAAAAAGCTGTAAATTTTTTCTCATCCTGCATTATACATTTCATCAAATCAACCGGTAGATGATCATCTCCTGGTGCTTTGTTCCTTCTCGCTTTCTGTATAGCGTTCTGCAATTCCCATATTTCGATATTTGGCGCTTCCTCTTTCGTTGTTTTAAGATTTTGTTCAGAACGAATATCATCTGTATACAAATCCTGTATATAATTCGACCATGTTTCTTCTTTTTCTTCATTAGTTATACAATATTGACCAGATTTGTTCCGTATGCAGTTTATGTTATTTTTCCGTTTTTTATGTATTTTCATCATTCCTGTGATCTTTATATGCATTTCTCGCATACTATGTTTTGAATCTAATGTTTCAATTTCTTTACATTTATCTTTGTACCAGTTGTTCTTTGCCTCTATGCATTTTTTCAGAATGTTCTTATTCAGTTTTTCTACATTCTAAGCCTCTTCTATCTTTCAGCTTGCGTCTACTATCTATCTGATTTATGATCTCTTGCGTAATCCACGGTTTGTGTTTCCTTCTTCCTTTTGGTGGTATTGTGTTCCTAGCGTCTATTAGCATCTTTTGTATCCATGTAGTCCACATGTTTTCTGCATTTTTATCCAGATCATTTTGAGATGTTATTTTCTCTCCTGATTTATGTAATTCTGTTTGAAATTTTTCTCGAAATTCACTTATTTTCAGTTTATCGTAATCTAGCCACCATAACTGTTCAATATTTTTTCTTTTACATTTCTTCAGTGTTATTTGACGTTTAGCGACTAGTAAACTATGATCAGTATTACAATCAGCTACGTTATTACGTAAATGATATATCTCGACGTCTACTTTCGCCTAATGTCAACCCGAAACTTGTATGTATCATAGAACATTTAAAAACAGACAATTTTTCTAAATTTCGAATCGGCGATTTATAGCGAAAAAATCGAATTTTGAAAAAAATTGTACCTCTGTCGAAATTTTCTGGGTTTGGTTTGAAATTTTTTTGCGGTTTTTTCGTTTTATACGATAGACGTTATATAGAAGTGTGACTATTTCCGCAGTATACGGTTGAAATTTACTGGCTGTTGTAAAATTTACTATTTAAATTATTGGCTACTATAAAGGTTTTCATGTAAAATTTGCATTGTGTTTCGTTCTAATTACAAATTTACCGCTCTAACGATAAAAACATAATGTATTAAAAACTGCAAGATGTGTATAAGAAGGGGTACAGTTGAAAACTTTTTTTCCGTTTTTTTAAATTTATACGATACATTTCATATAGTAGTAGGCGTCAGTTCAAACGTTCTAAAAGTAGATGCAGCCCCGACATTCTTAAATCAAACTTGGGAAACAGTTAACTTTCCGACGTTATTACTCAACGAGTATCTGTGAGATGGGGAGACTACTCCCGTCATTTAATAGGTCATAGCATGGGGATTAAACTCCAATTTAGAAATTATGAAAAAAGACAATTTTCGGAGTTTTGAAAATATTCAACTCACTCTAAAAAGATCAATTTCAATTTTAGCGGTAATATTCGGTCGGTATATTAATTTAAACATTTTCTCATTTTCTAGTAGGATTTTCGAGACGATTATATAAATTTTGTATTTTTAACAACGTTTTTTCGAAAAAAAAATTGGAAACTGTTCTAACCAAATCCAGACCATCCAAATATATTAAATATAAAAGGGAAAAATTATTCGACCGACGACTATCATAATATCGGAGAAAAACCGCGACTTTCCATTTTGACACTTTATAACTCATACCCACACGTCAGAACTACACATCTGATAGCATAGCTTATACATTTTTATATACACTATATAGTATAAAGCTACCAACACAATCCGATCATCCGTCGATATAATAAGATAGTTTGTTTTAATTAAGTTAATTAAAAAAAAACGGCGAAGCGAGATTTTCGACGAATTTTCAACCCTTAATAATTCAGCGAAGGTTGAAGATGAGTTGGAACGGTTTATTACACAGTCCAAATTATCCTGCTCTGCATAGTAAAAGCCTGAAAACGCCGCAAGGAGTCAAAACAATTTATCAACCTCTACTACCCGCTGAAGCGATTAATAAGTTGCAGCGGGGTGGTGGTTAGTGGGTGAAATTGTAGCGACAATTCCGAAAGAAAAATTGTACGACCGATACTATAGTAGTGACAATCTCTATTCAACCCTGTCCATATTGAACCGCGATAAAAGTGGATTTTTTTCGGCGCGGATGTAAAAGATAGGGGTATAAGGGTTAGAAGGAAAAATCTTCTCCCGAATGTAGTGTATATGAGGAATTTTAGTTTCAATCGATCCGATCATCCCCGGATTTAATAGTGTGGTTTAAGTGAAAAAAGTCAGATTTTCGACGGATTTTCAACCTTTAATAGTTCGGCGGGGGGGGGTTGAAAATGAAGAGGAACTTTTTACACAGTTCAAATTGCCGACAACTACTTAGTAAAAGACTGAAATTTCCGCAAAGGGTCAAAACACTAGGGGTGTTTTTCACCCCTTTACTACCCGATAAACGACATAAGGGGTTGCAACAGGGTAGTGGTTAGTGGCTACATTTGTAGCGGCAATTCCGAGACGATTTTTTCGTTTGAAAACTTTTTCCCTATCTAGATTAGTGCAAAAGTTATGTAGGGTTGAAGAGATTAAATAGTATTATAATTATAATTTTTTCACGCTGTAATTTCATAATTAAAGCTATAATTATCGGATATAGCGTAATTATTTTTAAGCAGTTTATCGAATTAAGGGAAAAACTTGCATAACAGAACGTCTTAAATCCGAAGGACGTAAATTTGTATATAACACAAATGCCCGTTGGTCACTGACGCATTGAATATCATTTAAATAAATTGCGCATTATAGATGGTAATAAAAAATGTTATAATCGCGTTGATAATGTATATTATATACACGTTGGATAGTAGATCGAATTTCAATAACCACATTACATATGCCGTAAACAAAGTCTATAAATCTATGCGCATACTGTTACCAATATTTTTCGGAAACTGATTATAAATAGAAAATTAATATATATGGAGAGCGGTTATCAGGTCCAGATTAACATGTACGTCCCGAGTTTGGTGTTCAGTGTTTGATAGCACCTGCAAACGATTGCAACTGGTGCAAAATCATTGCTACAGTGCTGTACCAAAGTATCTAACTATACCTGCTTGATATTATTTCATTGACCACGTATTGAAAAAATGTATGATAATTGTAAGAAGCACACGATCGAACAAATTAATTATACAACTATAATTAATTTATTCGTTTGCGTGCTTCTTGCAGGTAATTATGACTTGAATATACATTACGATATAAACGTCGTCGACTGGAACATCGATTTTTATCATGAATTACTTTTTTTATTAAATATTTATATTATTATAAATAAATTGTTGATTATAGCTTAAATATATGTCAATAAAAAATTCTTGATATCAAGCGGATTTGTTTGCTAAGGTTATTATATGAGGTATTTATCATTAAAAATCTGGTAACAATTTGATAATTTTAAATATTCAATAAATGTCTTTATAATAACACGAGGCAGTTACGTAGTATTGTTTCCTCTTCAGCTGAATGAAATAATTTGATCAGGACAATTTCCTTTGTCTATCTCGAAATTGTTTAAATTATATATCATCGTTGAGTGCCGTCTCCGTATCGGAGGTAGGTGACTACTTACCCATACATATTTTGCTGTACAGTGTAAGTAGCGTATAAGGCAATCATAACATTGCGTTAGCGTAGGTAGACACACGCATACCCGGAAAAAATTATTGTAACCGCTTTGTTGTCAGGTCACAATTCAGCCCCGCGTGTTTTTGTAGTGTACTCGCGCATAGGGTATTGTGCGTGGTAGTTTGCCATACTAATCATTGCTGGTAACCGTAAGTTAAGTTAGCTTCGCAAAATACTTTTCTCTTTATCTTATATGTATATATATATATATATATATGTGTGTGTGTATATACACGCTTATTATGAATTTAGTTTAATTAAATGCTATAGAAAAGAAGAAAAGTTGGCATTTCATCGCAGTAATTTATTCGCGGTTTTTTTTTTACAGGCAGCCATGAAAATGGATCGTAGACTTGGAACGATAGATCGCTTACGAAAAATTTATTCTTTAATGACGTCTCTCGGTTTGATGCAATCCAGTTCGACCTATTTAATTAATCTCTCGGGTGGTGAACGAAAGCGCGTCTCTTTGGCGGCACAAGTACATAATAATTAGATTTAATCGATTATTGTTTTCATATAAAAACCGATAAGCAATTTATCTATAGTCGTTATCCTATAAGGTATTGTGATTAACATTTAATCCGCCGGTGATTCACAATCCTCAATCCTCTGATTGACGTACAACTTCCGAAAATGGCAACCCTGTTGTATAAAGAATAATATCTGTCCATCTGAATAGTATATTTTCCCTCACCAATGACCATTGTGCCCCTATCATTCCTTCTTGTTTTCTTATTATGCGTCCGAATAATTTCGGAGTTCTCATTGTGGCAATCGTTGACAACCTTTGCGTGACACCGATTTCTCGTAACATCGATTCATTTGTACGTTTCGGTGTTCTTGAAATTCTAAACAGTCGTCTTCGACATCATATTTCTAGACTCTCGGTTCTTTTTCCGTCGATATTCATTAATGTCTACGTCTCCGTTGCATTTAATGCGATTGAAAAAATAAGGGTTTGGACAAGCTTAATTTTAAAATTTTTTCCTAATGCAGTTGTTCTTGTAAATTTTGTTCGTTATAGATATGGCCAATTTCGATTCTACATCTTATTTCACCTTCGAAGTTTATTCCTTAGTACATAAAACTTTCCACAGTTTCATAGCCGGTGAGTATTTTTTCATGTTGCGGTGTTTTATCTCCTCGATCGATCATTACTTTTGTGTTATTTTGCTTTATTTATTTAATCTATATCGCGTACTAATGCTTTCCAGCCTATGTAGAAGTTTTTCCATTTCTTTCATATTCCCAGGTATTAACTTTGCAAATCTAACATTGGTTATCTTTCTTTCCTATCATTATGCCGCCGTTACAATGCTGTAGAACTGGTCTCGTTATATATATTCTGTGTACACGTTAAAGAGCATAGACGACAAAACACAGACTTGTTTGACTCCTTTCTGAATATAAAATTTTCTTACCTTTGTAGTACAATATTAAGATTGTTTTTGTATATGTACAATAAGTTTCGATGCACTCATTTCAGTTAGTATTGTCCGAAGTTTATGCAATTGGGCACTAACGAAGCCTTTTTGATAATCTATAAAACACATTTATTATAAATATCTAATATCGCGTGTTTTTTTCTATCAATAATTTCATATTAAGAATGTACCTCGTCCTTATATAAAGACTAATTATTCTTACACATTTCTTTCGCCGTGTGTACATATATCTGGTTATTTAGTATTCGTAACAGAAAATATTTTTTGTGGAATGCGACAGAAGAAATACATATATATATATATATATATATATATATGTGTGCAAACAAATGCACACGTAGACACACATTGCAACGTTAAATAAAGCGAACTGGACAGTTGAATTTCACGTCGTTAAGCCGTTAACAAGAATTCTTCAGAATAATTCCGACATTTACTGAGTTGCGTATGTTTCTAATTTGTTATGTAATGTAAATAATGAACGTAGAGAAGGAACGCTGCGCTACCCGTGTACTAGTTGGGCGGACACCGAAAGTGAGCACTTTAATATGAATCTGTGCAACCGCGGATCAAATTGTGCACAAATTGTTTTTTTCTGGTATGTAATTATTTAAACTTAAATTATACCGCCCGATAATTTTGCACGGTACATAACTATAATTCACAGGAAACGATTGAGAATGTTGAATTTTTATTTAAAACTTGTATCGCATATCGAACAATTCGTAAATAGGATAGCGGGGTCAATAATAATTCCTCGGATACAAATAAGTGATATTATTGACAGTTCTATTCAGAGCTCGTTCAGTTAAGTTTATGCAACCCTTGTTTTACAATATTTTAATTAAGATATGTGTACACGTACTGTAATTCGGTAAAAATAACTGAAATAATCGATCGATGATAATATCGTTATAATTTCCAAGTATGCTGCTGAAGACGACCAAAATAAATTAACGCATCTATTTTAAGAGAAACTGGGGTAACTCGCAGATTATCAACGGAAGTACTGTGATAAAATTCTTCAGTCGGATAATGAGCAATACGATGGAATCGAAAGGACAATAGTTATGGAAGGTAAATAAATGGTGCACGACCGAAAGGCAGAACATCAACTAGATGGTAGATGAAGTGATTGTTCCAGCACAGGTGCGATGTGTACATGATGTCGAATAGGAATGAAAAATTAGGGAGTTGTTGTCCTGATCACGATATTCCTACTCGGAATTACAAACAAAAGGGAAGAATATATTAGTACGGTTATAACCGGCAAATATTAATAGTATGTGTAAACACAATTGTCGAAGTGTGCTCACATAAATAATTACATTACCTAAGAAGTTATTTATGCCCGTAAATTACAGATAGCATTTCGATCCATAATAAGGGAGATTTTTTTTTTAATTTTACCACTGTTATTTCGAATTCGAATTTTGGTAGGAATTTATCATTTATGACGAAATTCTATGTATCGGGATTTAACGCTTTGATAATAGATTTAGTGAATTTTTAATATTCAAAAACGTAAAAAGATTCGAGTATTTGATTTTTCGTTAGTGCAGTCGGTCGGTCAATCGTCGTGGAAAATTCTTAGTAAAATTTTGTTTATTTATATTAGACCGACAATTGCCTGTCATAAACAGTATCGATAATGAAAAGGAAAGAATGAAGGGAAGAGGAGAGAAGATTGGAATAGGAATGAAAATGTATAATAATCAGTCAATTCGAACGAATTGCCTAATTTGGGTCTTCAAGAAGAAAACTCTGTTCATTTATCTTTTTATTCTTTTTTCCTGACAGTACATAAAAATTCCCTGAAAACAGCTCAGCTCACTCAATAATTGGAAGTGCATCGCGGTACCACTTATTCCTTTTCAATCGTCCGCTAGATCTGGCTGGAAAATCGATAGTGAACATTCGGTGTACTAGTCTATTTGGGCTGAAGCTTCGGTACTGTTCCATTTAGACATCTTCTACATGCTCGTACAAATCTAGGTTACAACTCGCCACTTTTATCCACCTTACGTCTATATAATAACGTACTAAATATTCACCAACAGTTAGATATTCATTTCGATAGTAAATTTGTATATAATACATTTTTTTAAACTCTATATTTCAGTTGTTAATTTTTAATAAATTTGTTTTATTTTGGTCATATGTACGTGCCCCGATAGATAGTTTGTTTACATGAGAGTATATGTGTATGGCTGGTATATTTCTGTTTTTTTTTTGTTATTTTCGGAGTGTGCTTGTATGTAAATATTGTATTTCATTAGAATCATTTTTCGGTTTGTATTAGTAATTTTTTTTCCAATCTAAATATTATTTATATTAATTAGCGTGTTGTGCGAGTGTGGTTCAGTTTTATTTTTGTTCATACTTTTACTTTATAATTATTCTGTAAGAGCGTACACTGTAATTGGCGTTATGCTGTTGTGTACGCCATATTGTTTTGTAAATAAATAAATGCGGAACGTTCAAGTCCTTTACATATGGAACGTTCAAGTCCGCATGAATTTAATACCGATTTCTGAGGATCTACTTAAAACTATTATTTTATTTATTTTTTTTTTAGTGTCGTGTATAACTACCGAGATCATTACGAACTGATGAATTAGCTGTTAGATGTAGTAAATAGAGGAAAGGAATTTTATAATTGAGAGAATAGTTGAATAACTATTGAGGAGGAAATCAAACAGTGTGCAAACGGATATGGGTCGATAGAGATGGAGTGTAAGATAATGCGGTAAAATACGAGGAATGAGAAATATGGGTTCGGGAGTAAACAAAATGGGCAAAAAGCAGGTACGTTGGAGTAGATGGTCCATGAGAGGTGAACGATATATGGCCAAGACGGAACCTATTGAGTACTATATACAGTTGGAACCAGTTAACAGGTAGTTTCGAGAAGTTAATGTTAGTGATGAAAACTAGAAAGTACAGTTACAGTCTTAATATTTAAATATCGATGTTAACTTTTGCTTCTCGATATCTGTGTTATCCATTTGTTTCCCCTTTAGAAATAACTAATTTTAAATATTCGAACGTTAACTATATAATATGTTATTATTTATCGAGTGACGAGAGTAATTGTTTTCAGATGTTGATAGATCCGTTAATTATGTTCTGCGATGAACCTACTACCGGATTAGATAGTTATGTCGCTTGCAACGTTGTGCAGACGCTTCAACAATTGGCCAGAAGCGGTAAAATTGTTGTTTGCACTATACATCAACCAGCTTCGAACGTTTTGGAAATGTTCGACGAACTGATACTTATATCTCAAGGAAGGATAGCGTATCAAGGTCGGACGTTAGATTCTGTTGAGTATTTTAATAGGTACGCATATTTCGAAGTGAGTTTTTAGCACTGGTTTTTTTTTTCGCGATAAAGTAAATTTTTGCTTATTTTAATATTGGATTTTTTCGTTTAACAGTACGTTCTCATTTTGTTATTAATTTACTATTATTCGTTGATATAATTCGCGATTGCATCGTAACGGAAATAGTGTAAAAAAATCGAGAAGATTAATTATAAACGTAAGAGAAATTACGTTCAAATGACCGTCAAAAACAAGCATATCAAAATGCAGCTGTTTTTGTGTGTGTTCTAAATGAAGCGTAGAACAACGAAAAAGTGTTGAAATTAAAAATAAAGATCTAGATGAGCGCGTGAAGATAACTTTATATATATATATATATATATATATATATATATATATATATATATATATATATATATATATATAGTCGAAATCTTAGTGGCAACGATCGAAGCCGCTTATAAGAGACACATCCAGCAGAAGTCAACCATTATTAATGAAGAATGTTAGGAATTCAAAGGAAATAATGTTTTGGATTTATAAAACAGACAACTTAATACAAATGTAAAAACGTATTCATGGAGGCAAGAAATAATTAGATTATTAGTATATACATTTCAGGAACAGCTGATTTTAATCGTTTTATTTGTATGATCCACTAGTGATAACAATATTATTAGTTACTACTAAAGAAAAAAAAAGTTATTTTTTTCTATAATAAATTTACTGAGAAACAAAAATAGTCGATCCTCGGAAAATAATTCACCAAAAATTTAAAAATCACGCAAATTTTAATAATACCGCATTTATTTATGTTTACATATATATATATATTTATATATATATCTTTATGCTGGGGATCACACTCTGATGGACAAATAGACGACAAAGCGTATACGAAAAACAACAAAAGTTAAAGATGCAATAAATATTATTAAACATAGTAAATGGAGATGGTGCGGACATGTGGCTCGCTGGATAAGTGCGTCAACATCGTGGAAACTTGGGAGCAAATGAGCCTTAGGACGACCAAGGATACGCTAGGCAGATGAAATCCAATAGTTCAGGCCAAATTGGCGGATGAAGCTCAATATCGCGGCGTCTGGGAAAAGTTGGGTCCAGCAATGGACTGATAATATCTAGTAAAGAATATATATATTATCGAATGTATATTTAAAGAGCTGTGTTCCAATTTATACTCTAAAAGATGTATACATGTTCGTTTACTATTTTTTCGAACTTTTAGACTAAACATAATTTGTCCGAGGAATTATAATATAGCTGAATTTTTGGTATCGAAAATATCACCTACTAGTCAAGGAGTTGCTGTTTTATGCCAAATGTTCGAATTTTCCGAAGAACAGAAAAAGATCGAAAGACGAATTAAATCTATGTACACGATGACTCTCGCCAAGGTAATAATATGTAATTTTGAAAATAGCTAAAATTGAAAAAATCTATGTATGGCATATTTTTATTCTTCTTCTTTAGTTTGTGACCGTACCGTATCCTGCTACTTAGGACAGAGGCACGGAGGGAAAGGAGTTAAGAACTAGATTAGTGGAAGGATGTTTGTGATTTAGAGGAGGAGGACAAGTTTAGTCTCAGTGGACGAAGTGCTTTGTAATATGTTGGGAAGGTTATGAGGAATGCCAGCGAGCTGGCGCTGGAGGGTATATGTTGGACGGAAGTTATGATGTGAGCGGTGGTAAGAGGAGTATTGCATGCAGGACAGGTAGACCGATCTTCGCTGATGAACAGGTACTGGTGCGTAAGACGTGTGTGTCCGGACTGAACGCGAAAGAGGACCACATCCTTACGTCCAGACGTTGACATTACTGGTTTTGTGACGCTACGATCGTAATGAGGAAGGATGGCGAATCGTCTCATTGCTATCGACTTCATCTTATTCCAAATATGGATCGTCATATCTTTACCTGTCGTTGGTATGACCGGAACCGGTGTTATATTACATGAATATGCTGCCGCTGTGTCAGCATCGTTGTTTGCAGTGAATTGAGGCATTAAGAGGCAGTTTAGAAGAGACTTGTCAAAGATTATTGGAATGGGAATCGAAGGAGGAATAGGCAGTTGGTTGATTTTGCAGAGCGGAGGCAGGTTGATGTCAAGGTTATGGAGGATGTGTGTAATTTTCTTGTGGACAAGCAAGTTTAAATAAGGAATGGTTTGGTGGTTGTGGTGAGACGCTGCATAATCAGGAATTGAAAGTGAGTGAAGGTGGAATTTGAGTAGAATGTAAGAACGATGAAGATCGGCGGGAAGTTCTCCGGATTCATATAGCACATGGTTTATTGGTGTTGATCTCATTGCATCAAGTGTTAGGCGTAGTACAGTGCGGTGGTAATCGTTTCAGGACTGTTGATGTAGCGGATGCGTAGGCAGGAAAACCATAATCAAATTTAGGGCTCTGTATATTCTGAGAAGAGAAATTTTGTCTGCACCATGGGTGTTACGTAACAACTTTTTCATCAGATTTAGTATTTGCGTACACGCCGCTCGGAGGTAATTTATGTGATCCACTGTCAAAGATCAGTCTAAGATATATAATTCGGGAAACAGTTTCTATAGCCTCAGATCCCAAGGTAATAGCCACCTGCTGCTAGCAGTGATAAATTCTACAGAAGTGTCGTTTTAGTTTTTTGCAGGTGAAAAAAAGACCGCTGTTGGACTATTCAATAAGCTTCTGTATATCTTCTTGAAGCATGATTTCACCAAGCTTATAATCATGAACAAAAATTACCAGATCATCAGCGAAGAGAGCACTTCGGATAATTGAATTTATTTCCACCAGGCATCGAGTGTATAGCAATGATAAAGAGCGTCGGACTTAAAACTGAACCCTACGGTACACCATTTTTTAATTCAAGAGACTTTGAGCTAGTGCAAGTACCACCTGAAACTGACGCTGATCCAAGAATCCCCTAATGAATGCTAATAATCGACCGTCAACATTCCACTGGTGTAACTGTTCGAGGATTCTGTATTGTAGGACTGTATCAAAGGCCTTGGTGAAGTCAAAGATAACGGCGAGCAGATGTTGGTGGATGGTGAAGGAATCTAAAATATTACTCTGAATGTAATAAAGAAGATCAGTTGTGGATCTTTTAGAGTGAAATCGGCCCTGTTTATTTGATGGAAAATTCTTGTTCAGTATCCCTCCATGACCTTGCTGAGAACAGATGTGAGGATAATGGGTCTGTAACTGTCTAGTTCCCCTGGTTTTTTGTTCTTTTTTAAAGATCGGAATGATATCAGCCAGACGTCAAGAGTTGTGAAAAGAACAGGATGTCCATAATTGATTAAATATATTTAGTAGATGAGTGATAGTACTTTGCGGGGCATATTTTAGCATATTGGCGTGAAATTTATCATGTCCAGCCGCAGAGGAGTTTATTGTACTTAGAAAATAAAAATATAAATAATCATAAGGCAATAGCAAACCACCACGCATAAATACGTGCGCTAGTAATAATATAGTATACTACAAAAACACGCGATTCTATTCTGCATTTTATAGTGACAACATAGCGATTACAATCAGTTCTCCCGGGTATGTGTGTCTATTTACGCTAACGCCATATTATAATTACCTTGTACGTTACTTTCACTGTACAACAAAATATGTATGACTAAGTAGTCGCATACCCCCGATACGGAGACGGCACTTAATGATAATAATGATGAGTATAAGAATAAGTTATATCAGTCATCGAGCGTTAATAATTTATTGAATTCCTGATGGAATCGCATTGCTGGGGTCAAGAAAGGAGGAGATTTGGGTGAGACGCAGTTCAAAGCTACAGAGAAATGATTAGCAAAAGCTGTTGCTATACTTTCCGTATCGTCAATTTTTGAATTGTTAAAATGATAATAGAAGGTAGATGCCTGATGTTTTTATCCATCGAGTTGATCTTATTCCATAATATTGAGGGTGGTGTGTTGAACGTAATTGTGGATGTAAATTTCTGCCAGGAATCCTTTTTTGCTTATCTGGCTTTTGCGTGGAGTTTGCGGTAGGTAATATGATTCTCCTGATTGGAACGTGATTTAAATTTCTTAAGGGCCTTACGTCTATTTTTGGTAATATACACTTAACGACGCCAACTAATTATGTGCCCAAACTACTCATCTAACGGCTTGATTCCTAACTTCATTTTTAAGTTTGAGACGATATGATGTTCCAATATTGTGTCCGTTATTATTGGGGATACGTTGGATAATGGTATTTTAGTCGTTGGGGATTTTAATTTGCGCTCTTTGATGAAATGACGGTTGATTGAATCCACCATATGCCGTTCTAAAGGTGTGTACGAAGTGTGCGTTTCTGAGGAATGCAATAACTCGATTTCCACTTACTCGTGAAACCGCTATTATATTTTTTGTCCCTCGAACTAAATTTTTAAATGTCATTAAGTAAATGATTTTGTATTCTAGTATGTGATTCAATACCTTGATCTTCGGTAGGATGATCGAAATTTTGTACCCGTGTTAATTTGTTCTGTTGGTGTGTAGACGCGTATGTAGTATTATTAATTAAAACGTTGTTACCTGATAACGGATCTGTCGTAGTAGCTTCGATCGACATGTGTGATGTAGGTAAGGCGGAGGTAGGTTGATTAGCTGGATCGGCCATGCCGACCCCCGTAGCGTTAGTTAATTTCTCTATATAGTAATATATAAGAAAGAAACTCGATACGCGAACAAGAATATGTCGAAATAATAAAGGCCGAAAAAGTTTACGAACGATTTACCGGTAAGATAAGAAGCGTTCCGCTTAATACACAACGATACGAATGTATATTTTTGAATTCGACAAAAAAAGATAAATTTAATGAATGGAAACTAAATATGTTAATGATAATGACGATGGAATAGAAGAATAACGATAAAAATTATTGTTTAATCTTGTTTAACAAATTATCAATTATGCAGGTGAAGATAACAATGATTAATCAAGAAGTTGACTATTTTCATAAAATTTTTCGTATCAAATTCAGTCTATTGCATAATGCATTATTGTAATTGTTACAGGGAAAAGAACGTTTTGCAGAGTTTTCCGGCATGTAAGTATATATATATATATATATATATATATATATATATATATATATATATATATATATATATATATCTTTATATACGGTTCACATAACGGCTAATACCAATTAAAATGTGAACACTGAAAAATGAATAATTGAATACGAGTATATACAATTGAAACCGATGTATCAACCTAATTTAAATGCAATAGATTTGTTGTACTTTTTGTAACCTCATCCTCGAACTTACTTTATCTAATTGAAGATATTAGTCGTATATATTTCTTCCTTTTCCCTTCCTTGCCTCTTCTTATCCTTCATACTCACCGTTGGTCGTGGCATATAATTGTCGGTACAACGTACAAGAAAAAAAAAAGGAAAAGAACTCAAACGAGCTAACCACGAACCAATACCACTTTCCCGCAGTAATATCACAAGTACATAAAGTTGAAGTTTCACTAAATAAAAGAATCATATAAATATATACTTTGAAATAATATATATCCAAACATGGATGAGTTTTAATAAGTTATACAGACGGAAAGTAGACACCGACTTTGACTTGAAACCAAGATTAGTGTTGGAAGAAACAGCGATTCGTACTAGTATTCATCCTATATATGCGTACTAGATAACTAATTTGTCAAGTCAAATATTCATCATAAACGCGGCTAAATTTTTTAAACTTGGAAATCTTCCGTCTTTTATACAGCGATACGTAAAACATAACGTCGCATAAAGGATAATAATCTATATGGTCTAGATAATAATACATTAGACGAAAAAATAAATACTTTAAGAATTCTTCTTACATGTGTAGTATATTTATTGTAAAATGTATACAAAAATATCGAACAATACTCTGAGAACGAACGTGAGCTTTATATAGAGTGTTCTCGGATCACTGAATAACTTTGAGTTTCTTATGACAAATCTTCTACGAGCTGAGTAAGCATGCCGAGTAATATGAATTATATACGGTTTTATTGAGGCATACATGAGGCGGATAAAAAATGTCTGGTCTCGTTTAAGAATTAATTACAAATAATGTAAATCGAGGTCAGAATTTATTTTAATTGTAAGTTACTCGCTATTTAATACTAACAAAAATCTTCGATGACTTATTTTACAGCGATACACAATTTTATATGTTGAAACGTTTTAGTGTAAAATTTAAAATTAATAATGAAATATCGACTCCGCGATATCGTATTTAATTAATAAATAATTGATAGTGATTTGCGAAAATCTTACTTTTTCCTATAGTCAGCATGCAAGTAGTCCGATGCAGTTTTGGCATTTATTACATAGAAAAATATTGCAATCAGCGAGAAATAGCAAAGGACATTTCGTGAATTTAATTAGCTGTTTGGTACGTAATGTTATAATAAATTTCGAAGAAAATAATATTCGTAGGTAACTAGAATAATTTATACTATTTTTTCTTGATTACACAATTGTTGTTACATCATGCAAATGTGTTATTTGCGTTTCTCTGTGTTTTAAATCAGTAATATCGTTACGAACTCATCGATCACGTCGTAACATAAATTTTTTAAAAAAAAGAATGTTAATAAATGAGCGTCTATAAATTTTTTAAATAAAAATTCGTATTTTTTAAAAGTGATTTAAATCATTCGTCACGGTAATTAATTAATAAAAATTTACGCGAATCCAAAAAAAAATAATTTTAAATAATTTTTGTACTAGCTTTTCTGATGCTGGCACATTTTGTGTCCGATCTATATTTACAAAATTTCGGTAATCGAAAATATTTACATTTATTTTGGTTTTTATCTATATAATTAGATTTTGTTTTGTTTAATATTCTTCGCTGGAAAACGCTGGTACGCGAGTAAAATAAAATCAAATTATTATTTAATTACACGACTAATGATGAAGATCTACGTTTACGAGGTAGCGAATGTTTACGAACTGTTCGCACTAAAGTCGAACATAGTACGCAATCAGTAATAGTAAATTATCAAATCAAATTATGTTTAATTTACCAAGTATATACACGATACAATAAATAATAATACACGCTATCAATGCGTGGAATAGTAGCGGCGAAGATTTAACAAAACGATATCTTAACACTAATTAGATTAGTTTAAGAATATCATAAAGAAATAAAACGATCGCGAGAACTTTTACTTCACTGAAATGTAACATATTTATTTATAATTCAAATTAGTAACACCACGTATATGCGCTAACATACATACACAGGCGGTAGAATGTGTATAAAAGCTTTGCACGACACAGACAACTTTATCCGAATAGTATACGAATTTTAATGGAAGTCGAATTTTCGCACATTACGTATTAATCGAATTTCCGATTTGTCACAATTACTTCTTACCTTATATTTCCGAAGTTGATTTATTCGATTCAATAGTATGACGCTTTAAAATATGTGTAATCTTGATATTGAATTTTCTTTAAAAATTTTTGCAATTATTTATTAAAAAATTACATAATGTACGGTATCTTAAATGAAAAAATTATGAAAAGTAAAACTAAAATCGAACTCCATTACAAATAAAATGATAATAATCTACAATTATCGTAGCAAATTTGCACATAATTATAACATAAAACAGAAAATAAATTACGATTTGATTTGACCATTTTAAATTCAAAAAGTTTCTTCGATCTTGTATTTATTTGCGAAATATTATTGTCGGTTTCTGTTTCTCTTTTCATTTTATTTTCAATTTCGCAATAAACTTGTATATTTATTTCATTATTTTCTATTTAATTTCCTCGATACTTTAATATATACTCAATATTGTTTAGTCTCTTATTAATAAATACATTTGGTATAGTATTTTTATCTGTTTTATATATATATATATATATATATATATATATATATATATATATATATATATATATTGTAACAACCATGCTTGTTACATTGTTTGTATTAGTGAGCAGTTAAAAGTGATAAATTAAAATTAGAATTAAAATGTATATTTGGAAGTTTAAATTTAATAATATGTACGTGAAGGTGAATTACGAGAAAAAGAAGTAGTAGACTTACATATGTATGTGTGTATGTACATACGATCGGCGTCGCGAACGTGACTTTCCCAAAGGAAATATAATAAAAAAAAAGGAAATATAATAAAAAAGAAATAGAATGAAGCTAGAGCGATATAAGTATAGATATATATGTATTGGGGAAAGCACACTGGCGCCGATAAGATTAGGGTTGTAAAAGATTCGTCAAAGTTAATATAGAAAAAGTGCCGAAAGGATATATATATAATAAATTAAGAATCGACATGGCAAGAGCAAGGTAAATATAGCTCATAAAACGTGCTCAGTCGGCATTTTGGTCGAAGACCAAAAGAAACAGCTCCGAATTTTCTGATTGGCTATCCCAAAAGAGAAATCGGAGAGTTCCGCCGAAAACAGTTAATTTAGGAAATTTCTAATATAGAATTCCTAGAAAAACAAGTATGTTGGGAATATATATATATATGTTATGTTACCTGATGCTGGCTGCCGTACTAATAAATATATATAAGACTATATATATATATGTATACATAAGTATATAACCTTAAAATATAAGGGACCACGGAACTTGTCCCTGGTTCAACTATTTTCGTCGAAAACAGACAAAAAACCAAAAAGAATGAGAAAAGGTCGGACAACAATAAAATTGAAAAGAAACCGGCATTTCGTCAAAAGTAAAAAAGAATAATAAGTATAATAATGATAAAATACCTGTGTTGCCTCTGGGGTCCTGGAGAGTAATAAAAAGACGAGTTTTGTCGGAGTTTAGTTCGCCAGTTTCGTCAGTTGAATTTAGTCAGTCAGTTTTTGAGTCGACTAAGAGTAGGTCGAAATAGCGGTCACGTTAAGTCGGATAGTTTTCGAAGAAGTGAGGATGGATCGTCGGGACTTCTATCGTGAAGCCCATCCATCCAGGCTAGGGACAGTTCCGTTTATTGTACTATATTTATAATTTTTAGAAAAGTTCATTATATAATATATACGTATTTTAAAAAAGTTAAATACTAAAAATAAATGTAGCCGAAAATCGGGCCCGTTCGATTCGTAATTAATTGTATCTCTAACTGAAATTAATAAAATTTCGATAAAATAGAAATCGCGTTTTTTTTTCTTTTTATTAATTTATTTTATTATATTAACGGTCGTGGCCCAACCTACATGGCATCCCGGACATACCTCAAGGAAAACAAATCAGAAAGTCGGTAACGTTATATTTTCAATATTTATATCTGAATATTTAGACGTATAACGTAAAAAACAAATATATATATATATATATATATATATATATATATATATGTTAACGATCTGGAGGTATATATTTATATATATATATCGTACGGGTCGTTACATATAAATTGGCATCCCTGGTGGGGATTATATATATGTGTGTGTATATATAGCGCACGGGTCGTCATAATATATATATATATATATATATATATATATATATATATATATATATATAATACATTATTTATATACGTCCTGTTTTTCGTATATCTGGATTTTCTATATTTCCTAATTTTATTAAGTACCTTTGCAACTATTCTAGCATTTTCAGCGGACGGACTGCGCGCACCAATTGTGCATAGTTTGTACTTAAACCCTCGCAATTTCCAAATCTTTTATTTTTAAGCACATTATTCGTTAACTTATTTTACAATAATATTTTCATCAATCCAATATGCATATTTGAATAATTATAAAATTACGCTAGAATTTATATATTCAATTATATCCGTAAAAATCGCGCATTTCTCGTTTATTATCATCGTTTAGTACGTGTTTTTATATTCAACAACCAGTGATTTTGTAAATTTTATTATTATCAATACATTCTTATTATGTTTTCAATATGCAAACAGATAATGGGTGTAACGTTCGTCCTATTTTATTATAAGCACGGTATAAAAGATGAAAATAGTGTCCAAGATACCGAAGGTTTGATATTTCTAATGCTGGTCGAACTTGTGTTTCAATATGCCTACCACATGGTATTCGGTCAAAGTGAACGGTATTTGGTCATAAAGGAAGTAAATGACGGATTATACACTATCGGCCCATATTATCTATCGCAAATGATTTTAAGGGTAAAAAAAATTTATTTGTTCTACATATTTGTTTATTAATACGGACATTTGTTAATTTAATTAGAAATGTACAAAATTAAAATTACAGATAACAAGTATATATCACGTTATGCCCAGCTGGGTGTAGGCATATCCCAGACGTTTCGATTCCGGTCTTGTGCAACCCGGATTCAATTGATCCCTGCATGTTTGGCAATGTCGTCTCGCCACCGTGTTGTTAGTCTGCCCCTTTTCCTTTTCGAATACAATGGGCACACCATTGCAGGACATGTTTTGTCCACCTGCCATCATGTCTACGCGCTACATGTCCAGCCCACGTCCATTTTAATTTTTTCGCTCCACCGCGTCGGTCAATTTTGTGCGCTCTCTGATCCAAGTAATTAACTTGGCGTTTAATATTATCCTTTGGTGAGCTGTTTGCGTTTTACTGATTTTCATAATCATTCCCTTTGTGAAGCTTCCACGTTTCTGCCCCTTACGTTAACACCGGTAAGACACATTGTGTATAAAGTTTGCTCTTCAAACTGTTCAGTATATCTTTATTTCGAAATATATTGGACAACTTCCCAAATTCAGCCCATGCGAGAGATATTCTCCTTCGTATCTCTGCATATTTTCTTCTCTGTCTGTAGTTGTTTCTTGTCCTAAATAGATATAAGATCGTACCTGTTCAATGTGCTCCCCATTTATCTTTACTGACATACCATCCATGTTATCGTAACCTTTGTTTTCTGTTTATTTATTCTTAATCCTATTTTTCTAGATTCCGTTTCAAGTTCGTTCAGCATAGATTCTAATTCTTTATTCCTGCTTATTATAACTATGTCATCTGCGAATCGTAGGTGATTAAGTTTTTCGCCGTTTATTGTTATGCCTTTCGAATCTTAGTTTTCTGAATATACCTTCTAAGGCTGCAATAAATAATTTTGGTGAGATGGTATTACCTTGTCGCACACCTCTTTTTATAAGTATTTTCGCAGTTCTTTTCCATAGCTTGACTTTCATTGAAGCTGATTCGTACAGTGTTCTGATAATGTTCACATATTGCTCTTCAACTTCGCAGTTACAAATTGACCGTAGCACTGGCCATATTTCAACCGAGTCAAATGCCTTTTCGTAATCTACAAACGCCATATAGAGTGGTATGTCGTATTCTTCATAAGTTTGTACTAATGTTCTAACCGTTAACGAATGATCCATTGTGCTATAACCAGATCTAAATTCTGCTGCTTCCCTCGGTTGGTGATAGTCTATTATTCGTGTTATACGGTTTTTGTTATAACACCGGTAAATATTTTATATATTTGGAACAGCATACTGATAAGAGTTATGTAGCAATTGCGTGTGTTCCCTTTCTTATGCATCAGAATAACATCTGCTTCCTTCCATGCTGTGGGTATCATTTTATTAGTAAGGCGTTGGTTGAATAATGATCGCAGTGCATTTACTATTGCAGGACCACCGTATTTCAACATTTCTGGTAGTACGTCATCGGGGCCAGGTGCTCTGCTACTTTTTAGTGACTTGAGAGCATACTTAACTTCCTGGTATAACACTTCTGGCAGAGCATCTTTATCATTGTTGTTGTTATAACTGTTGTTACTTTGGTTTAGGTAATTGCTATTATATAACCGGGTGAAATATCTTTCAACTTTTTTAGTTATTTCGTTTTTGTTCGTTATTATTTCTCCCCGTGAGTTTTCAATTTTTGTAAGTATTTTTATACCATTCGTCAAAGCTTTTTTAAACACTCTCGGACCTTTGTTTCTTTCAATTGTTGTTTTTATTACATTAGTATTAAATTTGCGAATGTCATTCCGCATTTCTTTTCTTATCAGTTTATTTAACTCGGCCCATTCGATTAAATTTTTGTCCTTCGATGGTTTCAAATCACGTCGCCGTTGGAGTAAAGCTTTAGTGTTCTCGCTTATTTTCTTTGATATAATTTTGTGATTTGAGGATATTTTTTCCGCGCATTCTCGCATCATCCTACTAATATTAGTAGCTGCTTCGTTGACTGTATTATAGCTTATTTATTTTAATTCTTTCTCTAATTCCATCCGGTATTTCAACTTATTTTGTACAAATTTTTCGGGATCAATCCTTATTCCCTTCAAGTATTTTCTCACGTTTTTGTTAGGCTCTAAATTGATTGTTAGTTTAGCTCTTAATAGTCTATGATCACTGCCCTTTTTAACTCTGTTTATCACGGACACGTCGCGAATTATCTGCGAATTATTAGAAATTATAAAGTCAATTTCATTTTTATATTCGAAGTCCGGACTTCTCCAAGTCCACTTCTGCTTCGGATTCTTTTTAAAAAGCGTATTCATTGCGTATAACTTATTATGTGCTAGAAAATTAACCAGCATTTGTCCTCGTTCATTTCTGGTGCCAAAGCCATGCTCTCCAAGCGCGATTTCACGTTCATCCTGCCGGGAACCTATCTTCGCATTAAGGTCTCCAATAATCATGGTCTGCGTACAGCAGTCGTTGTCAATGGATTCCTGTATCTGTTCGTAGAATTCATCTACTATTTCGCCCGTTGGTGCATAAACTTGGATGATTTTAAGGATTTTATTTGGTGTTAGCTGCACCAGTATATATGCTACCCTATCCGATATGCCGGCGTACTTAATCACCTTATCACCCCATTTTCTATCGATTAAGAAGCCTACACCATTTATGTGTCTTAAATCATGTCCTTTGTAATAAAGCATTCGTTGGGATCTTAATTGTATGGTGTTTTCGCCAATTCTTCTTACTTCGCTGAGTCCAACTATGTCCCAGTTAATATTACTTAGTTCTTCTTCGAGTTCTAATAGCTTATTTTCAGCTGCTAATGTTCTTATATTATATGTACTTATATACATCAGATTCGTCCTGGTTTTGTCCCTTGATACACAAGAGGCTGCGTTATATCCGGGCGGTTGTTGTCTAAATCGGTGGTTGCCTCTTTGATTTATATTTAATCTAGGCGGTAAGGAGACATTTGTCACATCCGGTTGCCCATTTTGGCCTTGGCTGATACGGCCTTTCTTTCTTACAGTCATGTCAACAAATATATACCTTATTTAAATAAAAAATCTAGTTTTTCTTCAGAACTTCGTTGAGAAATTGGGTATTTCAGTAAAGTTTTAATTGAATTCATGTTTAAAAAATACTACCAACAATATTATTAAAAAATATTAAAATAAAACAATTCGATAAACTACGTATAATAGTTAAGTATTTTCACAATTTACGGAAAACAATCCTCTGAAAATGAAACGATCAATTGCCATATAAGTAATAAAGCTTCAGCAAACAAAAAATTCTAATGTATATTAACGTCGGTCAGTAATAATACGAACAACATAAAAGTATAGGGAAACAATGAAGCAATTCACACGCGGAAATGTATACAGTGAAAGAAAGAAACAGCAATAGATATTGTAAGAAGAAAAATTAATCCCGGAAAGAGATGAATATAAATCGTAGACTCGTTCGTTAGCTGGCAGTATACGCATGCAACCGCACCCGCGTGTTATTGAACAAAACGACGAGAAAAAATGTTCCCGAAAATTGCGTAAAAAACGTCCTTAACGTTAGTGCTTAAAATAAAATTATGAGAGCAGCATAGAATAACAAATTACACAAAAGAAAAAGGTAATATTCAATAGAGAGGAAAAACCCAAAAAATCTATGAGATTGATTTCATTACGGAAATATATACATCCAGAACATGCATATTATAGAATACATGCAACTATATATATGCAAAGTATTCACATACATCATATATACATGAACATACATAATTACTAGTCATTAATGATAGATTCATCAAATGATAAGTACATGCTTTAAACGTCAGTGTTTGTATACTTTTTACACCTAAGCCTTAGAGACTCGTAATCATAAACACCTGTGCTATTTAAAACTGGTATACCCGATAATTTACACGTTTCGTAAAATTGTTTACATCTTCTTAAAATCTCTTCCTATATGCGGAAAAGATGTAAGATATCATAGATGTCGGAGTATATCTTGATTTATTCAGTATTATTCTTAAACATTGATTTTGTGTTTTTTTGTAATTTTAGTATATTTAGTCTGCTGGTAGAACACCATACAGGAGCAGCATATAACAATCTAGATAGAATATCAGATTTATAAATAAGAAGTTTGTTTGTAATCGATAAATGTGATTTTCTATTGAACATTGGAAAAAGTTTAATATCTAATATCATTTAACATTAAATTTTCTGTTAACAAGATGAGATCATAAGAGTAAAATTAAAGAAGAAAGAAATTTATAATATATCAGTTTATAGACGATATCATTGTTCCAATTGGTATCAGAAGCTTTTTCTATATCGAGAGAGACGAGACCGCAGTGTTTGTATTTCATAAAATTGTATAATATCGTAAACTCTGGCCAGTTGGTTAGTAGTAGAGTATTTGTGTCTAAAATCAAATTGGTTCGGAAAAGAAATATTGTTTTTTTTTTCGGAGTGAATTATTATCCGGATAAGATTATATTTTCATAGATTTGTTTAAATTATTAAGAAGACTTATCGGTCTTATATTTTTAACTTGAGATGAATCTTTACCAGATTTTGGAATTTATATAACTGTAGACATTATCCATGGCACGGGGATAATGTCCAGTACGGAAAGATGTATTTATTAATGTTGCTACGGTAACAATCGCTATGAGTTTAATATTGTGTATATATATATATAACGTTAAGTCGTATCATAAGATAGGGAAAATGTTTGATCGACTTATTCGTGTACATTTAAATTTGAATGTGCGTAGAGACATTTTTATATTAAGTTTAAAATATTGATTATTAATTTTTAAATACGCTTTAGAAATAACTTACAATGCGAGGACAATGACGTAAATATATAAACAAGTACACAGATAAAATAGGCCTACCATAGTATTCTTGTCGAATATAGTAACTAGCTGGATTGTACGTTATTTTTATATACGAAATATGTTAGTATTATATGCAATGCATGATGTTATACCTAGTCGGTTGCTACCGTCTTCTTCGTGATAATTAAGAACGACGAAAAACTTTATGACGCGAAGCTGAGACCTCGATCGTCGGAAGGACACTCGAGCGCTCTAACAACTACACCGCTACGACCTACCATTAAAATAGGCGAATTCCCTAATAAACTCGCGCATCCTTAAGACTGCAATTAATAAATTCTTACTATTAACATATCGAATTTCCGCTCAAACACTAATTCTATCCGTACGTTTGCACGACTAATAATTATGATTTTTTTAATTGTATACGTAGGTAATATATTCCATTGTAGAGCCTATTTTATACGGAGCTTTGATCTATTATTATACGGATATATTCACTAAAGTTCCGTTCGTACTGTTCTCAATCGTCTTGAGCTTAACCGGAGTAATAGCAACATCGTACGGTAGGTACTAATGAAAGTTACGATCGAATTTTGAATATGCGAATTTTAAGATATATATTTTACGAAACGGTTATCGAAAAAAATGAAATCGGATAGATTCAAATACGTGTAGCAAATTCGGCGCAATTTTTTGTTTGATTTTTGAGAAAGATTAAATGAAATTCGGTAATTCCTTTGTGTTTATCGAAATTTAGTAAAAAAAAAAAAAAAAGAAGTTAAAACAATTTAATAACACCACAAATGGACAAAAGGTTTAAAATATTTATAAAATTGCTACTGGGAGCAGATGTGTTATTTTGCCACATCGATTTTGCGATGTTATTTCCGTTAGTTTAAAATGACTGTTAGATTGTGAAAAGAATAATAAAGCCGTTATATTCGTCTGTAAATAAAACTGAAAATGTGACAATTTAAAAATTATCGTATCGAAAATATCGATAAACACGCGGATGAAAACAAATGAAATAAATCTGAATAACGTAATGGCGGATATTGAAGTGAAACTTCTACTGGCGCGTTGTATATGGGGGAGTTAGCCACTAAAACGTGCGAGAAAAAGGCTTATAAACATCGTAGTTAGGCATATTCTCACAGTGTAGTCGGGCTCCACCATTCTTTCCCGCGTGCTATATATACGTACAAACGCGTACAGAAATTATGAAATAATATTTTTTGTTTATTCTTTCTCTTGCATATACGGCTGTACGTTATTTCGTTCAAATCTTCGCCGCGCAAATGATCTATGTTTGACGTAGATTTGAGAACGAAAAAATTTGAGCATAGCGAACGGTTCCTTTTTTTTTTTTTTTGTAGTCCTCTGTTGAATTGAAAAATTTTTTATCGATTTTTTTTTAATGAAGTTGCCATTAAATACGCATAGTAATTCGTATTATATATGATAAACGAAAATTATATCTATATGTTTACGTTTTTTTCTTTCGATGTAAACCATTTCAATATTTTTATCACGGTAACGTTTTGAAAACACTTACAGTTTTCATTCTCAAACACTGAGAGCATTTATGAATGTAGGTATATTTATATAATTATGTTTAGAAGAGCGCAGTATATTGACTAAATGGTGTCCAGATTTTGCGATAAACAAACTCCCTGCACTTGCGTTTATCAATGTTTAAGTCATCGTGCGGTAGAATGCAGTTGTTACTCGGCTAACAGTTGTTTTTATTATAACTTGTTTTTTTCATTGGGAGCAAAGTTGAATTAGCAATTTCAATTGCTTCTCTACGCATTAATAACCGATCTCAGTTTGAAAATGAAGACTGTAAGTGTTTTCGAAACGTTTCGTGATAAAAATATTGGCGTGGTTTAAAAAACAAAAAAAAAAAAAAAAAATCTAAACGTGTGGATATCAATCGTGAAAGTTTAAAAGTGAAAATTCTATCTGTTTCTAGGAGTCTGCTTATCGTATACATTCGATTCTCCGGAAACGCTGGTAGCATTTACTGGTGTATACGAAACTATTTCATATATGACTGCTGGAGTGAATATAAAGTTAAAGTAAGTAATTCGAACACAAATATTTTCTAATTATTCCTTCGATATATATTTTATTAAATTTTTTATTTATATATTTTTATTGTTTATTTAATTTTTAATTTTGTCGCTAATGCTAAACGACCGTAAAGTTATTAAATTTCCACGTTTTTCAATTATTGCCGTTAATTTTTTTTTCGTTAATAAAATTTTGTTATGTACGTTCTTAATAAATAAATACATCTGTTAGTAATAGAAAAGATAAAAGTGAACACGTACGGAGTTATACTTCAGCGTCCTTGAATTACTAAGTAAGTAATATTTATTATTGCTAGACGAGATCAGTTGGATGGCGGCGTTTAAGTCGTCTGATATCGTTTCTAGTATCTAAAACTTGACTCTGTATTTACACGCATAGGCGATCGCTTTAATGCGCTGCAGCAAACTCTTGTATAGTATCATCGACAAAGTTCGTATGTAAATCCTTATGAATGTTTTCATTTCGCGAGTACCGATTGACATATTACGCGTTAGATGATGTTCTTCCGTTTCTTCACAAGTTAAACTTGGCAGCACATCTCCATAATGATAGATCCGTATATAGGCTTTATAACTTGATTATACAATAATATACTATACATCCGATACAGAACGCCTACCGATGAACCGGTACAAATGTTGTACTCTGCGCTTGATTTGATACGCTTTCTTCTTTACGTGGACTTTCCACGACATTCTGGCGTCCGAGTGCATTCCGAGATATTTAACCGAATCACCTCGAGGAATAGACTGATTGTCAAGATATACTCGATTACCGTCTGTATGTCTTAACGTATAACATGGATTAATTTTGCTTTATTTTTTAGTGTTATTTTCCAGCCCCGGGTTCATTTGGTAGATCGCGTGTGTGTAGGAGGTACAGGAGAAGTGTAATGAAGAGCTGACTTCGCTTCATCAAAGTTTACAATAAATTAAAACATATAAAAAACACGATGCTTAAATATAAAACAATGCGAACTATACTTACAAATTCGAGAAGGAAACTGATACGCCCATCCTCTTTTTTTATTCCACAATCTCCCGATTGGGTGATCAACTAGAAATGGGTAACACCTTAACGCTTTGTCTTCTCTTTCGATACTTGATTACTCTATTATTCTCTGGGTGATGAATTTTCGCCGTGATCTTCTCACTTGTTGTCCATTTATTCGCTTATCCTCGTAAAACCAGTCGAGAATTTGGTATATAGACGTGACGATAATAATTGTACTTTTTCTCAAATTTCTACAATGTTATACATTTAAACGAGCAAATCGTGTATACTTCGGACATATCGTAAACGGTCTTAATGATTTCGATGAAATTTTCTACATACATGCAATGCATTAAATAAATAATCGATGGTTTGTATGGATTTGCGAATTTTTAAATTTTGATCTCCTAGTTAAAATGTTGGACAATACAATTTTTTCCGTTTTCTCGATATTTATTTAAATGTACGTTGAAGATTTCAGCTCGATCGTATTATTCGAATGTTATAAGCTTAGAAATTTTATTTAATTTTATTTTTACCGTATATGCGTTGGTAAACGTAATTAAAATTTTATATATCGGGCACCATTCCTATTTAACGTAACTTCTCGGAAATTATTTTTTATTCTATGAAAACGATGACACGCCATATCGTTGGAACAATATACGACTGAGTTGATAATCAAGAAACGAATTTAACATCCCAATATAGCGCGTTCATCCGCAAAAAATTAGGAGCCGACTATTCTCCACTTCACTACTCCCCCACCCGTACGGTTACCCTCTCACTGCATTGCATTAAATTTTGTTCAATCACATTACGGGTACGCGGAAATTTTATTTATTTACCGTACGAGATAATTCCAAGTAAACTTTCTGGCTTATAAAACAAATGTTTAAATCGATCTATTCATTTTCAACTTTTTGCAGTATTTAGTAAAACTTTTCCGTTAATCACAGTCGATCAATTCCCTGGTTTCTCTATACTAAAGAAGTCGAGTGACGAGAAGAGCAGAGCGTCTAGGATTCTTAATGAGCTCTACTCGACCGATGTTTTCCGGAGTAGGGACCTTATTTTTGCCGGGACGTTTTTTTATTTGTAGCAGCGAAAATGTTTAATCAACGTAAAAATTATATCGCTAGTTAATAAAGGTTTACATCGAGAAACTTTCCCGAAACAGTTACTCGCACTATTGCGATCGAATGACACCTTTTGCTCTTGTCGCCATAACATTTCGTAGTTACTGAAACTGGACGAAAACGAAACTCTTAGATCCAACTGCACTACTGAAGAGACAAAACCGTTAGCTTCTCTAGGTCATCTCGTGATTTTTCGATAATCGATTACTATTTTCGTTTTTACTAATATTTACTAAAATCAGATTTTCGTATTGTTTGAAACAGTATTGCGCTTACCCGTGTAATATTTAGAACCGTCGTAGCGTAGCATTGGCGTTATATTTGAATTTTTAAAATCTTTATACGTCATTGCCGTTCATTAGTTTATATTAGGTTTCTATATAGTTTGCCCATATATGCGTATACTGTTTAAACAACAGGTTACTATCGAAACTGTACATTGCAGAAGGAAATTATGATTGTAGTTTTCTACCTATCAGATCAGTATGTGTTATTAGCGAAAGTAAGATTAATTTCTTGACTGATATAATTATTCAGTAATTCCTCTGTATATGTAGCGGAAATCGTTAATATACGTGAACATCATAAATTGACGAGCCGTTTAATATTTGAAAGGTCGCACAGTCACTAGAGAAGATGCGTTATTGCCAGCGATTGGTAAAAGGTAAGTTATCACCTAAACAGGTTATTAAGCGAATATGGTGTGTAAAGGGATTTTAAGAAATTTTGCAAATATGATGATGTAATACTATCGAAATAATTGTCAGTATTCGTGTTAGTTTATAAAGAATTATAGTTATGCCGGCTTTGCAAATGCTTTTGTTTTTCCCGTAAAGAGGCAAGTTACGTAGGTAACAAACTTTTAACAACTCCTCCATTTTGTAATAAACCAAATTTATCTTCTATGGTAGGTTGACGTTTATATTTCGATAGCAATTTATTTTTATTTTTGATTAATGATCGACATTCTTCCGACCACCATACGGCATATGGTTTTGTTTTTTGCATGTATGTTATGCCTCGGAATAGTGTTCTCGGCAGCTTCTTTTATCGTCCTTAAGATGTATTCATAGGACTCATCAGCGTTGCTCGAGATTTTACATATTTGAATATTGACCATAGTTGTATACGAAATCCAGTCCGCTTTTTTAAAATTCCAATTTTGCGATTGGTGGTTAGCAATTGGTACTCTTGTGGGTAGATCTATGATTATATGCTGCGAAAAATGATCGCTACCATACAATTTCGAATCCGGGTACCAATTTGTGAAGTGGACAACATTTGGGCTGCAAAAAGTTAAATCAATTGCCGAATAGCCGCCATTGTTGTTCAGATGAGTCGAAGTGCCCGTATTAAGTAGGCATATATTCGCCTGATCTAGCACTTTTTCGATCACTTTTCCTCGAGGGTCTGTGTTTTTGGATCCCCATACCGTGCTGTGGGCATTAAAATCACCGGTTACTATGAAAGGTTTAGGTAATTGGCTGAATAAATTTGATAAAACATGCAATGAGATGTTATCATTTTTATGTAAGTATATTGAACACACAGTTAATTTTTGCCCAGAGATGTAGACCGATGCTGCTATAGCTTCCAGATTTGTACTCAATGATAGTTGTTCAGAATAGAATTTATTTGATATCGCTAATAAAACACCTCTGCTAGCCGTAGACCCTCCTATGTAGTCTTGCCTGTAAATTTTATATGTTTTTAGACTGGTTATATCTGTAGGTTTTAATTTAGTCTCTTGCAAGCATAAAACGATTGGGTCATTTAGTGTAATTAGTATTTGTAATTCTGGGTATTTGTTTTTGTAGCTGTTTAAGTTCCAGGATATTATTTTATTCATTTTGATTAATAAAGTTTGTTATTAAATTTACCTGGGTATTGAATCACTATTTTCGTTAATTTTTTGGTCGAGTTTTTTAATTAAATTGCTTACCCTTACTTTGAGAGTGTTGTTAATAATAAGGGGTTTAATATCGGCTAACATGTTTACGATGCCGTCAATGTTTGGTGTAAATTGTTCTATGATTTCAATCTGTTGGTGTGAGCCTTTTATCATATCAAGCATGATATGTAAGTTACTATAGGATATAGGGTATAAGTGTTTGTTTTTATGAATGTACTCTTTGCAGGGCTCAAGGAGCTGTTTTGTATCTTGAATATTAGTTTTATCAGAAATATCGCTTAATTTAAGTAATATGTGTTTATATTTATCTTCCAGTTTTTTATTTTTACTTTTTGTGTGTAAATCTGTTATTATTGAGCGTAATTTGTTTGAATCTACTTTGTTCTGCTCAAGAATGAGTTCCACGTCTTGTGGTTGGTCGTATATATCAGCAAAAAATACACACTGAAAAATATAAATGTAATACAAAATGCAGCTTTAAGAATAGCATTAAAAGCATTCCACACCAGCCCCACATCAGCTCTACATGTGGAAGCCAATATTCTACCACTAAAATATAGAAGACAAACACTCATGCTAAATAGCAGACTACTGTCCACTCCATCCCACCCAGTCTACAATAACGTAACAGAAAATAAATTACATCACCTGTATCAAAATAAACCTAATGCTTCTAAATCTACAACCGTCCGAATTCATAACCTCTTAGATAGACTTCAATACACCTTACCCAAAATTAGAAAAAGTAACCTACCTAAATTACCCCCATGGACCAAAGTTAATGCAACGATAAATATGGACCTAAGCAAATATAGTAAAAATTCAACATCACCGCACATCCTGAAAACTAAATTTAATGAACTTGTCTGCAGAAACTACGGAAACTACACCCAAATATACACCGATGCCTCTAAGACGCTAAACCAAACCACTTCTGCTTACCTTATAAAGGGCAGAACACAAACATACCTCTTACCTATTGGGACATCTGTGTACACAGGTGAATTAATAGCTATATATAAAGCGTTAAAAAATATAGTCAAAGAAAAACACAAAACTAACTTTATAATATGCTCAGACTCAATATCCGCTCTACAACAGATTCAGAAACTGATTAAAAATACTAACTTAGATATTTTAAATATAAAATTCATCATCCATAAACTCATACAGAAAAAAAATCAAATAGTGTTCCTTCGGACTTCAGCGCACTCGGGAATTACAGGAAATGAAATAGTTGATAAAGCCACCAGAACAAAATCAAAAAACATAAAAATTATAACATCTGCACTCACAAACGATCTCCACTCAATCATAACACAAAAAGTCAACGCTTTATATCAGGAATACTGGGAGACCCAGTGCGCTCACACACATCTATTTCAAATTAAACAAATTTTAGGACACTGGAAAACCACAGAACAAAATAAAAGGCGCAACGAAGTAGCTATAACTAGATTACGAATAGGCCACATCCTACTTACATCACAATACATACTGAACAATACCCCCGCTCCAAAATGCCCAACATGTAATACTCCAATAACAATACACCACATACTACTGGAATGTGCAAAATACGCAAACCATCGAAACCTTCACAATATATCAACCAGCTCACTAGGAGAAATACTACAGGATGACCCTCAAAAAATAGACATGTTATTAAAATATCTAGCAGAAACCGGACTAATTAATTCCATATAACCTAACCTTTAGACGCAAATGATCTTAGTAATCGAGCGTCTGTAAATAAAAGAAGGAAAAAAAATTTATAATAGTTTTTGTCTATAAGCTAATTAATCAGATATGGTTTTGCTTTTATAATTTGTTGACTTATAGAATTATACGGAAGCATTTTATCTGTTTATTGATTTAATAATTTAGTTTTTTATATATATGTATATACTTTTTTTTTTCGGTTTTATATAAAACTCGTAAAATCGTATTATTATCCTTGTGAAGGTAATTAATATTTTTAAACATATATATTATATATATATATCATTCGTTAAAACAAAATAAATTATTAATCTGTTTAATAGTTCGCTACCGCCAGTATTTAAGTACGCCAAATATGCGTCAATTTTCTTCTATGGCGTGGAAAGTCTTTCTGTATTGCAGTGGACATATACCAGTTACATACGTAAGTACTCTTTAATGATACATATTATTATTATGAGTTGTCTATGGAGTTTTACCAACACGCGATAAGAAACAACAAGTTGACTCCGATAATGTAAATATTTTCGAAACGTCTTTTTTTCTAAATAGCTACGCGGTATCGACCGATTTTTTTTATTTTAATTTTGATATTAATAATCGATTAATTAATTAATTTATTTATTTGCGACTTTTAAACAAAAAACTCTTTTTTTGAAATTCAATATAATTTGATCGCTAAACATGGAAATTTTACAATGGATAATTTTCGACTATTTTTTAACCCTTTCAGTTTGATATCCCCCCCCCCCCTGTATAGTACATGAAATTTTAATTCGAACCAAATGTTTTATTTTTTGGTTCCTAATTTTAAAAATATTTATATCTAAAATTATCTGTAGTTTATCTAATACATAATAAACTGTATAAAATTTATAGTTTTGTGTCAACATTTTATAATGTTACAAGAAATAATGTGCGGAAAAGTTTTATAAAAAAACAATGCTATCGAATAAGATGTCTTTAAGCGTGTATTTTTTTCTCGTTTTATACTTCACGTTGTATAGTATTTGTTGTAAAAGCAATTTTTATGTTTTCTACGTGATCAGTTTCGTATTTCTGTCCACTTAGTATAATTTTTAATACTAAAGTTACCGCCAAATGTTACGTAAACGGATACATCAATACGGATGCAATAAAGTATGAATAACTAAATATAAAAATTGTATTCTCTGCGTTGCAACAAGAGTGGCTACTTCTCCAATGACACTGATACTTAAGAATTTGGTAATTCGATTTTGGAGGCATGCGATGTTGTTGTCAGTCCTCCGAACAAGAAATTATAGTGGCCTCTTTAGTCGAAACATTAAAATTAGTCAGTGGTTGTGATCAATTTACTTCCTTATACACTCTTCTCTGCGGTGTGTCGTTTGAATAAGACACATGTAACTAGCATCTCCATTTCTCTCTGTTCAGTGTAGATATTTGAGGTTTTCCTAAATTGTTCCATTTCGGATAAAGAGCTACTTATAGAGTTGGCTGCTGAATGGTAAATCTATGATAATGATGTCTTCCTGTTTGTATAGCAGAATATATGGGACTTCTTCTATTTTCATAGGATGCATTTTATCCCTAACTCTGCGTTTAAATATAGATCCGTTTGTTCAACCCCTCCCACGTTATTTCTAGAATTATTTTTCTTGTTTTGCGAGGACACATTCGTTAAAATACCTTCCTCAGGACGTCGACTGAAGTAGGAAAGTCGAAGAGAGTGCGAGGAGTAGTTCTGGTTTAATTTAAATTATTTTTATCTGTTCGGATGTTATCGATTGGTCATGATTTGATCGTTACATATTTGACATATTAACTCAATGTCAACAGAACATCTGTCCATATTAGTGCAATCTGAAACCAAATGGAATGTTTTAAATATATAAAATAATTTATTGCTAGTCATATTTGATGTAAAATAATTATGCTTATCACGTAAAAATTGATCGAAATTTAAATCA
Organism: Coronaproctus castanopsis; assembly: GCA_032883995.1. Lineage (NCBI taxonomy): Eukaryota > Metazoa > Arthropoda > Insecta > Hemiptera > Monophlebidae > Coronaproctus > Coronaproctus castanopsis. Next base: position 123,018,998 of record CM065052.1, on the reverse strand, counting down.
GCAATTTGGAGAACACGTAAAAGTAAACTTTATCGAAATATCCGTACTATTTATATTTCCACTCGGATATTATGCGTAGGTTGTATTTATGCACAAAGCAGTCCTAAAGTATTGAATTTATTTTGAAAACACGAGATTAGGGAACTGAATATCATCTGTTTTTATCCAAACCCAAAAAAAGTTTTGAGTTTTTATCTGACATCCTATGTATATTATCAACGAGTCTTTGATAAAAATAACGTATCTATGGAATTATGATATTTTGTTAATTAAATTATTTATAATCGTAGTAATTAAGTTAATTATAAAGTGTATTATATAGAAGAATGGTTAGATGTTGTATAATTAATATAGATATTCGAAAGGAATACTGGAATTAATATCGGATCTTACTGTTTCAGAAAACGCGATTAAATTTATCCTTTCATTCCCACATTATAAATTTTTTACACAAAACTATGTATATATATTTTGGTGTGTGTGCTTTTTAAAATACATTTTACAATACAATTAGCCAACGTAGAGGGCACATCAAGCAGTTAATATACAGGGTGGTCCAAAAGTGTTGAACGATTTTGGTCGAAACTCCATTGTAAGATGGGTAAAAATTTTTTTCGTATCTAGTACTGTGATTATACATAATCGTTACTGGTTGCTCAAAACCGTGTGCGCTGTCGTGAACAAAGGTCTGCGTCGATTCATTCGTCGCGAAGCCGCCGCCTTGAAAATGCCACGAACAACGGTACGGAGAATACTAAGAGATGATTTAAATATGTATCCATATAAAATTCAATCGACCTGCCTGTTGATAATCCGAAAAGATTAAAATTCTGTGATACTAGTCATGATTGAAAAAGGAGATATATGTTCAGCGACCAAGCAGGCCTTGAAATATGCCATTCAAAGAGATATCGCGGCCATACGTCAAAATTCAATTAACCCAAGAATTTCCGCCTGCTGATAAACCGAAAAGATTAGAATTCTGTGATAAATTTCTAGTCATGATTGAAGAAGGAGATGTCTTCAGCGACCAAGAGGCCTTGAAATGTGCCAGTCAAATAAATATTTCGGCCATGCTCATGCTGGTCGGAGTTCGTGAAAACTTTGAAACAAGAGTGCGTGAATGTTACACTCCAAGGTGATTATCTTCTTGATGGAGTATTTAAAAAATATTTTTTAAAATTAAATGGCATATTTAGCTTCCTTTTATTTTCATCCCATGATTTTAATTCAAACCGGTTTTTTACTAAGCACTTGAAAGTTGTTCAACACTTTTGGGCCCACCCCATAAGATAGATAACATAGGAAGGGAGGAAATACAGTAGTTTCACGCTTTATTTCAACCCTACAGTTAAAAGATCGCTTGGTTTAACACAATCTAATTTCCGCACCTCCTCGATACTATCAGCAAATTTATGGCTAAAGAATTTCTATTCTTTTCCAACGTTATTAAATAAGTTACGCTGTATCGAGACATTTCAGGCATACAAGAGTGCTGATGGTATTTGTCTTAGAGCTCAACTCTGAAATCTTTGTATTATATCTATATGTTTCTAGGTTTCGCATCCCCCACACCTAAGTACCGTACGTCCGTACAATCTTTAAAACTATGTTATATAATTGGCGTTTGAAATAATTAAAAAAAAAAAAATATGATTGTAAAAAGTGAAATAATGAAGTTAATATTTTTTGTTTATACCGCTTTTTATAATTTTAAATGTGCTGTATGAATGAAACATTCTATTTCAACCAAACGCCCGTTAATATGAAAATGATATATATATATATATTTTTATAAGAATACTGTGAAAGGATTGATCATTTAAAATTGTCGTATTCTATGTGAGAAATTACGGATATTTTAATTGAGATTTTTTTTTAACGTTTCGTTCATATTACGATACTAGTAAATAAGTTTATAATTCAAATTTGTAATTTTTTACTTTCAAAATAATTATGACGTTACTTATTTGTCACAAATTATAGCTTGCGAACCCACTTGTGATAGAAATTGCATAACAACCGGTAAAGGCGTTTTGATGATGTACGGTTTTAGGATAAATAGTTTTGGTTCCGATATCGCTATTATGTTGGTGATGATTATTTTATTAAATATCCTCGCGTATTTTATACTTAGGATACGCGCCAAAGAACAACTCGCTTACTAAAACGAAATAATTAATTCGGCGTTCATTTTTTTAAATAAAATCGTTTATTCTTATTGATCGGTCTTGCGGCACTATATTTTTTTTTTTTTTTTGTCAAATGTATCGATCAATCAAACGCTAATTAAATTTTATTTAGCCGCGCTTATTTTTCAATATCCGTTATAAATATGAAAAAAAAACATTTGGGTTGTAAGGACAATCATTATCATTACTGTATCGTTCGTTATCGACCACACCGATCATACCTTTGCAAGCGTAGACTAGCATTCAAGGTACTTTATATGCAACATAAATGCGCGTGCGTATGATCTTATATGGGGTTCCACTACCGTCTACGCGATAATTAAGCATGATGAAAAACTTGGAGACCCTTAACCGTCGGGTTGACAGTCACGTTCTAGCAATTATGCCACCTCGACATTATAAAGGCAATAAATCACCTTTAATGAATAATTTTCTGTATTTATAATTTATTATGATTCCATACGAACATTATGGTTGTAAACTACAAAATTAGTACATCCCATCTATTTTGGTTTTATAATTATAATCGTTTATAAATGTATATAAAAAAAAATCGAAGCTGTCGGATGCCTAATCACGCCATAATTATTTTGTCTATTGCCCTCCTACCTAAAATCTTAATGTTTACATTCTATCCTAATGAGCGAATCTTTTATCCAACGTTCGATTACTGATTTTGCATTATTAAAAAATATTCCGTGTTCTGCTTGAATCATAATCCCATCATGTTTAAATTAAGCAAAGTAATAATTTACCTGTATATACTCCGTCCACGTATATGATCTCCATAAGGCTGACTAGACTTTAAATATTATATATCAAATAACAGTAATTCGATTCATCAATGTCCTGCTGATGTAGATGTTCCGAAAATTACTGTTACTTCAAAAATTTCACCTCGTCATATAATATTGATTTTAAATTTTTAGACCTCGGTATCAAAAACGCCGCATTCCTTACATAATTGATTATTCCATATTTATCTAGGTTAGTCAAATATGAATTAAGTGAAAACTATAATAATAGATGGAGATCGAAACTAAATTCTTTATCATAATAAGCTATGAAAACTGTTAAGATATTTGATGCTATCTATTATTGCTCATACCAGAAATTAAATATAACACCATATTCAGTAAATTAGGTAACAAATTTGTACGCGGCGGTGACTATAATTCAAAAAATACTAGTTTAGGATCGAGAATAAATTCATCAGGAAATACGCTGATTACAGCTATATGAAATAGTTCACTCGATATTTCTGTCTCCAATGATTCCAACATACTGGCCGCAACACTCCAACAGATTTCCAACAAAGACACAACAAAGAATGCAAAAAAGTTCTAGAGCTGTCTTCCGATTATATCCTAGTATTCGCAGTCTTAGATTCAAATCCTAAAACGATTTAATATAAACAGCGACTTACAAATCCACAAATTGGCAAATATTAAAAAAAAAAAAATTGAAAATAACATAAATCCTCGAGTAAAATTGAAGAACTCTGAAGATAAAGATTCAACAGTAACTCATTTTATAGATCTCGTCGAATACGCATGCAACAATTTAAATATGAAATAAAATCATTCCGTGAAAGTATTCACATTCCGGTAGAAATAAGGAAATTAATAAAAGAAACGAGAGCAGCCAGAAAGAAATGATAGCGTTGTCGCTATCCATCCCTAAAGACAAAATTTAACGAATTACAAAACAAATTAAAAGACAAAATTAATGATTACAAGAATAAAACGATTAATCATTATTTAGAGTCAATCAATGATGACAATAAATTGTTATTGATTACAGCAAAAAAAAAAAAAAAACTATTACGATCATTATTTAACAACAGTTGGATTAAAACGGACAAAGAAAAGAGGCATTTATCTGCTGAACATCTCTATACAGTTTTCAATCCTCATCCTGACTGCGAGCAACATCATACAAATTTTATACAAGAATCAATAGTTCGTCCATCTGAGCATGACGCTAAACACTTTACGCCTAAAGAGGTATCTCAATGTATCCGTAAAGCGCCGCTACGTCAGAGTACTGGTTTAGATCAAATTACCGTAAAAATAATTCCTCATCTACCACAAAGGGCGACTACCTCCTCTTGTGTTACATTTTCAACGCAATACTAAGGTGTGCATGCTCAAAATTGTAACATGGCATAATGCTTCAAATCAAACGTTAAAAAATATCTAAGTAGAAGATCTTGCTACTGTTGCAACATATAAACTAAAAAAGAAAAAGTCTGTTGGATTAGATAAGGTTTTTGCGATTTTTCTTTAAATCCTACCTATTAAAAGGATAGTTATTAAATTAATTATCATAATGAATTCTATTTCATTACTTTCTTATTTACTTAATTCTTGAAAGACGTCAACAGTGATACCCATCCCTAACGCTAGTAATAATAACTCAAATGTCTCTTCTTAGTAATCTTAGCAAGATAAATGAAAAAGTTAAGTCGATTAAAAACTTTTACAGAATCTAATAATATTCTTGTGTAACAACAGTTTGGAATCAGGCGTAATTTATCTACAGTATTACATAAAGTTTATAACAGATGGTTTTAATCGAAATAAACACACCTTTGTGGAAACCTTTGATACTACATAAAAAAAAAAATGATTGTTCAGTAAATATTTTCCAGCTAGGATAAAGCATTCGTAATTTCATTGTGCACATTCATACACACGAATATTTTTTAATTTTATATACAAAAATTAAATAAAACCTAAGAAATGTGATACTTTAATCAGATAGTTTTATTACAACTACTAAATTACATTTTATTATCCGTAAGAAGAACAAAGCTTAATAATTAGTAAATATCTAAGTACATTGTGGTAACAAATAAGAACGTCGTCAAGCTTAAATGTTAAAACCCATTTTCCGCATGCATTCTTTATGTGCTTGTATATAATCTTTACAGTTCTCTTCACCGCGTTCTATGATACTGTTAACAGAAAATATAAATTTCATGATTAAAGTGTAAAACTTTTTTATTTTAATATATTTAAAATAATTATTTGACGTCTTGATTTATTACAATTATAGTCATATAAATAACTAGTTTTATTAACACTTGAAAATTAAAAACAGGAGCTAATAACACAAATACAACTACGAATTCATAATAAAAAGCTCACTTTCACAAAATTAAAAATTATAAAATAAAACATGAGGTTACTTATTTATAACACCTACGACCTATATTCTCAGTATTAAGAGAAAACTTTCTCTGCAAAATTGATTTAAATATGAACCATTAAATGTACCAAAGTTGATATTACGAAATAACAGTTATAAACATTCCGCAAGATGTAATAGGATTTGGATCACTCTGATTCAAGTTTAATAGTAAAAATCGTAATAAGAATAAATGCGGTAAGCATAATGTTTGCAGGCAATTGGTGAAAGAATTTTTTAAAAGATAAGTTGGTTTTTCGAAATAAAAAAGAATACGAATCGATGTGTGCATATATATATATATATATATATATATATATATATATATATATATATATATATATATAATGAATGACAAAAAAACACTAGATTAAAAATTAAAAAAATCAAATTAAAAGAATTAAACAAGATTAAATGGTCGTAATTTAACTCGTTTACTTAATTCTTAAATGTGGGATAATTATTAGTAACGTCTTACAAATAGTCAATATTCGTGGTCAGTGATAAATATTGTCCTCCAATAATAAAACAAAACGTGTTATTTGATTTTCTTACAAGAAATATAATAAAATAATATATCATAATACATAAACACTAGAAATATAGCCATGTTTTGCATTATATATATGCGCATTTACAAATAATTAAAATTGATTTATACCATTCATCCCGGATTTTCTTCGTTTCAGGACATGCACAACATGGTTTTAATTTCTTCTCTTCGGTTGTATTAGATTCTTCTGGTTTAACAGGTGTTACAGTTTGAGATCCCATAATTAAAATATATATTTTTTTTTAGTGGAAAAACACCGGCTTTCTATTTTACACTAAACTTTGATTTTATTGAACAGCAACATTTTTGACATTTCATATATGTCTTATAACCAGTATTTCAAATTTGTTAGTTACCCAGAAACTAATGTTTGAGATAAAAAAGCAATGTAATAATAATGTATGTATAATTTTAAACAATTTTGGGAGTTTGAGATATATTTTAATGATTATATAAACCATTCTTTCTATAAAATTAAAAAAAAAATAGATTTATAAATAAATTTTGGGGTTATTAATTATTATTATTATTATTAAGTACTGCATGTATTGACGAACTTAAATTCATAAATGTGAACTTGAGAGTTAAAGTAACTAGTTTTGTCATAATTTTTCAATTTAAGAAAAATGAAAACTTTAAATGCATTAAAAATTTTAATTCCAGTCAGATCATTAAGTTTCAGGTAAAATAATTTAATGTTTTCATTCAATGTTTAAAGTATTTCCTGTCGGATATTATCATGTAAAAAATTATATACTCTACGTTTTGTTAAAATATTAAAGCAATGGCCGTAGGATTGTGCAATGTATTATGTTAGATTGGCATTAAAAAAATAATTAATTTGTGATGTGTAAAATTACGTTGGTTAATAAAATTGTTTAGCATGGGTCGTTATACACCGAAAGATGACGGAAAAGCAGGTGCAATACGCGAAGCTGGGGGTGCTTTTGGTAAAATGGAGGCAGCTAAGGAAGACCAATACTTTTATAATTTGGTAAGAAAAATTTAAGTGTTTTTATAGCAATATTTCATTTGATATTAATATTTCAATGCGATTCGACGTATAAAATATTATATTAAGATGTAACGAAAATAAAATGAACGCATGTATAATGTGTATTATATAATTAAGATTTTAGTAAACGTGCCTGATCTAAATATAGAAAAATGCTATTAATTTTTTTATTGAAAATTTGACGTAGATTTGCAAAAAATAAGAGAAATTTATCCGGGGTGACTGTATAAATTTTTTTATAAGCGTACATGCAAAAAATTCAGTCTCCCAAAAAGCTGTTCGTTTAAAGTAGTATAGTTAAGTAATATTTATTCTTATAAAATAAATAAAAATATATATTAGTTAATTTTTAATATCGGAACTAAAGTTATAAGTTAATTTACGTTTAATGGAATATGAGAAAAGTAATTTTATTTTGCATGTAGTTTAGTAACTATAAAATTTCATCACCGTTCTCTGTTATTGTGAATCGTAAGGTAAAATTGTATGTTTCTTATGTTGGGAAATTATTATTATTGGTTAAATATTATTTGAATTTAAAAGTTGTGTAAATATTGGACTGATATAATGTATTTGTTAAATGTATTTATGGAAATATAACACATTAGTATGTTAATGGTTCATGTGCAACTTTTAACGTTATATGTAAAAATTGTGTTTCGAAGGTATAAGGTGGTATAGTATGTGTGTATTTTATTTCAGATATAATTATGTATGAAATGATAAAACAATTAATTAAATTTTACAAAGAAAACAGTAAATCCTAAACAATTTCTTATAAATGTAGTCATAATTTTGATCACTAACTTTTAATTACTCCGTTTACTAATATGTATTAAATGAGTTTATATAATTCGGCTATTAGTATTTGCCATCACATTCATATGTTCAAAATGTACAACTGTTTAGTACTAACTTTTGTATAGTATGTTGTTAATTACAAGTTAATTGCTGTGTCATTATTTCTGATGTAGCAAAAGGAGCAGTTACATCAATTAAAATCCCACATGACGGATGAGATTTCATTTCACGAGGAACAAATAAAACGCCATGAAGACGCCATACGTAAAGCCAAAGAAAATCTTAATAAAATTGGGGAAAAGTAAACTAGAGGCGAATATTTTAGTTGGTTTACGCATATATAGATATTTGTTTTAATGTCGATAAATTTTATAGTTATCGTCACATGTTGAATATATAATTCTACAGCAATTCTTTATATTGTTTCTGTAATCTATACTAATATTAGTTTAAATTACATTTGTGGTGTTGCAGTACTACTTTATTTAGTACACGTAAATGCCTTTCTGAGACATTTTGAGGGTTATTTGTATATCTAATTTAAATATAATATTCAAACAGTCTTATCTTATCAATTAACATCGTTAACAATCAGTTTGTGTAAGTGAAAATGTGCATGCATGCGTTTACGATCTTCAAGATTTATATTCGTTTTATTAGTAAAATAGTATGATTTTAATAGAGCATTAATTAAATCGTTGTGTACCATAATTATGGTATTTTTATCTAAGTGATCTAGGTGAATATTAATTGTAAGACAAATGGCAATATTTTTATACATCGTATGTTATACTATTTCATTACACGCTTGCAAATACATAAAAATATAGCATATGTTTGTTAATTAATTTAAAATTCTGTAATGATGTCGAAAGACAATTGTGGATTATTTTAAAATCTATTATTTTTAAAAATAAACGAATAACACTTCATTACGTAATAATATCCGAAGTTTACTTTTATATTATTTATCTTTATTTACACACACATATATATATATATATATATAATTTTTTTCTTTATTTTTGATTTGATCACGAATATAAGATCATTATGCAATTTGGGTGACATCATGTTTTAATGTATGGGGTTTTCTATCAAATTTTTTTACAATACAAATAAGTATATTTATGACATTTTGTACAGTTACAGAAAAGACGAGTAAATAAAAATGCGTATACCGAGCAGCGTTAACGCTCTTACTACGCGTCTTAAAGTTAGCGTAGTACAACGAGGTCATACATCAGTTTATAAATTAAGCTATATTTTTACAGGGAAAAATACAACTAAAAAAACCCTGCATAGCCGAAAGATAAAGAAATTAATTATGGTTTAGATATTAATAGTATGTATTAATATAACTAAATAAATAAGGAAATAAAGAGAGAGAAATAATGATACATTAATTTAAAAACGAGACTAATTTATAACGACCTGCATAGTTAGACAACCTGGTGCTAAAGCAGCGAATGTTTAATCCTTTTGTGTTTATATTTTTTTTTATTTCCGGGTCAGTGAGTCATGAGTATATTTCCAATACGTTGGCATTTGCTATAGAATCTGTTAGCTTTTTCCTGTACAAGGTCAAAGATAGAAGGCTAGTTTAAAGCTGTATGCATGTCTGTTATCTTAGTGTAGTATGGAGCATTGAGTATGATACGCAGGCATTTATTTTGAACAGTTTGCAATTTATTAATGGTGGACTTACTAACACCAGACCAAATTGGGCAGGAATATAATAATATCGGCAATATGTACGCTTTGTATATTATTAGCTTGTTTTTAACATTGACTTTAGAGCGTTTGTTAAATATAGGGAAAATTTTGTATAATCGGGAGTGCGCTTTGTCCGTGATATGTTTGATGTGATCATAAAACGACAATCGTTTGTCCATGGTAAGACCAAGATATGTTAATCGGGATTTCCAAGATAGGTGTGTATTATTTATTTCAATATGATGAGTTACTTGTGGTCTACGTCTAGTAAATAGGATAGCTTCCGTTTTTTCGGTGTTAATTTTAATTTTCCATTTTGTGTAGTATTTATATATTTTATAGTAACTATTGGTGAGTCTGTTATTGTATCGATTCGATAAGAAGATGTAAATAAAGCAGTGTCATCCGCGTGAAGAGAAGTATCAACATCCCTCAATTGCGGCAAATCATTAATATATAAAATATATAAGAAAGGTTCTAGGATACAGCCCTGCGGAACTCCAGCAGATAATATTTTACTACTCGAATAGGTGTCATTTATCTTAACAGCGAACTGTCTATCGGCTAGGTACGATTTTATAATCATAAGTTGCCTGGGGAAGCCATAATGGATCATTTTATATATTATGCCATGGTGCCAGGTAGTGTCAAATGCTTTTTCTACGTCTAATAGCAATAGAGCCCAGTATGTTTGTTTACATTAAACTGATCCAGTATGTGATCACTAAGGCGCGCTAGTTGCATAACGGTTGAGAGTTGGGGTCTGAATCCGAACTGAGTTTCGTTTATAATATTATGTTCATCTGAGAAATTTTTTAATCTTTGAAGTATTACTTTTTTCAGCTATTTTACTAATGTTACTGATTAAACTAATAAGTCTTATGTTTTTGGCTAGTGAGCTATCTTTCCCCACTTTTGGTATGGGAATAACAGTAGAAGTTTTCCATATTTTAGGGTAATGACCAGTGATTATGGTAGCATTAATTATATTTGTTAAGTATACTACGGCTATTTTAGGTAAGTTCTTGATCATTAACGTGTGTATTAAGTCTTGCCCAGTAGATGATTTGCATTTAAGTCTTTTTATGAAATAACTTATTTCTTTTGATGTGGCGAGCTTAATTGATGAGTCAGACGCCGATGAAACACTAAAGAATAATATAAAGAAGTATCAATTTGATTTTTTTTTCAAATCATTAATTGTAACGAATTTCGACGGATGTATGTTGTTGAATATAATAATCATTTGGAATTGCAAGATACAATTTTGAACTATTATACATTTCACAGCATCGCAACATTTACATTATTTTAAATATTCGTCGAGAAATTAGGAATATCATATATTAAATTAATGTTAATTTTTAACGGGGTAAATATAAACCAATATTTTCCGTAATCTTATCGAGTTTATCTTCATGATCGAAATATAGAGAAGATAATTTTAAATGTGATGAAAATTTTTAATCATTGATACACTGTCGGTTTCACAGTGAATTTATTTATTTTTCTTACCTTCAAAGCAATTTGTTTAAATTGGCTCAATGTTATTTTTGTTCTTTTTTATTTTGTTTTGTGTTTCTATATTTTTTATGTTTCTATTATCGGTCGGTTATTATGGATTCTTTTTTAGATTGTTTAGTACTAATATGTAGAGTTTGTTTGGTTAACGTTTTTCATTATAATAACTGTGCACTTTTATTATCTTTTGTATCCTTACGTTTTAAAGATTAATGTGAGACGTAAATCACATTAATTAGTTTTCTTTTACAAAATGAATAATTACATTGGTAATGTCGAGCTTCAGCACAGTTTTTGTCGGTGGTATTTTATTTTGTCGAAAATTTTTTTATTTATTTATTAGAAGGTTACGGTCGTAATTGATGCGTGTGAGATAAATATCGCCGAAATGATTAATAAATGTTGTGGTCACACTTTCAGCTAAGACGGTATTTTTTATATTAAATTTAAAAACTTGTTCGCTTTAAACTGAGCTTATTCATTATAAATATCAATAGTGATATTCTTGTTCATAATGTAAACTTATTTTGATTCGAGTAGGATTATACTTGAAGTAAGACTTTGGATTTACCATTGTGATGTTTATTTTCATGTTATTTTAATTTTGATAGTTATAAAAACGAGCTTATTTGATATGAGTATTGAGCAATAATTTAAAATCATAATCTCAAAATTCGCAATAAATTTTAAAAAGTTTGATAGTAATTCGATTGTGTATAATATTAAGATGTGTTGAGATACCATAAATAACGGTTGGTTTTTAAGTTATTTGTGTACTCTGTTAAATTCTAATGTAGATTTATTGATAGTTAAAAAGTAATAGTTAATAACGATTGAAGATTGCACGTAACTAATAATTATGTAACTCCCATGGTGGCTCACCGTATAACAGAATTAATATAAAGACGCATAACATAGTAAAAGAAAATTTATTCTTATAATATAATGATAATAAAAAATTATTTTAAAAAAATGTACAGCGAAAAAGAATAAGTTATAATAATAAACCAGAAAATGACACGTTACAGAATAAGTGAATAAAGAAGAAATAATCAAAACAGATCCCATATAAATAAGTCTCTTATTGATTATAGTTGTCTACAATCTTAATTACCAATGGTTAAAATTAAATAATTATCATGGACTAAGCAGTTATCCCAGAACTTATTAAATTGAGTATATGTTCCTTAATATAAGGTGTGTGTAAGGTAATATGCACGTTAACGATTCTGTAGTATTTGGGAACATTTAGTACACATCTGAAACTCCTAATTGTATTTTTGTTAAAATTTATATTTGAAATAAAACTCCAAGCTGAATAATCCGGGGTTAAATTTATTGTTAACATTAAGAAATAGTTTTCTGTTAAATAATGGACATATGGCAGATATGCTTTTGTTAGCTTTCACGCTTGGCACGACGGAATATTATATAAAATGATTAAATTTAAATTTCCAATATTACTTATTAAATTGATTAAATCATACTTAAGTCAGAGAACATATTACGTTACGAATTACTTCGAAAAATCGCCAATTAAAACACTAAATGCCGGGGTTCCTCAGGGAAGTATACTCGGGCCTTACTTATTCCTAATGTTAATGAATGATCTTCCAGAACTGCCTTTCGTTAATGCCGCGTTGTATGCTGATGATCTTGCTTTATATACATCCTCTTATAGGACAGATACAATATATAACCGATTGCAAAAGGCTGCAATTAAAATATTTAAATATTACAACAGATGGAACTTAAAATTAAATGAAGAAAAATCAGAAGCAATTCTATTTACTCGGAGACGACCACTACCGCTAACTGAAATTACAATAAATTCTAAAAGAATTCCTTGGGTCAAACAGGTTCGGTATCTAGGAGTTATCTTAGATAGCAGATTAATTTTCAATAACCATATTACTTTCGCTATAGATAAAGCGCATAAATCTATGCATACACTTTTTCCATTATTTAACAGAAAATCGGGTCTTAGTTACGTAAACAAAAAATTAATCTATACGGCTGTTATACGCCCTAGATTAACCTATGCTTGCCCTGTATGGTCATCAGTGTCTGATAGTACATACAGGAAACTACAAGTAGTTCAAAATCATTGCTGCAGAATTTCGTTGAATGCAACACGATATACTAAAATTTCTAATCTACATGATCATTTAAATATCCCTTACATACATTCGTTTATTAGTAAAATCTCAAAAAAAATTTACGAAAACTGTAAAACTCATCAAAATAAACTAATACGTGTAATAGGAAATTACAATATGGAACATCTACGCATACGTTATACTAAGTATAAGTATCGTAGATTAAAACATAGATTTTTGTAATTATTAACCTATTGTTAAGTACAGATATTTTAAGCTAAATTATGTCTAAAAACACTGCTTTTCGTTTTGTTGATTTATTGACTTTTTAATTTTTGTTACCTTCAGGGTGTGTCTTTTTTGTAGGTTTTTTTTTCATTTTTTCCTGCACTATTTCTAAAGTAATTTCAAAGTGTACTATAAGTTTTGTAATTATACATATTTAGAATTGCTAAGGTTTATGTATACTTAGCTTTAAGTTATGAAAGAAAATTGTTTTCGGTTTATGTTTAAAAATATAATAAAGATTTTTCATTTCATTTTTTTTTTCACGGCAACATGATTAACATGTTAGAAAAAAATATTTAATCTATTATCTAAGCTTACCCCAAGATAACGAACATCTTTTGACCAGCTAATTACGGTGGAATTTTCTCTAATCTTAGCGGGCAATGTAGGACGCCTGCGGGTGAAAAATATAGTCTCAGTTTTATCACAGTTTAAATCTATTTCCCATTTTTTATAATAACGCAAGATGCGATTTATTTCTGTAACTTACTAGTAATTGCTTTAGGTATATATAAGAAGTGCAAAGGAGAGCTGTGTCGTCAGCGTAAAGATCAACCTGAGCATCGGGTAAATTAGGAAAATCATAAAAACAAAGTAAACAGAAAGGGATCCCAGAATATTACTACCTTGAGGAATCCAACGGAGCACGTTTTCATAGTAAATTTAGACTCATTGATGGTAACGAAAAATAATTTGTTCACCAAATAGCTGTGAATAACATTAATTACATAACCAAGTAATTGACTTTGTATCATTTTATAAATAATATACTAAGTTGTATCGAAAGCTTTCGATAGTATGTTTATTGCGATTAAAGTTATGCATAATAAACTCCCTAATTCGTGCTACTACTTGTATATGTGACCTTTTACTACTAGCATGTAAATGTTTATTTGTGAATACTTTTGGAAAAAGCCGCGTAAGAATAAGAGAGCTGACGCGTATGTTAACCTTTTCTCAATCATTGACATGAATGAAATTTTTACATAAGAAATTCGTTTTCATTTAATGAAGAATGGGATATTTAGTAACTTACGAAATTCTATAACAAGTTATTGAATAAATGAATGACGTTAAAAAAGGTTAGTTGATGATAATCCGCACCTCTCATTACAAATTCTCGAATGTAATGTATTTGTATTGGCTAAAGGTGCACATGTTTCTCACATTTTATAATTTTAACCTTTTTTGAAAAAGAAAAAAAGATAGAGTCGACATACACTTGTCAGGCTCTATCTCGTGTATACCATAATCGTTATAATATTGTATATCGTTAATTTAAATCGGGCTGTATATATGTCGACATTCATATACGACCAGCAATTAATTGATTACTTTAATTAGTCTATGTACTCATAATTTTTATGTTTACTCATTTATTGTTAGTGTGTGTGTGTGTATCAATAAATCATTTATTTGACATATGTTTTGGAAGTTGTTTCTTAAGGATCATTACAAGATATATACGGATTATGTGTAAAATGGAAAGTTACATATTCAAAATAAATGAAAGTTAAAGAAGTGAATAAATGTTTTGTATATTTAAGATATGGCCAGTTTATTTTATTTATATTTATGTATTTAAACGGGTCTGCTTTTGTTAGTATGCAGGATTGATGTTTAATATTTGAAATACGAATGACTCGATATCAAAACAAAACATATATATATATACATCATAAGTTTGGCAGTCCTAGGACTGATTTTATGCCATAGTAAGTAACTTCCAGCCCCCCAACCGATTCTCTGCAGCTCTTTTCATTTTCCAGTATTGATCCGTGCCTGCATCATGCAACAATGTTGACACGAAAGTGTTTCGTGGTCTACCACGACTTCTTTTCCCTGGAATCTCCCCTTCAATTACATCGCGTAACAGACCATCATGTCGTAGTACATGTCCCGTCCAGGTTAGTCTTCTTTTCTTTATCGAATGTAATGTTTTTCGTCAATTCTTTGGAGAACTTCTTCATTCGAAACTTTTTCGGTCCAACTTATTCTTTGTATCTTCCTCCAACACCACATTTCAAAAGCCCGTAATTTTTGAACATTCCTTTTGTTCAGTGTCCACGTTTCAGCACAGTAAAGCGCTACAGGCTACAGCTTTTAACAATACGTTTACGTAGTTTTAACGGTATTGACTTTTGGCATAATATGTTTCGCTTTTCTTGCCAGGCTTGTCTAATCTAATTCTTTAGTTTATTTCTGTATCGCAATACAAGTCTTACGTTATTATTTGACCAAGATACTTGAAACTTTGTACTTGTTGAATTTTTTGACCATTAATTTCCAGTTGAAAACGATTAGAATGTTTACCAAATATCATGATTTTAGTTTTATTAACATTTATTTCTAATCCAAACTGCTTTCCTGTGTCATTTAAGGTCTGTACCATTTTTTGTAGTATTTTCGGAGACTCAGAAATTATAGTTTGATCGTCTGCAAATGATATCGTTTGAAGTCTTTCTCGACCTTAGCGAATTCCATTTGTGGTTTCTGCTAAAGTTAATTTAAGCACAAGTTCCTTTATATATATATATATATATATATATATATATATATATATATATATATATACATATATATATATATATAATCATTGCGAATAGTTCGTTACCGAACATCGTAACTAGTCCATTTTACAATATCTACAAAATGGACTATTTATATTAATATATATCGCTAATAAGCATGTGAGAAAATGTTGAAAGCACTTACATTAAACGGTTTTGGAATAATCCTTTCGATAACGTAAATGCCATAAATGTTCTTCTCTGATATCGGTCAATTTTTTTAACAGCTGCTCCTTTTTTATCTGATCCTCGGTTTTCTTTATCTTACAGAACATATACACGATCGCGTATCTGATAACTAAGAATATTATGCAATAGATAATAACGGTATAAAAATTTGCGACGATTTTATTTTCCATTTCGCGATAATTACCCAGAAAACCGGAACAAAATTTAATAACCAATCTCTTGCATCTACTCCGCTGAACGCAATGTGAGCAGAAAAAAATTATCGTTCAGTAGCCAGTTATATTTACATATAATTTACACTTAACTCTTTCTTTCGTGAACAAATTTAGACCGTATCGTCACTTGCCAACACAGTAGTGTACACTGAATGTACAGTCAACAAGGAGTGAGAATATTTCGTATGTGTCTGTTACCATCCGATTTGCGCAGACAACCAAACGCGTTTCTATCGTATTGCACCCTAGCGGGGTATTTGACACGACGCTAAGAAAAAACTGAAATATGCCCAACCAGAACAGAGCTGCTCAAACGCCTTAAACAGATAATGAAAACCATTCTAATTTGTTAAAACATGTACAGTAGATATCTCGACATAAACATAGTCCTTTTTATATTTTTTTAATTCAATAAAAGGATTAGGAAAAACAGAAATGGATGACGGACGAAATTTTGGAACTGATGGAAAAACGAAGAAGCATCCAGAATAATCTAGATGAATATAGAATAATGAATAAATTAATTAGGAGATCTTGTTGAGAAGCAAAATAAGTGTATTGGAGTGAAAAATATACAGAATTTGAAGGGTACCAGATTAAGCATGATTTATTTAATATTCATAAATTGATTAAAGAATTTGCAAGTACTTATTGTAAGCGAATGGGGCCCAGATAAAAAAGAATGTGATAGGTACTGAAGACAAGTTAAAAGTGCGAAAGTTATATATTGAGAACCTTTTCGATGATAACAGAAATAGTGTGCTTCCGAATGAATATCATAATTTCCGCGAGGAACGAAATACGGCATACCATTAAAATGCAGAAAATTGGAAAAGCAGACGGGTTTGATAATATACACACGGACATGTTGAAAAAAATAGCTGACTATATTAGATATATTATAAGAGGAACAAAATACATTGTACAAACAATGTTACTTGCGGGTAGAATTAATGGGAAAAAATCGAGTGGAAGACCTCAAACAATATGGATAGACAATCTCAAGAAATGTGTTCGATGTTCATCATTAGAATTTTTCCGATCGGCCGTTAATAGGAATTGTTTTCGAACTCCGAAATGGAGACGGCGAATATAGAAAAAGAAGACATCAACCATCTGACTTCTATAATTCCTACGTGTATTACACCGCTGGGAAACGTTTTTTAACTTCACCATCAAGAGCATTATGCTGACCGATTTTGTATAAAATGAAGAAAATCCAGATACATTAAAAAGAAATACATTCCTTTATTGAGTAGACTGATTTTTCCAAAACTAAATTAAGATGATGGGTGTAACAATGTACAGATATAATTTATTTTCTAGAATATTTCTGCTTTACCATAGTCCGATCGAACCAGACATTACTGGAGCCCCATCTCATACGTTTGTGTAATCAATTTTTTTAGTACAATGAAAGTCGTCTACATATTCAAATAAAATAGATGATACTGCTGTACGATTATCGTTTACATGTGAAAACCCCACAAATCTTTCTTGTATAATAACGTTGCAAGTTATATAGAGAAATACTGTCGATAATTGGATTTATTTGAAATGTCACTTGTTTTTTACATAATTACCGCGACGAAATCAGTCTAATTTCATATTTTATCTTGTTCATTATAAAACGGGAAATGCAACTAATAGTGTCATTCTGAATTTCACTGAATGTTCCTGAAAACACTGCCGAAGTTTACAAATTGTTATTCAGTACAATTTCATTATTGGCTATCAAATTTAACAAACCTATAAAATTTCCTTTATTTGATGAATCGGAAGTTTCGTCATGACCTGTAAAAGATAGTTCGTGTTCAGCTAGAATACAAATAGAATCTATCAAACGCTTCATTATATATCTGTCTTCTTGACATTACTGTTGTACTGTGCTACTGATTCTTTAAATATCGTGCTCAAAGATAAATCAATTCTCGTTTTTCCGAATGAGACTAAATCGCAGAGTGTTGCAATATAATATTTTGAATTTTCATTGCAGCTATGAAAAATTCTAAACTAACATATCACTAACACCGCTGCTATTCCACATATTATTTTTTTGAAATAAACATCGTACCAGCACTAAGTGCTGCAGACAACGCGGATCTAGATAAAAGAGCAGTTGTTAATCTAATGCCTGCATTGAAGTACAAGGTTGTAAGAAAAGAAGACGTAACACAATGGGAATGAAATTGAGAAAGAATGAGAATAATCAAGTACACTAGTTAATAAAAAGACATGCTATCGTCTGAGGAAAGAGCAATGAAACTGGAGTCTGTTAGGTGATCGGAATAGCATTACGGCTCTGCTTTTTTCTCAGGCGCCTTAGCAGATACAAGACTTATTATATGCATCCTACGGATGATGGGATTGTTGATATCTTCAAACTCGTCAAATAATCTCTTGTATTGTTGAGTGCGTATGTCACTAACATACGGAATCTTAAGACCATTATGTAATGTCAAATTTAGACGAGAGCTGACGTGATAGTACGAAGTACCTTCTACTGTTGCTGTTGTATTCTTTAACGATTTCTTTTACAGGTACTTCCTTACAACTCTATTCCATAACGCCAAATGTGGGTGATCATTGAAGGGTAAATGGTCCGTTTAGTCGATAAATTTAAAATAGGTTTCTGCTCTAACAATGGATTTAGCAATTTTACACATTTGGTGATAGTTCTTTTAGTCTGTCCCACATGTAGTCGCCATGTTAGTCTCTTGTCCATAATCAACGTAACGTACTGATTCTGCTTGGGCAATTTCATCATTGTTTATTTTCTGAGCTGGACGTCTGACTCAGCTAAAGCGTTTGTGTTTTCTTTATCTGTTCTGGCCCAGTTACTATTTAACTTTATATTGAACTATTCTTTGCATGCGTTAGTAATTTTTTTGTGTTATACCACAAGCATGCCAGGTAACTTTGAGCGGTTTCATTTTTATATTGATTGATTTTAATTTTGAATATACTTCGTAATTTCGTATATTGTTTTTCATAAATGGACGACGATTATGTTGCCATTTTTCCCTATCTGCATGGGTTTTCTTTATCAATTGTCTTATCTGTTTCCTTGTACTTTATGTGAATTGTAATTGGTGGAATTATTATAAACATGTGTGATTAGCTGAGTGAAGTTTTTAATGGTTTGTTTATTTTAGTTTTAAGGTTTATATTATTTTCAATTATATTTGAAATGAGATTCCAATTTGCAGTTTTATTTACAAATCTGTTTCGAATAAGTATACTCCTTGGACATACGTCTAAGACGATGGTGACGGGAACATGATTAGAGGAAAGATCGATAACTGTTTTACATTCTCGGCTGAGGTTGTGTAAACTGTGAGTTACACAAAAGCCCAGAATATCTGGAAGTCAGTTATTATGCACCAGCCAGTACGTGTATGTCATTAGTGAAAGGATGGAAAGTTATTCTGTAAGCACCGTCTTCGTTCAAACTGATTTATTAGTTGTGAACCCCATGTACTGCTTTTCGTATTATAGTCACCGCCGCATATTAATTTACTTCTCTAACTTTTTAAAAACAGTGTTAAATTTTATGTCTAGTTTTTGAAATCTTCCACGACAGTAAATGACTGCTACTGTGAGTTCATTTACAAATGTTTCTATATTCATCACTGCAATGATCTAATAAGCATCTGTGCTATGTGAAAAATTTTTGCATTGTTTGTAGCAACTCTTTACTATTAGCAGTAGGTCTATCTTTATTAACAATATCCAGTTTTTCTGTGAAAGTAAAAGATCCAAAAGGTCGTTTCAAAATATCCTCTATTACACAGTTATATTCACAATTTGACATTATGCAATTCAACCTTTTGTTACAGCACATTTAAATACATATAAAAATATATTTAAAAAAAAAAAGTGGTTAACGGACATACACAATAAACTGATTATTATTGAAAAAAGTAAACACAGACTCGCTAAACCGAAAGAATAATTAACAAACACAAGAGACACTAATAACAACACTACATGGAAAAAAAAGTTCGCCTACTACTGAATTGCTAGACTGGTCGATCTCTTTAGTTACATGGGTAGTTCCCATGCGCTGTATCTGTTTACAATACACTAATCTAATAGGAAACAGTCCATTCTAATAGCTGGCGTAGATTTCCATGTGTAGCGAACATGATAGCCATATATGTAACGATATATACATCTACTCAAACACATACAACAAGGTTTGTTTCCGAAATTGAAAGCGGTACAAAACTAATCAGAGTTGATTCATAGGTACCAATCTTTTACAGCGATGTTTCCCTATCATCCGGAATATGTTAGCCGTATAGAAATAAATAAATATCGTCAATGTGTTAGAAAAATGCACGCAATCAACAGGCAAGTAAAAAAATCAACGAGAGACTGTCTTTTTTAATAAAATGAAAGTGTTTCTATATTTTACATTAAAAGTAAAAATAAAACATTCGTTTACTGTTTAATAATTGAAAAAATGCACTTTATATTTAATGACACTTTTGTAGAGTAACCTAAAAAAAAAACTGACTCAAGTTCCTTGTAATCTTGTATAAAAGTTCATTAGTTTTACACTGGTCGAGATAATTTTTGAAAATTAACACATATGAATAATTTCTAAGTGCCATGTAGAGTGTTAGAAATTTGTAACTATAAAGAGAATTTGCTGTTTCGATAGAAATGACACAATTAAAAACCCCACAAATCGCAAGAGAACTTTTACATAGGTCAAACTGAGGACTATTCGTGTGAATTTAGGTTTTACTTGTTATCAGTTTTCCAAAATTGACCAACGTTCAAGCACTTTTAAAATGTAATGCAACGATTATAGTCACATATAAAATTTAATTTTTTACATTACAAACTAAATCTAAGGCATATATGAGAAAAGATTATTAAAGGTGCATCAATTTTTTGTGTGCTACGAAATAAAACAATGCATGCAAAGAAATATCACGCTTCATTTGCGCATTTCATATAGTAACTTTGACATATCAGTTATTTTATATTACAGGAAGATTATCCACATAATGTTCAATTTTATCGTACCAAGAATAACACCATGCAGAAATTAAAAGGTTATATGTTAGTCTCAACTTTTCGAGCTTTTTACTCATTGGTTACTTTCTGGTATTGATAAACATGTTTTTCTTCTAAATGCTAAGTGATCTTAGCTTCCTCCGCCTGTCTTGTATAAATGCCGAGCATTGTTTTCGGTAATATCCATGAAATGGGTAATTATTGGGACGTGTACCACATTTTTCCTTTGATGAATACTTGGTGTTACAAGGGTATATTTTAGCCTATTATATTTGTTATACACATGTGATATCACATATAAGGTGTGACTGTTACACACGGATGTATGTTTCAGTTCTTGTGAGTATCTTTGTACTCGGTGCATAGAAAATGCCAATCAAAATTTCTTGCAAATGACATTGTGCTATTATCATTCCTTGTTAACAAAATCAATTATTTAGGCTGGTCGCATGAATAACTTCTCTTAGTTATTTTAATATTTTTTTTCTTTTAGGTCCACCAACAACTTTAACGACGTGATTGTCAAAATAAAATTTATATGGTAAAAGGTGTAATTTTTCAGCATATGTAATTACAATGCATAGCCAAAGCCCACAACTGAAATACATTTCTGAGTAAGGTTCTGTTACCTTTATCCTCGTACCAGGTATTCCACCGTCAGTACTTCAACACTAGAATTTGTGCCGCATATATATTGGTTTTTCTCGTTTAAGTTGCGTTGTACCATGCCACCTGAAGTATGATACTGCTTAATTTCGAGCATTTATAATTTATTGCTGTCAGTAGTGGCCTTTTTTTTTCTCAAATAGATCATTTTTGTTCATCTTGCCATTATTACAAACATCTGTATTGACATGTGTATCGAAATCTATCCTAGAACAATCCTTCAGTGAACGAGAATTGTGTGAGAGGCGAATGTTTCTAGGACATTTCTTTTCTAGAAACACTATTGAGTAGCAAAGTTAAATGAAGCTTCTAATTCCATGTTCAGAACACTTGCTCGTAATATTCTTATTACTACATATCGATTTACATATGTTATCGTCGTATCTATTATTGACTCCATTAACATGAGCTCTACTTCATCTTCATTCGAATTGTCCAACTATGGACCGCGTAAAATATCTTCGTGATGTTTATTTCTCTTCCTTTCACTGCATCATTGTTTCACACTTTGTTTTTTCTTCCTTTCATCTGTCCATTTGGAACCGGTTTTTTTCTTCAATTTTTCTTCAAAACTTCGGAATGTGCTAATTGCACTTCTGAACCTATTTTTATCCATAACGCCATCTTTCGTAACGTTAATTTTCTTAAGGTCTTCCTTAACTTGTCGGAACTACGAGATTTGCGATCTAGGATTCCTATCGAAGTACTGGAAAATTCTTTTTGTTAGGCTGTTTGTCTCCATTCTCTTCAAATGACCGTAGAAGGGTATCGATAATCACTTCAGTATACTCGTATATTTCTTTATTACTTCTTTTTTTACATATTTCACTATTAGGTCTCGGTCCGAGAATTCTGCGTACTCTTTTCCTTTCCTCCATTTTGATCTGTTCCAGTTCTTTGCTCACATTCATTGCTAAACACTCCGACGCATACAGACATTCCGGTTTAATCACTATAATGTCTTAAATGTTATATTAATTTTTTATTATATATATATCTTTTGTCAGCTGAAACGCTAACTTCATTTTTCTTATTCTATCTTGGTTAGCGGTTTTATTCAACGCATTTGTATAAATTTCCCTAGGCATTTGAATGTGCTGACTCTTCTTTTTATACGTCCGTATTTGCTGATCATAAATCGAGGTGCGTTTTTTTCATCAGTCATATATTTGGCTTTTTCGAATGATATCTTTAGTCTTCTGCTACCTCTGTAAGAATAGTTATTTGTTCTATCGATTCACTTATGTTCTCCGATAAAATCGCCGAGTCATCCGCGAATGCTATGCAATCAACTTCTACGCTATCCTTTCTACCGATTTGTATTTTTTTGATGTTTTTTTTTTTTTTTTCGTTTAACTCCGCAATTCTCTAATAATCTTTTCTAATACACAGTTAAAAAGGAATGGGGACAATCCGTTCCCCATTTTCTAACGCCTGTTTCAATGTTGAACACAAGCGATAACTCCCCGCGAAATTTTACTTTCTATTTGGAGAAACCGTGTAAAGTTTGTTTTATCATCCGCTCCAAATTCATCTAACGTATTATATAGTGTTTTTCTGTCCAGCGAATCGTACGCCATTTTATATTCATCAGTTATAGTGTCTCGCAGAATGTTCGTTAATATACCCAAATTTTTATTTACAAAAAGAAATACATTATAGTATCGCAGGCGCGGCATTCTACATACCTCAACTGGCAATCACCAAATCATATCGTTTACCGAGTTTTTCCACTGTGTTTATAACAGAAGGATATGCAATTCTCAAAGCTTTGCAATTTGCACGAGTCAATATTACACATTCAAATGTACTTATTTTATCTGATTCCTTAAGTGCGCTTAACGCCATCCAAAATTCAAATCGTACATTCAAAACTAATAGAGTTATTTTGACAATAATAGAAAATGTAACTACAACAAAAAAATGTCCATGTGAAATTTACATGGATCCCAGCTCATATCGGGATCAAAGATAATGAAATTTGTGATCAGGCAGCTAAAATGGCGGCCTCCAGAGGCCTACTGATCCCTGCGATTCCCTCCACATGTTGAGCTGCGTCTGCGAAGGCGGATTTGCGTCATCGCTGGAGCTCCATGTTTTGTGCTACTCGGAACAATTTCTATAAACAAATTCGAACAAGTTTACCCAAACAATCTCCCTTTCTAATTAAGCCTCCACCAATCCGTAAATTTTTCTCTCTTCTAATTCGTATTAGGTCAGGACATAATCTGCTGCCTAGTCATCTCCACCGGATAGGGCTGGTTAGTTCCAGTACTTGCCAGTCCTGTGCTTTGACGGCAGATATTAATCGTATCATTTTTTCACGTAATCTATATAGTGCACACAGTGAAACCCTAATCAAGATATTATTACAGTTAGGTATCTTCCCTCCGTACTCTATTGCATATATGCTTAAATAGTCCTCTTGTGTTAATATGGCCTCTTATATATATATAAATCCAATATTATTTTGTAACCTTTACATCCTCGTATAGTGTATTTTCCTTATATGTCTCAGTTTAGTTATCTTTCTATTTTATAACTCATTTGTTATTAGTTTATATTAATTTATATGTACAATGAGTAGTAATGGTTTTATAACCTAAACTCAATTAAAAATAAAAGGGAAAAAAAATAAGATTAAAATATTATTTTTCATTTATCATTATTTTTATTGGTACTGTTGTTGATATTTCTTTTAATAATTTTAAGGAAAACTTCGTTCTCCCAAAGATAACTCGAACGAAAACATATTATTATTATTATTTTTTTTTTTTTAAATCCAATTAGTCGGAGAAAACTACATTTTAGTGCTGCACGCGAGTATCGTACGAGATTCTGCGGTAAACGACCAATTAACGTCTTGCTCGAATAGA
Organism: Coronaproctus castanopsis; assembly: GCA_032883995.1. NCBI lineage: Eukaryota > Metazoa > Arthropoda > Insecta > Hemiptera > Monophlebidae > Coronaproctus > Coronaproctus castanopsis. The sequence continues at coordinate 122,994,074 of CM065052.1, read as the reverse complement.
TGTGCAGATTAGCGTTACGACCGTATATATCGTAATATAATAAATTAGAAAACATACGTGAATTGCATATAAAACGTAATAACAATAATTAGGATATGCGCTTCCGGACATAACCGTATCATCCCGCATTTAATTACCGTGTCGGAGATTAATGTGCCCGATGAACAATAATATATAATCCGTTCTCGAGGGCTAGACGGATATGTAGACACGTTTGTAATGCGGTAATTTAATTCGATCAGTTATTTTTCCTGTCTGTGGTAAAATAATCGTCTCTGAAACTATAGCCTAATAACGATAGTAATGAATAGAAGTAATAATAAAACAAAATTCAAACAAAACACGTCAGATTCGGTCCTTCGGTAGGTAATTTTGACGCATGAGGGAATGTACAACAACGCACGGTATTAATCTATATATATATATATATATATATATGTACATACACATTTTAAGAAAAGTAAAGTGAAAGATATTATTTTAATGATGTATTATAAATTCTTCGTGTATGCGAACACGTTTTTTGTGTATGTTTATACGAAATATCAATTGTCCTCGTGTACGTAATAAAATACGAGCGATGATAATGATAGTCTGTAAGGTGCGATAGATATGACGTAATAATCGGCTTCATCTGGTGTATATGTCAGGCAAGGTGCAAGATATCTATTCTACCTGTATATATAACTATCTATATTATATATTATATCTTTTGGTGTCGGTCGATTGATGGTGACGAGGTAAAATGGACATTATAAAAATTACTTTCAGTTTTTCCACTTCACCTTACGTCTATTATCTATCTCGTTCGTCTGTCAATTTGACTGTTCCTTTCATCCGTTACACGTTGTTTTCTTTTGATCGGTTTTTCCTCCCGGACATTTTCCTCTAATTTATATAACGTATTTCGTCCTTTCTACAATTTCTGGTTTGTTTTACTCATTTTCACGCTACGATTAATTCGTCTGCCGACTGTGTTAAATAATCTATATAATATTCGTCCTCATTTTTTATCCTATCTCTAAAAGTGTTTACGTATATCTATGTATACGCATAGAATAATTATACTTTCCGTCGTCATTTCGTCTTTTAATTTTTTCGAATAATAATTATTTTTTATTTATTGTTTTTTTGTTTTTTTTTTAAACGTAAGTGTAATTAATTAACGCCGACGTAACAGATGAAGAGATGATTTTTAACGGCGACTTTTTTTTGTTCGTGAGAATAATTCAAAAAACGCGAATAAAATCATCCATATTCGATTATAAGAATAGAATAGAACGTCAACTACATACAAATGGGAACGTGGGACGATAATATCAACGATGATAAGATTCGCGACGTTGCGACAATGTATAAGCGTTTTATTAATATCGCGACCTGAGTTGAAGCCTCATCGGGAATAATAATTTTTTTTTTTACGAAGTCTGTAGGTAACTGAATTATCTTAAACGAGTACAGGCTTGTTAGGAAAACAATGGCAAACTAATTGGTTTTCCTGGAAAGCGTAGCTGAGCCAGAGTATCGAATTTCGAGCAAGTCTCTAGGCAACTTAACTATCTTAAAAGAGTACCGGCTTCTTAGGAAGTGAAAAATATTGATCTGCTCCGAAAGTGTAACTTAGCATCAAACTTCGAGTCCACGTGAACCGTTTCGATAAGACCTTCTTCATTATCAACAAGACATCTTAGCGTACTAAAACCCCTTCAGTGGAGGTGTTACCTATACAATATTTCTGATGCTAATAACATATCTCGATTCTAACAATATTTATTACATAACTCCATCGGAATAAGATACCTGTATATCGAAAAATATTTGTGTAGTATTTCCTTGATGATATAAATTTTTAATTTAAAAATGAAATAAAATAAAAATATGTTTTATACCGTATCCCTATATATATATTACGTAATATATATATATATATATATATATATATATATATATATATATATATATATATATATATATATATATATATATATATATATATATAAGGGTTTCACTGGTAATGAGCTGAATGAAAAACCGTAAGAAGGAATTCCAAACGTTTCGTTTATTTCGAGAATTTCGAAGGAACCAATGGTCCCCGATTGTTTGTGGAAATGTGTAAAATTTGAAAGTTAGAAGTGGGATCAAAGGAGTGTTATGCATAAGGTGGTCAGAAAAATTGGAAAGATCAGTTCTTTTGTTTTTCCATAATGCAATATATTCTTTAAATCTAACATTGAAGTTTCTGGTAGTTTTTCCCATATACATATATATATATATATATATATATATATATATATATATATATATATATATATATATATATTATATATATAATAATAATAATAATAATAATACCGACACTCGTATCCGAGTTAAGTCGTCTGCAAAGAAAAATACTTTTTCTGTTGAGCATCTTAAACGCCTATATCTTGCTTTGTACCAGCCTGCTCTCAATTATGGAATAATTCATTGGGGAGGGGCGGCTAAACAACATATTAAGCCAATTCAAACGATGCAAAATAGATTGGTAAAATTTGTTTTAACCAAAAAAAATCCTTCTTCTTATGACATAATCCGAAATATTCAAGAGATACCAATTACAATTACTTGACTATGTTTTCAAGAATAATTTTTACAATACGTTGCCCATCACGGAATACTTTACGAGATCAAATCGAGAGGGGATGGTACAAATACCGAAGTTCAATAAGTATCACTCCGGAATTCAAGCTATATATAAAGGTGTTGTAATTTATAACACGTTACCCATGTATGTAAAAACCGACTTGAAAAATTTTAAGAAACGTCGCAAGCATTTAATGAGGTACATAAAAAATAAAAAGCAAAATAGAACTTCGTTGGTTTTTAGGGTTTTTCTACAAATTTATGTGTACGCATATGTTGAGTACGGCGGTGTGGTGTGTGTGTATGCATCTGAAAATGTCTGGGTTAGCTTAATATTATACTCATGTACAACTGTATCCTAAATTACATTAGATTACACTTATGTAACATTTATAACATATTTATTCCAATCTGGGTGAAAAGTCCTGTGCCCATTTATTAAAAAAAAAAAACATATTTATTATTTTTGTTTTTTATCAACAATCGCATAATTATTTTATAAGCCTGTTTAATTTATTTTTCGTAATAAACAGCGTATATTTAAGAAAATAATTCTATTGTTTATGCTGCTACTCATATTTTTAATACTTTCAATTTTACCTGCTTCTTTCGCTTTTCAACTATGGCCAAGCAATTCTTGACGCAATTTGTTCTCCACTGCAGTCTATTTGCTGCCAGCTGTTCCCAGTTACTGACCAATTCCATTAACTTGACTAATTCCAGTATTTGATCTTTGTATCTCCTGCGCGGCCTTGCTTGTTTCCGTTTACCGTGAATTAGTTCTCCATACAATAATATTTTCAGAAACCTGCTGTTCTTCATCCGTATTACGTGGCCTATCCAGCGAAACTGTATTACAGCCAATAATTGTTCTAGGGAGTTACTTCCACTACGACGGAGAACGTCACGATTTGACGCAAAATCATCCCATTTAATTTTTAATAAGCGCCGTAGATTGCGTTCCAATTGCTTTATCAGTCTCCTGTATAGCACCCACGTTTCGCTTCCATACAGTAGATTTGGGAAAATAATCGCCTTGTACACGGATATCGTAGTCGAGAGTTTTAAATCCTTATTGTTAAAAACGCGTTTATTTAATTTAGACATTGCTGCTGATGCTTATGCTCGATTCTGTAGTTGATTTCTTCATCTATTTTTGCTGTAGACGATATGTAACTTCCCAAATATGGGAAACACTGAACTCGTTCTATAGGTATGGAATTGAAATTCACCGTAATAGCATCTTGTTTACGCGTAGGAGAGGTCTGCGATAAAATTTTTGTTTTATCAACATTAATCTTCAGTCCTAGTCCTTCATACACCGAATCGAAACACAATAGAGTATCTTGTATGTCTCTTAAATTGTGCGCAGCAATAACACAGTCATATGGATAATGCAGATAACACGTAGCACAGTTTTGACGTCGACTTGAGTCGTTTTAAGTTGCTGAAACCGCCGTCAAAACGAAATCTTACATCGATACCACGCTGCATTAGTTGTCGATCTACAAGAATCATGAACGCAGTAGTGAAGCAAGTAAACAGAGTTGGTGCCAAAACACATCCTTGTCTAACGCCAGCTTGGTGTATGTTGTTTTCCAACCTGAACATTACATATATATCATTGAAGTAAAAGGACGAGATTAAATTAAGTAACTTTATTGGGCATCCGATTTTTTTTTTAATTTTCCATAATACATTCCTATTGACTGAATCAAATGCTTTTGCGATGTCCACAAATGCTAAATGCAGGTCTTGCTTTTGTTCCATTCATTTCTCTTGAATCTGTCGCAGAGTAAATATCATATCCGTAGTTCTCCTTTGTGATCTAAATTCTGCTTCAACTGCAACATTTGACCTCAATGTGTTTAGCATGGCTTCGTGTGCTTTTCTTTTATTTTCAAATAGATCTGATATTTCACTTTGGCGTTCAGTAAACCAGTCTAAGTTTTTAATTTTTTTCCGTACCGCCGACTTCTTTGCCTACATTCGAAAGCATTTTTTTTATATAAGTCCAAAGTTCTTTAACACTACATAAGTCACTATCGATTTTATTATTCATATATATGCCTTTTATTTTTTTTAGAAGTTCTGCTTGATTATGTTTTTTCCTTGAGCATGCGGCATTTAGTCTGATTTTGTCTATTTTTGGTTTTGTCATTTCATTACGATAGAAGCGTCTTCTACTGATTTTAATTTGTAATTTACAAAGCACAAGCTTATGATGTCCAACAATCCGCTCCACGATATACCCTAGTAAGCATAACTTCTGAAACATTTGATTGTTTCACTATTATATAATCCAAGAGATGCCAATGTTTCGAGCGTGGATGTTGCCAAGTAGTTTTATATTTTTCCTTCAATATAAATAATGTATTCGTAATGACCAAATTGTGCTCTGTACATAATTCCAAAAGATAATTTTCATTTTCATTTTGGCTTCCAACTCCATGTCTGCCGAATACACCAGGCCACAATAGGTGACTATTTCCAACACGAGCATTGAAGTCTCCTAATAGTATTATTTTATCTGCCCTGGGTACTTTTCTTAGTACGTCTCTTAGCTGAGAGTAGAATTTTTCCTTTTCATGATTTGGTGCATACACAGATATCATCGTCAAATCATGTGCTTTATCTAACTGCAAGCGAAGTGTAATCATTCTATTATTTACTCCATTTGGGGACTCTTTTAATCAACCAATCAAGCTGTTTTTAATTGCAAAACCCACACTGTGCATTCTCAACTTTGGGTTATCGAATCCTTTCCGGTAGAAAGTGTAATCATTTTCTGTAAGGTGTCCTTCACCTGCTAACCTAGTTTCACTGAGAGCAACAATATCAACATTATATCTGCTGAACTCACCCGCGAGTAATGCTGTTCTTCGCTCAGGATACCACGGTAGTTAGTGCAATCAAGTTTATCGCCATTATTTTTTATATATATTTACAATCGTAGATTTTCGAAAATCATTTGACACTATTCCTGTTGATCACATTTTTTTTTGTATTAGTTTGTGGACTAATTTTGCAATTACATCTACTCCTTATTTGTATAGTTCAGCAGGTAATCCATCAATTCCGGGGGCTTTATTATTTGAAATTTTCTTAATTGTCTGTGGTTTCTAACTGTGTGGGGTCTCTTCTAATTCCGTGTTAATCGGATAATCATGAATTTTATTAATCGTGTACCAGTCAACATCATTGATTCTTAACAATTCTTTATAATATTCCACCCGACCGATGTTGATATATTAGTCTACGCATTTGTTAGGTGTTCCGAGATATTTAAAGCGCCTTTCAACAAACTCGCATTTCAAAAGTGTCAATTTGCCTTGGATCTGTGCATTTTGTAGTTCAAGTTTCTAAACTGTACATATAGCTATTGGAAAAATTAAACTGTTAACAAATCTTACCTTACTTCGTTTACTAAATGTAGTGTTTTTCCAAATGTCGGTTAATTTCGTTATCGCATATCTTGCCACTGTCACACATTTTTCATATGTTCTTTGCACATTCCGTTATTTACAATGATGGGACCTACGTAATTACATTTTTCTACCACTTTATAGCCGTCAATATTATCTATCATCCCTGGATTTAGAATTCCTTATTACATTACTTGTTTGTATAATTTAATCATATACGGGAGCTTTATTCGCTTTCCCGTAATTGGTTTACATTTGAAGCCTCGAATTAAAATTATATACATATATATATATATATATATATATATATATATATATACAATGGCGCAGCCGGGGTGGTTGGGGTCTGAATCCCCTTGGAATCAATCTAATAATTAGAAAATATATACTCGTTGTTAAATGCAGTTTTGCATTTGTTAAACCTATTTTTTTTTTATTTTCATTTATTTTTATTAAATTTCGTTTGAAGTAAATAAATAGTTTCGTAATATAGGAGGTACTAGAAGAATTTTGTAGAAAAACGCGAAGAACAGATTTTAAATTTTAAATGTAGTTAAGTATTACTATGTATTATTCCTTCAAAAGATATAAAATCATAATTAATCGTTTATTTTTTCGCGGAATTTATTGTAACCATCTCTGTCCTCAATAACATACTATTAGTGTGTTCCAGTTAAATATTTCTGTCGTCTATTGCTTCTAATAGAATTACATGTTCGACGTCTAATAAGTATAAAAATAACTCTGGCGAGTTGGATTGCTTAGGGCTTTAACCTACTTGAGTTTTGGTTATTTACTTAAAGTTCAATTTAACTCGGGTTTACTGTTATAATTTAGTTTTGTTTGAACCACCCTCTTTAACCATGTCCGGCTACGCCACTGTATATATATATATATGTATATGTGTGTGTGGCTGTTTTATATAAATACCTATCCTGATATTTGTTTTATAATTGACAAAAGAAAACGTTAAATAGAATGAAAAAGGAACATTTACACGCTCCAGCGAATATAAATGATAGAGACGCTTCGAAAAAAAATAAATAAAACGAAATAATCAGGAAGTGTGACTAAATTTATAGGAAAAATGACGTAATAGCGTAAGTTACGTTTGTGTGAAAGTAATTAAGCAGATACATTATATATATATATATAATAAATCGGTTTAAATTATACGCTCTATTTAATTCGTAATTTGAGTACATTAAAAAAAATTGTTAGTAAACAATTTTTTCATTATTCTAAGTGAATTATTTTAAAATAAAAAAAAAAAAAAGTTGCAAACGTTACAATATTTATAAGCTTTCGCTCAGATGGTTTCATGTAGGAAAGAAGATTTTCATCATGTACCATTTTCGCATACGGAAATATTTTAACTTTTTTTCAACTATACTTCAACAATTGGAAGGTTTGATACTTTACGTTTTTTGTTTTTTTTTTTCAGAATATAATATCGAATTTTGTAAATCTCCGGGGAGTTAAGTTGTACACAGGACAACAGTAAAGATTTATAGAATATCGTCAAAGTGTAAAATGCTTTTCGAGAGATAACTAAAAAAATATGAAAATCGTTGTCCACCTAATTAAGTCAAATATCGGATATAAAATTCTGAAAACCACAACCTCTGTCTATTAAACAGTTACTATGAAACGTTAAATCAGTTATTCGATAGTCTAACTTAACCTCATAAAGCTACCTGTCTCAGATAAATTTTGAACGAAAAAAATTAAGCTTCGCGAATTTCGCACATACTAAGGAAAGCTTTATATCGTTCGGAAGCTGTAGAAGTTAATAATTTATGTAAAAAAATCAATTTTATATTTTGTACTAATGTTCGGTTCGCATTTGATTTCCCATTCGGAGAAACATCAAGTTTCCTTTTTAAGTAAGATATTCAGATATACTCAATGGACTAAAAAAAAAGTGTGTAAACAGCGCGTCCTACATATGAAGTGGAAACATGGAGCCTAACGAAATATATAGCTGAGAAACTTGCCTTAATTCAGAGAGTACACGAAAGAGTAATGTTAGGGGAATTAAGATGTCAGATAGGAAAGCTAATGCATGGATAAGACAACAGACTAAACTGTCGTATGCAATAAAACATGCAGCGCAGCTAAAATGGAATTGGGCAGGCCATGTGCTAGAAGACATGATGATAGGTGAACCAAATGAATAACGGAATGGTTGCCAAGAGGTGGATATAGAAGCGAGCATAAGATGTCAGGATGAAGTAAAAAGGTCAGCCGCGGTAAATCGTCATAGATGGAAGAAAAGGTCGAACACTATCATCCAGCAGTGAATCGATATACGTATATTGTGATTGTGTGATATATATATATGTATACGTACATTAAATATATAAATATAAGTACATAGTCTATGACCTAAAGATGTGAGTATATTAGTTCTTAACACATATTTATTATTCTACTTATCAATCTTCATTAGATGTTGAAATGATATTTTCTTATTTCAATTTTTTTTTTAACATAAAAAGTAATCTTAAATAATTTGTTGTAATTTCGAATTTCCTAAGTCTCCAACGTTCTCCTTTCATTTAATGCTAAGATTTCTAATTGGCAACGATACTGTCACCTTTTAGCATTTTATACATATATAGTTAATTTTATGTTTCCATATATTTTATTCGACATTTTCCTTTAGGGCTGTTACCGTTTAATCATCACTCAATTAAATATGAGAATGTCTGATGGCCAACGGTATTATTTCTTTTTTATTTATTTATTTATTTATTATTGTCATTATTCTCAGTTCTTTTTGCACTTTTTTAAAGTTTTTTCATTAGTTAATTTCTCCATCTAAGAGCTTTCAAGAACTCGCTTCCATATAAGTCAATGATCTAGATGTCAGTTTTGATAGATAGTTCCCTGCAAACGGAAGTAAGGACCTTTTTTTATTTTTGGAATTTTTCGATGTAATTTTTCCCCTTAAAATAATTCTTTCGTGGATTTAAAAATATTTCCAAGAGATCCGAAACCTTAAACCGAAACGGTACCCTTGATATAAAATTTAATTACATTTACCAAACCCTATTCGATAAAAAATAAATTTCTAACTTATAACTTTCGAACGGTTAATGTGATCGAGCTGAAATTATCAACTTACAATAAGTATTGTGAAACCAAGACAATGGGAAAACAATCTAAATTTCCAAAGTTTTACGGGTTGGTGCACTCGTGATCGAGGCCCAACATTTCAAGATTTGTAATTACGATAGGGGTCAAGAATTACACTTATGTATGCCACCAAAATCGTTAAAGCAGTTTACGAGATAACCGAGTGTACATATATATATATATATATATATATATATATATATATATATATATATATATAAGAGGAAAACTGGAAAATCGATAGGATATGACACCAGCGGAGATAATTAAGTCATTAGTTCAAAATTGTAAAAGTATAAGATACAGTCTATACCGGCAAATATGGAGAACGTGCACAGATGGTTCATATCAAAAATAATACCCATTCCACAAGGAACAACAATACTGGTTAATCTTCCTGATTTCCCACACTAGCAAAATACTCTTGCACATAATTTTGAAAAAAAACGGATTAGCAGATATATGTCGTCACAAATTACAACAGAGCAAGCAGGATTTGTTAGAAACCGCGGAACCAGGCAACAAGTACTAATTATAAGACGACTTATAGGGAAATGCCGTAAATATCGCATTCTATGTTTATCTGTTTCGTGGACTGCGAAAAAGCCTTCGACAATATTTGTTGGTCTAAATGGTGGAAGAACCGAATGAAATGCGTGTACCGAAACATTTTACTACTGTAATTAAAAAATGGTGCGAAAAAAATAAAGTCGTAATCAAAATTGAAATAAATCTATCAAGGAAATTTCAAAGTAAAAAAAGGAATTCGCCAAGGGTGCATACTTTCACCACTATTATGAGTGCCGTTCTGGAAAATTGAGACGGCGGAGAGCTCATACGTATACTGAACAAACGAACACAGATAAAGAGTATGAACTGAACATTAATTACGATAAAACGAAGACAACGATAATTGGCATAAATACGGATAAATCAAAATTAATTATGAACTGCGAGATGGTACAGCAATTTATATATCTGAGCTCGAAATAATTTGGGAAATACTGAATCAGAAATATGTAGACGGATCCAATTAGGTTGTTCTACAATGTACCAACTATCGAAGATCTGGAAAATCATCGATACTACTCGAAATACTAAAATAGCCCTATTCCTACATGGTTCGCAAACTTGGACGATACATATTAAATACTAACGTCGAATACAGGCCTTTGAAATGTCGTCCTGGGGGAGACTGCTGCGAATACTTTGGACAGCTAAAAGAACGAATGATTCCGTTTTACGTGAATTAAATCGGAAACATCGATTACAGTAGTACATGAACGGATACTAAAAATATGACAATATTACGTTAAAATAGATTTTTTTTTTTTTCATAGTCGTTCGATCAATATGTACTGCATCATGTACCAGCAGTCTGCAGCCACTTCTGTTTTATCATTATCATGTTTGGGATTTGACACCGTTTAGCGTTTTATCGTGTCCATCCGTTCTCTTGTTATGGTCTTGTTCCATTTACCGAGACAGTTAAAATGCATTTTTCTAAGAAGTCGTTTCTCTTCCTCATTACATGTCTATAGTATTTTAAAATTTTTACTTGGCAAATATCGGAGAGCCCTTGCTTTATTTTTAATTGATCTAAAATCGAACTATCTGTACGTTTCGTGGAATTTTTAACATTCTAAGCCAAGTATACATTTCGAACGCGTAGATTTTCCGTTGCTTTCCGTAAACTCCCACGCCTCTGCTCCATATAGGAATAGCGAGAATATAAGGGTGTTCGCTAGGCCGGATTTTATTTTATAGTATTAACAGATCAGTCTTTACAAATTTTATATAATCGAGAGCCATGGCTAATTTTGCTAACAGGATGATACGCTTAATTGTAGTTAATAATAATGCCATCATCAGTTACGTTGTCTGAAGTGTTACCCTTATTTTATGTAAATAATCTAGCCTCGTTGTACAACAAATAAATTAGCGTTCAATAGGTCGATTATCGGCCGAATATATCCAATCCATACAAATACGGATACAAATAAACGCATCTTACTGAATTTTCTTGATATATCCATATCTGTGCCATATAGTTCGCCGGCTTATTTGTCAGTCGTTCTGTCTAAACTTCGTACTAATTTGCTGACTTAATTCGTCTGCCCATCTTGTCGGCTGTTTGCTTGCAATCCTTTTGCTGTGGTAAGGAGATATTCACTTAGTTACATCCGCGACCAGCAGCCCGTTTTGATGAATCACGTGACCAAACTATTCCGATTTTAATTCCTCGCAATATCCTATATTTCAGTGATTTTTTTATTGAATTCTATCTATTCTTCCAATTGTTTCGTATACGAGGCATGTTTCCACGATATTCACTTGCGCTATCAAGTTGATTTTCCAACTTCCGTTTTCAAAATTCCTTTTAAAGTCCAACATTTATTCCATGCTACGGTAATTCTTCTTGTTAATTTTTTATCTATTTTGTTCATCGAATGATATGCACCGACTCGAGTGAATTACTTCTTGCACATATTCCAATTCTATTCCATTATTAAGCACAATTTTTTCTGCTGTGTTATTTGTAAGAAATTTTGCTTTGCTATTATTAATGTGTAAAAGTGCATTTTTACAATTATAATTTACTACTTCCAGCATTTTTCAGTGGCAGATACCGCAAATAAAATTACCTCGTCTGCGCGTGTCTAAAATTCGATAAATATTGACCCTGAATATACCTTTCGTTGGCCAATTCAGTTTTTGTAAAGAAAATTTAAGTACCGTATTAAAAAGTCCGGACAAAATTGAATCGCCAAGTTTCGCCTCTCTGGATTGCAGAAATATTCTGCTATTTTCTTCAAATGCAACATACGTGCAATTAAGTTCGTATACTTCTTTAACAGTTAATATATTTTACTTCTACGGCCAGCATGTTGAAAAGTTTCAAATTTTTTATGCGAACGCGATTTATGTTTTATGAACGTATTATTATAGAAATTATGTATAAATTTAATGTAAAAATTATTATAAAATTTTTTCAAATAATTATAATAATTTTCAATCTAATTCATTATAAAATTTGTTTGCGATAAATTTTGAAAATGAAAAATATTCAATTCATCATCGATGCTAACGCTCCAATTGGTAATGATGACAATTGTAGAATATTACCATTAAAGTTTTATTTATTTTAAACATTACAGTTAGAAAGAAGTATAATTTACTTTAAAAAAAATTTCGTACTTAAATTATGTGCAGTGCTTTTAATAAGTATATTTAGCCATTTCAAATTATGCCATAGATAACTGGTTTTTATTACTTTTTGAAATCTCCGAGCAATTGACCGCCATCTAATATTTTTCATTATAAATAGTAATAACGAATCTTTTTGCTCGCAGATTGCTCATAAATTCTTCTGGGTATATTCCATCTAGGCCAGCGGCCTTACAACTGTTGCTGGATTTGAATGCGGATTCAAACTCATTAATTTCAATATTTTTTGAAAAGATATTATGCGCCGTTAGGTTTCTTTTGAAATTTTGCAGTTGTTTCTTGGTTTCTGAGGATACTGCGCCAGCCGGATAGCGCGACATATCGGTCTTATATTTCTTTTTCATGTTCTAGGCACTTAATAATGGCGGTGGTATCCCTTTGCCGTCAGCCGTGATTTATTTACGGTTTATCCCGTTAGCCCACTTTCCGCCGGTAGCCGTTCTTGGTCTGCTTATTTGATAAACGTCTTATTCGCAGCTGACCTGCATGTCTGCAGACCGTTCCACTATCCGTGATCTATGGTCGTGCCCCATTCCGATTGAGCTGAGTTTGTATACTACATGTGTGTATAATGTACAAGTATATAATTATATATGTGTGTAAATGTCTGCTCTTCTTATGCGCGAATGTGTTTGTGTGGATAATTGTGTGAGTGTGTATGCACTTCTAAGTGCTTGTAAATATTTCTTCATTTCGATTTTTATACCATTGTAAACTTGAATCACTATTATGCCCTATAGTGTGGCGGATTGTTATTTTACTTATTTATTATCAACATGTATGGGGAAGAAATAAATTAAAATTATTGTTGTTTATTATCATTTTTATAATAATTATTACCGTTGCTGCAATCGCAATTTATTGCTTTACTATTATTATTCTATTGTGACACAATTTCCAGCGACTAATAAAATTTATATTAAATAGCCGTAGATTATAGATATATACAGAAAATTACACGTATCTGAATTTGTTTTTTTTTTTTAAGGAAAAGATGCTGGAAAATTGTTACTATTACCACTACTACTAATCTACTGTCGTCATTTTTTGTTATCGATACAAATATTTCTATTACGTTTCGCGGCCGATTTAATTGCGACAACTCCAAACCGGGGCGTCCACCCCGTGCATCATGTGTCCAATCACTGCTCTACCTTATCAACAATGCGTCGATTCTACAGCGGTACCTTATTATTGATTGAATGCGTTTACTATTACAGCATCTACGTTCAGACGAATTCGAACAGCGATTGAGCTCGATCGCTTTTAACGAATTTTGACAGTTCCGGTAGAAGTGATAATATAGAAAGAACGATGAAATTTCGACTGTTATGTTGATTCTATTTCTATTCGTTAATAATCGTTAATACCGTTTTAACATATACCGAGATTAATTAATTCCGTTGCTCGACGTTAGAAGCTGGTAAGATTATTAATAATAATAATAATATTATTATTTTTTTTTTAAATAAAAATTATTATTATAGCATTACTATTTTAATTATTATAATTATTTTTATTTGTATATTTGTTACTATAGTTATTTTTATTTATATACTTATTATTATTATGATGATTTTTATGTTATAAATTAAATATAATCAAAATGCTTTTTCATACCGCATCGCGATATACATATTGTAATCAAAACAGATCTACTGGTTTCATTAGTTAAAACCATAAAAACTAACAAGTAATGAACTCAACCTTTGATAAAAAAAAAAAAACAGTCTAGATTCCGGAATTCTGTACGTGTAGTATATACGTTAAGGTTTATATTGTATTTATTAATTTGTTGAAGATTATTCATCCGTTTATTTCGAGTAAGATTGTGTGAATGGGTTGTGAATGATGTCTGTTTTAATGAGTGTGAGACTTGTAAATGCGTGTAGTTTTTCTGTTTAATGGGTGTGAGGCTGGTGAATGTTGTTCGATGTATTTTATTTTTTTTTACTTTTACTTTTATAATTCAGAAAAAATTATTCATTGTATTATTTTATTTATAAGCCTACACTATAATTGGCTTTTAGCTGTTGTGTGGCTTCATTAAATAAATAAATAGACAGACATATATAGACAACAATTTTAAAAAAAAAATTGTTTTTCTGTTTATGCGTGATATAAATAGCCGAATGCAGTGATTATAATGAAAATATTCGCAAATCACAGACACACATTATAGTCTCATATATTAGTACAGATATAGATATAGGATATAAACTAGCATTCGTTTCGTTGTCAAATATTGAGTTGTCGTTAGCTTATTTAGTACAAATATATGACAAGACGTAATCATTTCTTTGCATAATCACAGAGTTTATCTTAGGATAATTAGTGAAGTAATTTCCCATTGACTTTTCCACCTCATTATGTCGGTTGGTTAATATTTATCCCGATAATGTTGTTTCAATCCAGGTGATTTCTCTGTCCCCAGTGAAAGTGCATATTTAATTGTAAATATTACACAGTTTTTGTATATTGTCAAGAATTTCAAATCCTTTCGTTCTAACACGTTGTTCACCGATCGTTCATCGTTCGCGGCTGCTTCCATATTTGAATACGACCCTTTCCAAATAAAGTTCCGTGTCTCCGGATATAAACATTCTTATAACTTGTCTCGCAGAGGCGGGCATTTATATATATATATATATATATATATATATATATATATATATATATACACCAGTATTTGTATAAAGAAATTAAAATACAGCTCAATATATTTTTTATTCATAAACTGATAGATAAATTTTAGAAAACATTTATCAACTGCCATATTGCAGCTACCTTATGTGTTACTGTAAATTGCATTATCTTATATTTAAAAGCTAATTCTGTTCCTTATTTTACTCATGTCCCTCATTTTTGAAAACCGATTAGGATGATACTAAAAGGCTTAGCCTCCTCCTTCACAAGCTCCGAAGTTGAAAATGAACTAAAACCGTTGATTAATGTATTATCCGTAACCAAATTTCATAAGAAAATTACATCCGATTCCGATCCTCTTCCCATGTACTCTGCATCATTCCCACCCGATACACAACAACGTCCGATATTGTATGTTGAAACACTCTTCTCCTGCGTCATAAAATGGGAGAAATGTGAAGGACGTACTTCACTTTACAATGTTATAGGTGTCGACGTTTTGGGCACGTTTCTCATGATTTCACACTATCTGAACGTTGTACACAGTGTTCTCAGAGTCACTCAGTGATCGCGTGTCCAGAGAATGATACATTTAAATGTGCCAACTGTAATGGGAGAAGTATGTAGTATTGCTAAGTACTTAACCATAAGCGTCATAGATCTCCAAGTTTCCTTCATGATTCAGAATCTATTCACTCTCGTCAACATTCCACCACGAACAGTTCAAAACCTAACATAATTGTTAATGTACCTAACTCTCTGGGCCAAGAACTTTGCTCCTGCGGTCAGAGGACATGCACAAAATAAGAGTCATGCCTAATGATTTTTAATTTTCTAGTATTAATTCGAGAATTGTTAAAATTATAATTATTAGAATTAAATTATTAAATAATAAAGATGTTTCCAGTGTAATTCAAGTCATACTAGAAACTATCGTACATTTATTTTAAGGTGCTTAATATTGAAGGCAATAATGTTAGTTAATTGAGATTGTAATTCAATAATAGTTTGTACTCCAGCTTCGTCGTTTACAAGTGCGTCTTCTGTAAAGGATCTTGTTTTGTTAAATGCTTCTTCACGTTCCTTGTTCAGTTTTGGGCATACGGAAATTATATGTTCAATGGACAAATTTTGATTGCCACAATACATGGTGGTGGAGATTCATTTTGCAATAAGTGTTCTTGAGTTAGTTTAGTGTGGCCGATGCGGATTCTGCTTAGAACAATCTCTTCTCGCCTGTTTACGCGATGTGAAGCTTCCCAATATAACTTTAATTTGTCGTAGGCTTGTTGTTCAATTTTGTCTCCCATATATTTTGAGCGGTGTTCTTGATCGCTAACATTTTGAACTCAATAAGTCTTTAAAATGCGTTGATACAGTCTGTATACTATTATCCCAAGGGTGATTTGTGGGTTCGAGCGGGCTGACGGTAATTCGATTTAAATGACATTTGACTCCGAATGGTTTATTTCTATCGCGATAAATCCTATGTAGATTAGGATGAAACGTTTTATAGTAGTTAATATGACTTTTGTTACCGCTCAGCTGCACATTGATAATATTTGTCGATGTTTTAGTGATATCGTGTTTGTTTCCGCATTCAAACTGATAACTGGACTTGTACAAAATTACTCTGCTGCTTATTCTGAGTGCATTATTTCGGATCGTATTCAGCTTCTTAAGTGTACTTTCCCTCCGCTGCAGCGTATGCAATCGCACCGATCTATCATGTGTGCCATATAATCGTAACAGCATGCCTCTGTCAGATCCCTACGACTTATCGTGCAGGATTTTTAGTAGGTTAAAAGCTTTTGTACATTTTCGTTTCGTATATTCCATGTGTGGTTTCCATCTTAATTTGTTGTCAAATATCAGTCCCAAGAAAGTCGTTTTAGATTTGTTAGTTATGTATGTATCTTTCAGATTCAGCTTAACCTCGCGTACTATAGTTTTCTTGGTAAAATTTATTACACAAGTTTTATTGGTGGAAAAATATATGTTCTTAGTAGTGTCCCATTTTTCAATTGTCCTAATAATATTTTGAATTTTTTCTTCTATTTAAGTATTATCATTTTCGTATATTGCTAAAATCTGCAAATATAGAGTAATTAGCTGGGTATTTGATCGCAAGTCGCTTAGGGCTAGTATAAATAGTAGAGGGATCAACACTGAACTTTTATTTCTTCTAGCTAAGAGTGAGCTCCCTACTCGAGCTTTGAAATTCCTATTTTGAAGTAATGCCATGACAAATTTAGGCAGTTCCCTCTGAATCTTATCTCATATAACATATCTATTTCAAATCTTTAGATATGTGATCAAAGGCTTTTTCGATGTCGAAAAACACACATATCGTATATTGCCGCATAGTAAAACCATCAAGGATTTCTTGCTGTAATCTTAGTATGTTATTTATAATCGATCGGTCTTTCCGGAAACCACTTCGATTGTTGTCCAGCAGGCTGTTACTTTCTACGATCCACATTATTAGCTTTCCAATAATTCCAATATTTTGCATCGTAAGCATGTTTACGACATTGGATGATAGCTATTGACTTCGCTTTTATCTTTATTAGGTTTTAAGATCGGTGCCTTCACTAATCCGGATGAAACATTTAAAGTAATTAGTGGTATGAAACTTATTTTAATGTTTGTTATTCGTATTGTTATATTTTTTTTGTAATTTATTATTTCATAAAAATTTTCAGAATAATGTTAAGTCCGTACTTGTTATTTTATTGTTGTCATCGGTAGTCTGTATTTATGTGTTTTCATGAATTATAATCTGTCATTACATTTTGCAATAAATTTACAGATCTTGTAACTTGGTTTTGTTGCATATAATATGATACCACCCCTCGTAAATGACATCTGTATCTTATTTCAACTTTCTCAACAAATACGTATATTCTAATCTGATATATATATATATATATATATATATATATATATAAAACACCTCTTTTATAATACATTTCGTTGTAATAAGATATCGATTAGGTAATAAAGTCGATCTGTTAATGAAGAACAAAAAAATATCGCAAACGTCCTGGTTATCAGGTCGTGCACTGACGATTAATCCGATTAATCGCGAATGAGATCGCAATTAATACGTGACTACTTCTCGCATATCGAACTCGTGATCCGGTTAGTTAATCGTCTTGCGTAATATTTATAAATCTACCGAGTTGCCGGGATTGATATTAATATCGTTAAAAATTAAAATACAGTTAACGTTCAACGGCCATTTTCCAGATTTGTTCCGGAGAAATTTACATTCGCTTTCCTATAATAAATATTTCCAACATTATTTTTTATATATATATGTATGTGTGTGTGTGTGTGTGTGTTTACAAATTACAATATTCGTATTTAGTTGTAAATTTCTCGACCGATATAATTTGAAAACATTATTTATATATATATATATATTTGTAAAAAATATAAATGGGTTATATCGAAATATCGATAATTATTATTATTATTATGAGTAATAATGAATATTTATTACTAATCTAATTATTTGTTCGCGAATATTTCGGTTATAATTATATCGAAAACTATGTCCGTTGTGTTTCCTCGGTGATATATATTTAAAAATACGTTTATGCTGTATCGGAATATATTTAATAATAAACACAAACTATCCACTAGTCACATCATCATCTCGCTCCTAATGATGAAAATTAAAACGTTATAATTAAAAATATAAATTAATTAGTTAAAGGAGAAGCATAACTTAAACCTAGAACGTCAACATATCGTGTTGATATACTTCATATCGGATAATTTCTTACTTTTTTTTTATTTATTCATTTTCACTTTATTTGCATGCCCGAATAATTACGGAACCATCGAAGAATTAACTTAAATAATTAACAAAGTGATCGATCGAATAATTATATTAAATTTAATTAAAAATACTTTTAAACCGTATCACTTATATTTAATGAACATACTACCACTGGCTATAGCTCATTAGCGTTGCTGTTGATACTAGTAGACTGTGTTTATTAAATATATTTCGAAAGTATTTTTATTTTATTTCGTTTGATATAATTATTTGATCGATCACTTTGTTAATTCTCGATATATCCCGACTGTCTTTAATATTTAAATAGCGAACACACTTAAAACGTCCTTCTAGAAATATCCTTATCCTTTCAGACTCTAAAATTTGTCTTTCAGCTGTGAAATATATTCATCGTTCAATCCTCGTAACCTTTAGTTCAGTTACATAATGTTGATATAGCAGTTGAGTTTGCATGAATTCCTGAGCACTCAGGCATTGTGGGTAACTCCATTGCTAAACCGTTTAACCCATTTTATTCCACACTTTTCTTGTATCGATCTATTTGCTATTATCAAAACTGCTCGTAAAGAATATTCGGAAGCATCGTAGTCAGTGAATTCCTGACCACTCAGGTATTGTGGGTAACTCGTTTTTATATGTCGAAAGAACTTCGGTATCCGTTTATATATTAGACTAGTAATCGGTGTCTGAGATTTAATTCATGCAGTACTGTTCGCGACATTCGCAGGGTTGACCTCTAGTATCGTATTTCAAAAGTCCAATGCTGATCTTTGACATTAATCACTCACGTTTCTAAGCAATATAAGAATATCAGAATATTAAAATTTGCACTGCACGGCGTTTTATTAGCTTTAATAGTGAAATCGCCTTATCAAATAAATGTCGCATAAAAAAAAAAGGAGTTTGCCATCACCGGACATTGTAACATGATGGAAATAGTGATGGTGGAATAAAAATTTTACAACTTACCGTTTGTCGCTAATACTCTTTGGCAAATATTGAAAATAAGTTCTTAACAATACATCACAAACTCATTAAATATAATTAAAAATATGGATATATATATATATATATACATATTAAAAAGTGATAAATTCTTAAAATTTTTACTTAACGGTATTAATCCGATAGGATCGTTTTTGCTATTTATTTTTAAACTAGTCTGATGATCTACTTTCAAACTGTGGACGTGTTAAGTTATTTTTCATGAATACATAACGTTAATTTGTTAATTATTTTGATTAAAGAAATATTAAGAGTAGCCGCTGCGCTTTATAATTCTCAGTACTCAGTATTGTCTCGACATTTTAAGAAAATTACGAAATTAACTTTATCATCTACTAGACGCTTCCCTACGCAAATTTCTACTCAAGCAATTTTAATTACATAAATAGCAATCGTTTGAAGTAATAATATGGTTGAAACAATTTATCTTTATTCGTGTGTGTGTGTGTGTATAGGCGAGGATGATTTATCTATATTTTCTAAAGCTTCTACTTTGGAATAATATATATTTATACATCCCGTTTTATATATATTCGTATAATAGGTATTAATATTATAAAATTTGTACTTAATTTTTCAGATAACCGATAATGGATCGTAAGCTAATAGCAACGACGTTATTAATTATAATAATTCCGTATAATAGTCGTGCGATACAATTCGCGCCGTTAGTGACCGTCCAAGATATAACCGACTGCGCCTTTGTACTCACCAATGTAGCCGAGTACAGTGCGAACCTACTTGATAGGTATATTTTATGATACTAATAAGTTAATGGGCTTAAAACGTTTGATTCGTGTTAAATCCTGATAAGAGTATGTGCTTCCGGATTCGGATAATTACATGTTATTGTTTATGTCGATGAGCTGAATTAACTCGTCTAATCCTTAAATGGATGTGCAGTGTTTCGTTTCGTACAAACCAACTAGAATTAGTTGTCAGACGAAGTAATTTGTTCCGAATCGCTTGATCGACGCTTTTCGTACATCCCCATAAATGGATTGATAGTCTGATAAATGAGTAGAAGCTGCTCAAAAAATATAAATAAATAATTGCTCTTGGTGAAATAGAATTTCAGTTTGGATGATCATGTTCAAAATCGGTGATTTGTATTTCAAAAATTACATTTTGATAAAAATGATCGGTAGTGAAAAGTTTTACCAAAAAATAAATAAGAAAAACTAGATCTTGACTGGAAATTTCGACACTATATAATAATTTTACCTTTTTCAGAAAAAAATTATCGCTACTAATCAAAAGTATCAAAATGTGATTTTTAAAAATAAATTATTTAATTATAACATACGTGAACGCCTTAATCCTCGACGAAAGTGTGTTTTCATCGTACGAATCAAGAAAAATTCGTTGGTCCAATCTAGCTTGAGCAGATTTTCGCTACTATTCATTTCCAACAAAATGGAATTTTTAACACGGTCAGATGGTGTGCTATTCTCGCTTTTTACTTTAAACATACTTAGAACTAGCCTAAAACTTACCTAACCTAATGCAACCAAAAACAAGCAAACGAGGTTTATTCACGCACAAAGTAGCAATATATTTTTTGTTGTTCCATTATTCGTGCAAATAGAAGATTGTTTGGTTTGTCGACAGTAACATACTCAATTCGTGTTCGAAGCGATCATAAAATTACGAAACATTAAAAAGACTAAATAAAAAATTGAACAATATTAGAATACGGATCAATTAACACGGCACCGTATTTTTCCCAACGCGATGAGAATATTTTTAATTAAAATAAACAATTAAAATCATTGGACGCAGTCCGATAGTTAGGTCGAAAAATTAAATATTTAAAAGAAAGAAAAACTACAAGCGGGGAATGAATGCCACGCTAGAACGACGAATTCGATTGAAACGCGAAATCAACGAATCGGAATAATATGAACGACGAAATTGAAAATAGATAAATACGATAATATAAATACGATAATATAAATACGATAATATAAATAAGTTGCTTGCCACACTGTATTGTTCTTATATGATTATTGAGATTGTATATATATCAGTGAAATATGTTTGACGCGAAAAAGCTTATTAAATAAACGATTCTTACGAGAAAAACGTAAAGTTGCAGTGATTATTGATAATTATCCGGCTTACCCCGACGTTGCATTGAAAACTATAAAACTTATCTTTTTGCCTTCAAATACCGCAAGTGTTTTACAAGCATGTGATGAAGGTATTATACAAAACTTCTATCGAAATAAATACTTACTCGCCACCGAAGCAAGAGAAATTTATTACGTGCACTGCATATGTTGCACTCTACATGGAACTTAGTGACACCAAAGACGATTGAAGATTGTTTTCGTCATGCAGGATTCTCAAGGGTAGCAGATTCTTTGGTGCCAAAGGGAATAGATGTTAAAACTGACACTTATTCAAATGTTTTATATATATATACATTGTATCGGTAACAAGAACCATAAACAACGGTGATCACGATAAATTTGGCATATTAATCTAACGTCTCCAATGAGACATTACATTGCGATACAATAAAAGAATAAATAAATATGGATAGTAATTGAGATATTATAAGACGAGAGTAATATGTGAGATAAATATTCATTAAAGAACGCCTTTTGGAAGTATTGAATTAATGTAAGTAATATAGTAAAGAATGTAACGCACAAGATAATCCCGGTTGCTTAATCGGGAAAGCATCCCGGCACCACTTCCTTCTCAGTCTCCTAGCTGGATTACATGGAAGTTCTAATGAGTGCATTCTGAAAATATTGGGATTACTGCTATGTTTGAGTTTGTTAAATAATTTCTTGTACTGGCTAATGTAAACATCCTGGACAAATAAAATATTCAAGTCATTATGCAGGATTAGAAACGTAGAACGGCGCGGACGTGATTATACGAAGTATCTTTGACTGCTGCTACTGCACTCTATTAAAATTACTTGCGCTAGTTTATTGATATAATTCAATTCCATAACGCCAAATCATCAGCGCAATCATTGTGAGATAAATGCGTCTTTTAGTTTTTAAATTCAAGGTTAATTGACGACCCAGCAGCGGATATAGTAGCACAACACGTGCAATGATGGTCTTTCAAATTTGCGCCACGTGAAAGCTCCATGTGACCCTACAATCCGAGATAGCGTACGAAATCAACTTGTGGGATTATGTCATTATTAATTGTTCGATCTATTAGTAAACATAATAGGTTGACACTTATGTGGATTAAACTGTATTTGCCAATATTGAGCCCATTGAACAATTCGATTCAGGTGGTTCTGAACAGCAAAGTCTGCATATTTGACATCCGAATTCGACGCGAGGATTATCATCTGCGAATGTGGCTAGAATCGTTTGATTACTTGTGGGTAAAAGCAGAGGCCCAAGTATACTACCTTGAGGAACCGATGCTAAGACTGCATGTTCCTTTGAATAAGAGTTGTTTATTCTAACCGTAAATGTTCTGTCAGTCAAGTATGACTGAAGTAACACTTAGAGATCACACGGAAGAATTTGTTTCAACTTAAGAACTTTATCAAATACCTGGGCGACGTCTAAAAAAGCGGCAGAACATACTTTTTTTTTCTAGACTTGAAGAGATAGCATCGACCAGTCGATGGCACTGTTGGATCGTGGAGTGCTTAATACGAAAACCGAACTGGTAATTTGGTATCAATTTATTACTGTTTATAATCGGGTGTATACGACTTAAAATTAGTTGCTCGAAATGTAACACAACTGAAGTGCTGACTTTCTTGGCAAGTACGAGATAATTTTCCCATTGATCTTGTCGAAACAGGGAGCTCTCCGTAATGGTAATGTTTGTGAAAGTTTCTATATTGTCATTGAAAGAATTTGTTGCAGTAGATGATGATAATATGTGTACAGCACCGATCATAACGAACAAAGAGATTTTTCAAACGTCGATATAAATTATGGCGATTAATTAGACAATTATATGAAAATATAGCTCCTATTCTCACAGCATCAGAAATGCGCAATATCATGAAAAGTGTGATCAATTATTTTGATGCAAATTCTAACAGTGAAATGAATAACAAAATTTTTGTTTAATATCTCTTTCACATCTAGAACCGACCAGTATAGTCATTTACTGGATATTAATGATGGCAGGATCATGATTTTCAAGATCTGCCCATCGGCAATTTATTGAACCTTTACACTAGATCAACAACGTTTCTCCTTTTTAACCTCTTGCGACCTACTGGTTGTTATAGAAGGTTCAATGCAAGTGCGTTTCCATGTCCTTCCAATCTCGACAAATGATTGGTGGCAGCTAGTTTTATTCCTTCTGTAACGTACTTTACTTGTACATCTTGATGTAGCATATGGTTTGATACATACCACTCCCACCAACGCCCTCAGGATCTTGTTTTGATAGCGTTGTATTCTATTAATGTTACTTTAGGATGCACATCCCCATAGGATCGGCTGCATACAACCAGACGATATAGAAACATTTGTTGAAAATTTGATGTCAAAAAATACAATGCAAAAAACAATATAAGTTTATTTTCCAAAAGATCAATAAATGTTTTATATTTTTTATATTTGTTTTTTAAAAAATTAATAATTATGTATGCATTAAATTTCATTAAGTTCTTATTAATAATATTGTTGTTTTATTGATTTAATGCATGCATACACACATATTTATTGTTTATAAAATCTACTCTAATGAACGTAGTTTTGTTATGTATGTGTACTTTTGTTAAATATCGTTTAACACGAAAAAATATGTCAGTCCCCCCTGTTTCGAGTTAAACAATTTTCGCCGTGTATATATATATATATATATATATATATATATATATATATATATATATATATATATAAATCTTTAATTCAAGACAATTTTTTAATGTTTTCTTTTTCAGCGAAATTAACGAACCAGTACATTGTATTACTTACGACGATATCAATCGAGCTTATATGAAGACTAAAAAACGTACCAGTAAGCAGCGATTTATTCAATTTTTATTACATGCGATTCTTTTGTTGCGATTTTGAATAAAACGATGTCGATTATGCGTAAAATTAGAAATATTTATTTATGGATTCTGGGTAAGGAGTGGCAAAACATAAAGTAAATGCATTCGCTAACTACTTACGGGACACGTATCAATCCTATACAGTAACTGTAGGCAATAATGCTGATCACTCACATGTTCAATCCGATATTACGAACATCATATTTCCCTAAACAATGTGGAAATTTTCCCACATCCTGATGGTCCTAAAACCAGACAAAGATGATACTAAATTACGCTCCTACAGACCGGTTTCCCTATTACCGACACTAAGCTACTTGAAAAATTAATTTACGTACGGATTGGTAAAATAATTATTCCCCAATATCTGTTTGCATTTCGATCTAGACACACTATTGTACAACACCTGCAAGAAGTAATAAATCTTATCCATGATGGAATAGAACACAAGAAATATAACGAATCAATTTCTATCGACATTACTAACGCTTTGATAAAATCTGGCACGAGGACCTGCCATACAAGCTGAAATCTTTTCTGCCTGAGAGATTCTACCAGTTAATGCGACCATACTTAAGCAACAGGCATTTTCAGTTCAAACATGAGGACAATCTATCAGATGCACACCCAATTCTAGCTAGTGGAACTCCTGTTATACAATCTTTATACAGCAGACTTACCGACGATTGAATCTGCTCAGGTAGCATCGTTTTGTATACTGTGATAATCACATCAAATAAAAATTGGAAACTTACTATCAACTCAGATAAGTCATCACACATCACGTTCTCCAACAGAAAACCACATAGTTAACGGGTACTAATCGGTAATAAAGCGATTCCAAGGAGCAATGAAGTGAAATATCTACTAGTTTTTACCTATAGATTAACGATTCACATGAAGGTTACATATCCAAAAGAAAAGAAAAGAAAAGAACATCCGGATGAAACAACTTTATTGACTATTAAGTTACTACTCCAAGCTGTCGCTGCAGAATCGTCTGTTAGTATATAAAACTGTGCTACTTCCACACGCAACGCAACTCTAGGGTTGCGCGAAGACGCCAAACAAACTGATTATCCAGCGTTTCCACAACAAGGCGCTACGCCTAATTTACCGAATGCCACAGTACGTGTTCAACAAAGTCATACATCAAGATTTGAAAACTGACTCAGTGGATGAAATTATCCGGAGGCTTTGATGCGGTTACAAAACCATCCAAATCAGCAGCAAGTCGAACTTTCATACATAGAACAGTTATCAAGACTGAAACAAACTGGAATGAGAAACTTAATCCTGTAATCTTTTTCAGCTGGTGTATCATTGGATACTTCTCCCGCACGTGATTATATATATACTTTACGATATAGTTTATTAGATGGTCTCACTCTTGGCTAATTATTAATTAGTAAATATAAGGAAAATAAATAGACGAAGGATAATATTAAATAAAATCGTTTTAAATTCATTAAAGTTTTATAAGTATATACATTGTGTAAATATAAATATGTATACATATGTGAATGTATGTAAAAATTTCTTTTGTTGTGTTTGAAGAAATTGAAGAAATCCGTAACGAGATGAAAACAGAATATATAGCGGCGATCGGCGAATTATTACTGGACGTGTCTATTCAAATAGCTAACTTGTAAGTGTATCAAAATTTTGATTTGTTTCAAAATAAAAAACAAAACTAAGAATTCGAACTTTTCCTCTCTTTCTTATATATAATATATATATATATATATATATATATATATATATATATATATATATATATATACATTAAATCTTTTTTTTTCTCTTTGTTTTAAATTAAGATATGATTTGTCGCCTGAAGATATAGAAATCGCTTTACCGCAAGTGGACACGTCGAAGACATTAATTAAGGACATTTGTCCGGCATTTCTATCGACGGTAAATTGTAAAGCCGGCAGATACCGCCGATTCGACGGAGTTTGTAATAATATAAAAAATCCTAGTTGGGGAGCAACTATGACGCCGTTTACTAGGTAATATTTCAGTAAAAACATTAAATTCTCTCGGTTAAATTTATATTATTATTGTGGTTTTGTTTTATTTATTGTTGTTTTTTTTTTACGAAATAATTAATTTATTCGGTTAACTATTTACGTTCTTTAATTATTATTGAATGATTTGTTAAAAATAATAAATTAAAATATGAAATACAACTCGGTTTAGGCGAAGAAACATTTGTTAATTCAGGAATCCAATCTTTAACTTTTTTATTATTCAATTTTAATCTCATTAAAT
Organism: Coronaproctus castanopsis; assembly: GCA_032883995.1. Taxonomy (NCBI): domain Eukaryota; kingdom Metazoa; phylum Arthropoda; class Insecta; order Hemiptera; family Monophlebidae; genus Coronaproctus; species Coronaproctus castanopsis. The sequence goes on along the minus strand of CM065052.1, from coordinate 122,966,917 downwards.
TTTAACTTTGCAACATATAATATCACGATCCATGAAGATATGAATTTGTTGTACGGCGATTTACTACTAGATTAGAACACCTTATTAGTGCGGCGAAAGAATTTTCTCAGTAGCCTGAGGACTAAATAAAGGTGACCCAGAGAAGACGGACAGTTTTTCACACTTTTCAAACTTATCTTTGCATTTGAATTATATATATGCGTTATCAGTACGTACCTATATAAGTTAGTGCTCTTTACTAGATTGGCAATTTATTCTTGATAATTTTACATAAAGTACAAAAATTACCAAATAGTTCATAAAATTAGGTGCAAATATGTCCATTAAATCAAAACAAAGTTTATTTTTACTCAAATTTTTATTATGTCGAATATTGAGTGTAAATGGAATCCCTTAGCATTGCAGCCTAGAATATCTCAATTGATGATCAATCCGTCAAATATTTCATAGTTCCAAGACATTGCCGTATATTAAAATCGAATAGACGAGTAAAGTTTCATCAACTCGAAAGTTAACAGGGGCGTCACATATTGATCAGCCTGAATATTGACAGAGAACCGTATAGTGGGCAAAACTATAAGCTTGTGTTGCTCTTACCTTCCTCTGCTAAGATCGAACAAACATTATAAAATTCGAAGTTTTAAATTTAATTTCCAACTTCATTTATTAGGTCATCTACTCCTGTGAAATGTTACCTTCATTGTCGAATTTCTAGGCAGGTCAAGGTTTGGACTGCGCTAACTTTGTTTTATTTATTTTTATTCATTACTGTACAAACTTCTCGAGGAATATGACGATTTTTATTTTAAAAACATTCGCTTTTTACAATTATTTATGGTTCACTTAATTATAAAATCATTCGCGACATTTATCAATGTATCCATTTAAAACTGATATATTTTATAATATAAAGTTGTTGTTTTTTTACGAGTATTTAATGCCTCGTGGCTATTACTCGATATATATGATTATTAATTAAAATACATATAATTAAATATTAATAATATTTGTCTTGATTAGGAAGGCTGTAAGAATTTCTAGGTTGTAGACGTCCGGTATAGCTGAAGATGACTTCTTAGTACGATATTAAAATAATAATTATTAGCGAATATGCTTTATCTCTTAAAATTATTTTATTGAAATAAAATAAAATTGTTCATATTGAATGTCGTCCGGTTTGTGGACAAAATCTAGTTCCTATTTATAAATTACAGAATATACTAAGGATATTTATAAATATGAAATATGCGAACCGAAGTATATATAAATTTATGTGAGTAAAGAATTATAATATTGTACTTAAAAGAATTATAATATTGTACTTAAAAGAATTATAATATTGTACTTACATATAGGAAAAAATATTAATAAAATAAAAATAATAAAATTAAATATTAGTTAATAAACATAATTCATTAAACAAAGTAATAACGTCTAAAATTGGATTAAGTTTTAAAAATCTCATTTTAAATATATCGAAAATTAAGATACTAGAAATGAAATATCTCGCTCAACATCAGATCATCAATTGACAAACGGTCTGATATCAGATGTGTTAAAAGTTACTTTAGTTTTTAGTAACATTGAGCGATTTATCTATGTATGAATCTAGTTTTAACTCGAGAATGACTTGAAACGTTTTGTTAATTTAAATAAAATTACCGATTTCTACTACTACTTACTTACAATTGAAGTTTCATTTGGTTTCAGATTATTACCGCCCCAGTTTTCCGATCATATATCGCAACCGCGTAGAAGCGTAACTGGGAACAATTTACCCAGCGCTCGTATCGTATCAAGAACAGTTCATCCGGATGAAGGTTATCACGACCATGCTAGCACTGTGATGCTGGTGGCTTGGGGTCAATTTATGGATCACGATTTTACGTTAATGGGAACGCCTTTAGGTAATTCATACTGCGCTAATAAGATCCGTTACATTTACTCGTTTATTACGTAATATTTTAAAATGAAAAATAGCGTATAGTAAAGAGTATATGAATAGAATCGTACGTTTCGTTTTCAGTAGTTCAAGTTAATATTATATATATATGTGTGTGTGTGTATATAATCGTCATATTGTTCGTTGCCAAACGTCGTGACTAGCTATTGTACATTTATTTTTAAGTACAAAATGAGCTAGCATTCTAGGCACTATTTATATGCGATGCATATGCGCACGCATACCATGTTATACGGAGTGGGGTGCAACTGCCTTTTCCGTGATAATTAAGAATTAAATAATGATGAAAACTTTCTATGTCGCGTGTTAGTTGCGAACCTCCTACCGTCGAGTTGACAGTCGAGCACTCTAGCAACTATGCCACCGTAAGATTTATATATATATATATATATATATACTATGTATGCATATATAAAATGTGTAAACGAATAAAATAAATATCGATCTATATGCATCTTTTAAGAAAATATTAAAATGGTTTTTTACTGAATTTTTTTTCATTTTGCAAATTTAACAATGGTTTATTTAGAGCAGAGGGGTACATAGGAAATATTAAACGAAAAAAATAAACAAAAAAAAAAAAAGTTAAAATCACTAAAATTTGTTCTTTATGAAAAATCACAAAGCTTTGGCTGTCAAGTTGTTATCAATTTATTATGCGCATTTTGTTGTTTACCGGCAGTTTTTCTTTTTCGAACTTATCAAGGTCATCTTCTCAAAGCCATTTTCTTCTTCTATATAAGTTCTAAACGTTACTACGCGATGACATCGTGGCGTCGAAATTTCTAATTCAGGAAGCCATTATCAGCTGCTCCGTGATTTCCAGTCCCATTCGTATATTTTCAAACCGTCGTTTTCATTCTTGTAGGTCCGGTCCGACCTTTTGCATTTCTTCAAATTACTTTAGCAACTCGTACTATCTAATTATGTGTCCGAAATAACGTATTTTACGTTTCTCTATGCCTTGCACCGCGTGCCTTTCTGTATAAAAGGCTAAGCGCGACTATGTAACTTTTTTTTCTTCGAATTATTTCAGCCAACGCCTTTACATCAGTTTGTATTTCTGCGACAAACGCTTACCGATTTTCACTATCCCAGGTTTTAATTAAATGATGTCCTTTAATATTTTAATATTCGCGTTCTTTTTTTTTTCACAGATTCTAAAAACAGAAATGAACCGGAAGAATGCTGTCGCAGACCGGATCATTTGAAAAATCCGTATTGTTTCGAAATTTCCATACCGGAAGACGATTACTTTTATCAAAAATATCGAGTGAAATGTCAAGATTTCGTTAGAGCCTATCCGGCGGTACAGCCCGGTTGTAAACTAGGTAATTGTAAATTTCCTACTTATTTCCTAATGATCGTGTAACAGTATAACGAGTCGAAATTTGTAATATTCTGCGGTCGGTCTCATTTCAAAACTATCTAAATATCGAAGATAATGAACGTTTGCTTTCAAAATATATAGAAACATAATAATTCTTCGATTTGGTGGGATTAAAAAGCTAATTTGGAAAAATTAAGTGAAATGAAACAAAGAGGACGATGTTCAAACCGGTATAATAAAATTGAAAACGGGTCTAACAGTTGAGAAGTTAACAATAATGACCAGAGCAGAGTGGCTTAAAATTACGGTTAAAGAAAAGGTTAGAACCTTCAGATAAGAACAGACGATCAATATGATTATGATGATTTCATATTTCTACTTTCTATCATATAATATTATTTTTATAAAAAACACACTATTTTCATCAATATCACAAACACATTACATTGCCTCTGATATCACTTCACAAAAGTTAATGTTTTTGTTCTGGCGTAGCTACAAAGTGACACAGAGAAGACGGACGGTTTTGTTTTTTGAATCACGCAGTTGGTAAGACTCCTGCAACGCAAATCGCACTAGTGTACACATGAAAGATCCGTTTTTGTGCAGTTTCAGTTATCATATGGCATCCTATAACGAGAAAGAGCGCGCGTTTTGCGTGGAACGTTATTTTCGGCGTTACAAAGAGAGTTTCGAAAATAATTCAAAGTTAAACGGTGTAAACTTGTACCATCTCGCAATTCAATTTTAAGGTGGGTTGAAAACTTACTAGAGAAAGCTTAAACGTCCTGGACAAAAGAAACGCCGATCATTCCCTACAAACATCGATCGAGTTCGGGCAGTGATAATTCGGAATCCCGAATGCTCTGCTCGTCTTCATGTTGCTTCTTTAAAACTGTCGAGTCGAGAGAATCTGCTGGTCGTATATTGCTGGAAGTTTTGAAATTTCATAAACTGGTAATAACTCAAGTATTAAAAAATACCGACCATGCAAAACGAAAACTTTTTGCTGAAACTTACCCTATAGATAATATTTTTATTGATTAACATGCCTCATGTATTTATGAGAATCTTATACATCACCCAGTGTGTGGATATTATCATTTGTACTAGTGTTATACAATTTTAATATAAAACTTTCAATTTGATGATACTGGATCATTCGTCATTTCTCTTTTTAGTATTTTTTATCTCTCTCGGCCCAAATCTTACTTTCAGTTTTTAATTTACCTCATACCTTGTACCTTTAATATCAGTGTTTTCCAAGTTTATCGATAGTTACTTATTTTATATTATAGATTTATATGTTGGAAATAAATGTTTGGTTATTTCATTATTCCACTACATTGATCGATCATTTTTCATTGAACCTTCTTATCATATGATCTTTCTAGTCAATTCATTTATTCCTGATATTCTTACTACATTTTAAAACTATTTTATCTTTATTTTTTACTTCCGTATACTGTGTTTTGTATTGTCTTTTCATCAAACTCTTTCTGAAGTTGTAAAACTTTTCTATTATGCAATGGTGTTCTTCAATGTTTTACTATATTTAGTTTTGTGCAACCTTTTCTATTTCATCAATTTCTTTAGGTTTCTTCTACTATTATTTTATTACCTGTAATCATTTTGAATCTTATAGGTTCTTTCACCATCACATCCCTCAATGTGGCATTTTGTTCCTAACATTTACATATCCCAACTTTTTATAAAGTTGTAAATTTCACACAAAATTACCTATTCCATATGAGGTTATTTTTTTTAACCTCTTTTCACTTTCCTTCTAAAGCTTTGAATTTTTCACTTGATATACCATATTTTTTAACATCTTTTTCAATTTTTCAAGTAGGTAGTAGAGACATTTTTGGATCTGGTCAGCTGTCTGTGATGTCCTTTTTCATGCTTTCAGACCTTAAATTTTTGATTTTTCTTTGTAATCTGTCAAATACCGGTAATACCAAAATTGTTTTTTATCATATTGCAACCATATCATTGACTATAAATGTGTAAATATAAAAATTATAACAGTAACAACGGTGTTTTTTTTTTTTTTAATTGCAGGCCCACGAAATCCATTTAACACTTTAACTGCAGTTATAGATGGAAATACTATATATGGTGTTAGTGAAGACTTTGCCAGGTAATTTTGTTTATTTATTATTATTTATTTTATTTATATATACTATCAACAATTTGCCATGTTCTCTAACAAGCTTAATAACATTAAGAATATAACGTCTGATGCGAGAAAGTTTAGAATACAATTAACAATTTTGCCTATATAATAATGTTTATATGCTTTAATTTTGTGCACAAGTAAACAATGCACTTATAATTGGTACTTCATTTTGAAAAAAGTCGTATTCAGTGAAAACTTAAATACAGGTGAAAAAAAAATAATTTGAAACCCGAATGCTCTCATCTTGCAACAGAAATATATACTTTCAAGATGTAAAAAAATAATTAAAAAAAAAACCAATTAGCAATTTTATTTTATAAATAATTTTTTAAACCAATTAAAGTGACTGTGCGCAATTCAAAAAAGCAGTAAAAACTATTTCTTTGCTTTTAAAAAAGCACCCAAATTTCAGTAATGCACCCAGAGAATAAGAATCAAAAAATTCAGTTTTCCTGTTTTCAGATATTAATATTAAAAATTAATTTCATTTTCCTAATAACCAAATCAATGATTCTTTGATCCAAATAATTTAAATATTACAATATTGGAAAATAATATACAATGTGTAATATTATATCATACTTCAGATATTTGAGATCTGGAGTTGGTGGTCAATTAAGGATGAATCCAGTATTTTCCCAATTCGGACTGAAGGATATTTTACCAATGAAGACTGATATACCAGATGAAGGTTGTATCAGGAGTAACGCGTCGCAATATTGTTTCCTGGCTGGTGAGATTTCACTTATAACTATCTAATTTTACAACTTATTTGATTTTTATAATGATTATTGATGATGATGATAATAATAATAGTGATGTATACTTTTAAATTATATGGAACGGTAAGTATTTAAAAAATATTGTTCAAACATGTGCTAAAATGCACTACTATTTGTGGGATTATGTTAAATTTTAATTAATTAGTTGTTCAAAATATTAATTAAATTATACAACATAAATCAGCTTAAATTCATAACATCTTATAAAATTGAATTAAATTTATGGAATATAAATTTTTATATGTATAAAAAATTTGTATTGTCATCTATCATGTAAAAGAAAACTTTAGATTATATTTAAAATTATATGGACCTGAATATGTTAAAATCGTTTTTCTGGTATAACCTAGACGAACGTTAAAACATATTTTCATATAGATGAAATGTAAATAACAAGATAAAAACACACTTTGAAAATCGTTCTCGCTCATTGAAGTGTTTCTACCATAACATTTTGTATTACTATTTTTTTTGTTAGATATTTTCTTCGTTGTTTTTTTGTAACTTGTATTAGTATATAAAGTTTGGATTTAGGAATCTCCTTGTTTCTTTGCCCTCCTAAAGAACTTAGTGGCATGACTGAAACATTTTTACACAGTACCGATATCCAGATTAGCTTCTATCAGGAGCGGCTTTTGAAGTTGTTTCATACTTATGCAAACCAATTTCAAATTAATGGAACTATAATCTAAAACAAAATATATAGACATTCGAACGAACATAAAAAGCCATCACAATACTAGAACTGAGTAAGATGAGAATGTGCGAGATCCTTTTGTAATTATTCTGTGACTGTCACCGACGATGAGAATTACATAGGAAAACCATTACTCAAATGTTATTTGATTCTAAAATTTACAAAATCATTCTTTTGATCCACTATAAAATGTATACAGTAGTTAGTTCCACTGCAATATGTCTAAAACCTGTATTATGGGTTTATCGCCACACTTATAAATGTTGATTTTTCTAACTCTTTAAATGTGACTAGTCGTATTACAATCAGAAAAATTACGCAGTTTGGAGTAAGTATTATGTTAAAAGCACTCCATAAATGAACTGTAAGTTCAGATAATATACCTCTTTTATATTCAGGATTTATTCATCAAACCTCCTACAGATATTTTATATCACCATTTTACCACAAGCTTGGAAATTAGCCAAAGTTACGTTCATTCCTAAACACAATAACTGTAATAATGTTAATTACATACTATATCTCTCTACTACCACAGGCGGCTGAAATATTTGAACTTTCTCTTTATAAAAATATATATAACATAGAACTTCAATGTATCGGTATTTTTTCGTGAAAGGTAGATGAGTTATAACTAATTTTATGACGTTTCAGTCGTAGAGAATTCCTTCTAAGTATATGTGCCATACATCAATTTCTAAAAGACTTTTTATGCAGTTTATCATTCAGTGCCGTTACGTAAATTAAATAACTTGGTTATCTCATGGGTTACTAAAGCTATTTGAAAGTTATCTGCAGAATCGGTAACGGTGTTCAAATTGAAGGTTGCAAGTCCTCCTCGTTTCTTTGTCCGATGTGCATGTCTTAGGGTTCCGTTTTAGGACCTTTCCTCGTTTCATTGTACGTTAACGATTTACCAAGTGTTGTACGGTACTCTTATTATATGCTGATGATGAGAAATTATTTTAAAAAACAAAAGCACCAAACACGCTACATTCTTACAGAAGGATATTGGTAGTTTTGTATCAAACTTATTTCATTTACACGCAAATTTCTTCTTATTAATGCTGTGTATCATTATTATATAAGAATATGTGTGTGAGGAATAGACATTTTTATTAGACGCGAAATTTACGTTGATGCTTCATATAATAAACACAGTTTGTAAAGCGAGAAAAATGTTGGGTTTAATGCTTGGTAATAGCAATAATTTTAAGCTTCTTGTGACTCATTTAATTCTATACACTGCTTTAGTACATCCATTATTTGGAATTTGTTTTATTGATTTGTGACCCTGCATCTGATGATTTAATAAATATATTTAAACATGTGCAAAAGAGGTTCTTTAAAGTACTTACTTTCATTACAAATTTATCTGATCTAGTAATGTACGTTGTCATTATGAAAAAACTAATTGTTACTTGTGAAGATTTTACAAGGGCGGGAAAAGGAAATATTTACTTCCTGCACAATTTGATACACGATAACATAAATTGTTCCACCTGTTAAAGAACATTCATGTCAAAATTGCCGTTTCTGATGTCCGTCCAACTCGTAAACAAGCAGTGCAGTTATCTAAAACCAAACAGTATACGTCACACGCTCTTCTCTATTGTTCATTATTCATATTATACAACAAATTAGAAAAAAAAAAAGTATTCCGAATTAGGTATTATTTTACAGTCATTCTGGAGAATTCTTAAAAATTGTGATATATACTTAATGACGCGGCATTCAACTACCCTGTCCGATTTAAATAATAATATTTATTTATGCTCGCATACACATTGAAATATGCATTTGTTTGCATATGTATGTAAACATATATGTATATTTATTTTTGTGTATATTTAAGTAATATATGTGACAGATACGATTGATATCGGTGAGGGAAAAGAAAATATTCGCTAAAAAAAAATAATAAAACAAGAAAATGAGCTGCTTCAAAAATTATTCACAGCCGCACTTCAAGGCATTTTCGGAATGATTAAATAGGGAAACGCAGGAAAGTAAAGTACCTCTTATAATGAAATTTCATTACTTGCTAATAGCCTGAAAGAATCACAAAAAATAATGAGCAGTCAATGGTAAATGAGTGAAAATAGAACTTAAAATCAATATAAATAAAACTGTCGTTCGTCACGTTGCGTATTGTAGTTTATTCCTCGTGTTGGTTTTTATTTTATTTTATTCGGTCGTTGCGGAGTCAGGCGTAGGCAAAAACAAATCCTTGTGTGTAACAAATCGACTACACATATAGTCGATAAATGTCAAAAACGGGTTAAGCACCGTCGGTCGTGGCGGTGGTAATACACACCGTAATATTAACGTTAAAAGCGGTGGAAGTAATAATAATAATGGTATTCATAGTAATAATGGGAATATGTTCAATAATAATAGTAATGATAATGATAGTAATAACAATGATAATAATAGTAATAATAAAATTGATCGTAGTAATAGCGTCGGTAATAGTAGTAGTGATATATTAATTGTAATAAGCATAGTAATCGGTGTAACATTAGAGATAAGAAATCGAAGTTTAATATTTCTAACGAGGCTAACAGATATCGGTACGAACGAAATTACTTCGATAAATAATATTCGCGTAGAACCGAATTCTGAAATTGTTTAATACAAAACTTTATGAATACTCAAGTACAAGTTAGGATATCCCCTCCATCAGCTTTTATTTTTCCGAACAATTTCCAGGGACCAATAATAGTTTTGATAGAAGGAAAAAATAATAATATAGGAAATCTTCATCCTATGTCGTTGGCCAAGTTACTTCATAATAAAGTTACGGGTCTTAAATGTATTACAAGGAGTGGTCGTAACCAAGTCAGACTAATCTTCAATTCCGTAGTTCAAGCATGTTTCTCCTGGCAGAAGGTATTCAGAAAGATCTTAACATACATTGTTTTGTCCCTCAAACGTTACTCTTTCAATTTGACATTGTAAGGGACGTTCCGATCGACCTTACAATCGAGGAACTTACCGCATCCTGTACTGCAAGCGCTAAAATAGCTGATATACGTAGACTTAATAAACGAAATCAGGATGGTTCCTTCTCTCCAATTTCACTTATTGAAATAAAGTTCTGTGGTAATTTATTACCCGATTGTGTTCGTTTCTTTGATTATTATTCATGTGAAGTTGAACCTAGTATTAGGAAACCAAAAATGTGTAATAATTGCCTTAGATTCGGCCATATTAGCAAACTTTGCCGTAGCAAAACTATTTGCGGCTTTTGCTCTGGTAGTCATAAATCATCGGATTGCCAAATTAATCGTGAAACTTCTCCATCAGCTCTGTTTTGTTCTAGATGTAAGGGTAACCACTCAGCTTTTGATCGCGGCTGTCCAGTTTATCAGGAACAACTCAAGCTACAGAAAGTTATGGCGATAGAAAATGTTTCATTCTCAGAGGCTAAATTGATTGTAGGGGCTGTGGTCACTCCTGCATTTTCATTTGGCTGAAGTGACAAGTAACAAATATTTCCCAGAATACGTACAAGGGCTAGTTCCTTTAAACGTAGAAGAAATAGCAGCGGCTCAGGTTCTTCCAGTCGCCACTACAATAATAGTAACAGTAATAATAATAATAATAATAATAATAATAATAACGATAATAGTAATAGCAATAATAATAGAAATAGGAAAAATAATAGAAATATTGCCAATAGAAGTCAAATTTGGGGTAATCAATACTACTCTAATTTAGCTTTAAATGTTAAGTCAAGATCAGTGTACCCATCAGAAGGGGATGACACTGTTATCTCATTATCCGATCCTATCATTAATAATATATCCTTGTCTTCAAATCCTAAAGTACCTTAAACTATTGAAAACCAAAATAAGTTATCTTCCGTTCAAACCCATCCTCCTTCCGATCTCTTGGTGCCTGCACTTTTGTCCACACTACAACAATTTCAGATATCTCATTTGAAGAATAAGCTCGAATCCATAATTCAAATGCTTCGTTCTTCATAGACATGGGTGTAAATATGTGTGTATGTATGTGTGTGCACCTGTGTGTATGTGTATGTGTGTGTGATTGTGAATGTATATACGTACGCGTACGTGTATATAATCTTTCTTTCGCTGGTCAGCCATATTTTGCTCCGTTATCTCATAATCAGCATAATAACTTTCATATGCGAAAAGACCTATCCCTCACTACTACGGATGGTCGAGCATACAATTATGCAAAAAGACCTATCCCTGTCAACCAGGGACGGTCGAGTATAAAATGAAATTTAATATTTTACAGTGGAACTGTTGCAGTGTGAAAAATAACTGTGACAGCCTTGATAGATTAATTGATGAATACGAAGCTGATGTAGTGTTACCTTGGACCCAGCGAACAATTCGAGTATAAAAATTTTACGACTCATAGAAACGATAGACATGGCGGATATGGTGACGTGGCAATTTTAGTGCGGGACCACATCACGTCTTTTCCTATTCCTTGCAATTTATCGCAAGATAGCTCGAATTCCATACAATTGATAGGCACTAAGATTAATATAAATTCGTCTTTTTATATTCATACTTATAGTATACATGTTAAACCATCCTCTCGTCCAAATATTTCTATTTTCTTAGATATTTTTGATTCATTGAAAACTCCATTCATCATCGGTGGTGATTGGAATGCGAACAATGTAGCCTGGGGTAGTTTTACAAATAATTATTTGGGGAACGTGCTAGCCTTTTTGAACGTAGACTGCTGCATCTTGAACGATGGCAGTCCAACTCATTTTGGGAGGGCTGGAACTGTTGCCAACCCGTTAGATTTGTCATTTTGTTCGCCTACATCAGGTTTAATAGCTAGCTGGAAAACTATGCCCGACACTGCAGGGAGTGACCACTGCCCCATATTAATAGAAATAGGTATAAATGATGTACAGGATAGTAACAGATTTTTTGAACAATCTTTAGGAAAAAGGTGGAACTACAAACGTACGAACTGGCAATTGTTTTCTTCGCAGCTTCAGAAGCATGATTTAAATATATGCAATGAGACTGACCCTAGGATCCAGTTCCAGTTTGTTATATGAAGCTATCAGCGAAGCCCTATCAAAATCGACACCAACTATAAAGGAGCGTGAATATAATAAAACGAGGAAAAGTAACTTAGGCCTTTGGTGGTCAGATTCCTGTCAACGCGCAGCGTGTGATAGAAGGAGAGCTTTTCTACAATATAAGGAAAATAGCACTGTTGAAAATTATCTGCACTGGAGGAAAATTAATGCTTTAGCTAAGCGTGAATTTAAACTAGCAAAAAGGAAGAAGTGGCAACAGTTTTGTATGCAATTCAATCGACAAACATCAATCTCTAAGGTATGGGAATTATCTAAATCATTCAGGACTTCTTCAAATAATCAAGTTAGACAGTTGTCAGAGGACAATTTTTATTCATTTGTTGAGTCACTGGCTCCACCTCATGTACCTCAACTAGAGGAAGTTATAACACTGAAAGTAGCCCCTCTGATCACTTTTTAGATGCTCCTTTTACTGAATAGGAGGTAGCCTACATTTTATCAAGTAAATATTCAACAACGCCAGGATACATTGTTGTCATGGGTAGTCTGTATTTATGTGTTTTCAGTAGTCTGTATTTATGTGTTTTCATGAATTTAATCTGTCATTACATTTTGCAATAAATTTACACATCTTGTAACTTGGTTTTGTTGCATATAATATGATACCATCCCTCGTAAATGACATCTGTATCGTGTTTCAACTTTCTCAACAAATGCGTATATTCTAATCTGATATATATATATATAACACCTGTTATACCTAGGTTGGAAGAATTTCAGGCGCAGACAATGCGAATTCATATACCTATCCAATTTATGTTACCGTATTCACACAATTTTGCCAATAAAATAACATCTTTCTTTCCCGAGAACTACGTTATTTGGCCTCCGCCACTGATCTGGGCTACATTTAATAATATTATCGCTGAAAATTTTCCTACGCACATCCTTGTTTAAACAGATGGATCGAAGTCGGCTCAGGGAACGGGTGCAGCAGTTTACATCCCATCTCTTAATACTAGCATGGCGTATAAATTATCTGATCTCTGTTCCGCATTTACAGCTGAGTGTGTGGCAGTATTTCTTTCCTTGTCGTCCTTAATTGATGCGAATCTTCCAGGCAATTATCTCGTTGTCACCGACTTACAAAGTATTTTAAAGGCTATTGAAAGCAAAGTGAAGGTGTCAAATTCATTGATTTCATCCATCATATGGAAACTTAATCAGCTGGAAAACTTGAGTATATTTGTGTCTTTCTTGTGGGTAGTGGGACATTGAGCTCTTCCTAGGTTCCCTCGGTTCTACTTTTTTAAAAACATTAAGCGGGGAGGAATTGTACTTATCAGCAGATTGCGGTTTGGGCATTGCTTGTTGCCGGACCGTCTGTTCCTTATGCAGCTTAGAGAAAATCCGTATTGCCCTCTACATGCTGGTCGTGCAGTCTGCAACCCTGATCACGTGTTCTTCGAATGCCCTTCTTTAACAGCATTCTTCTTTAACAGCATTGCGCTCTGAACTAAATTACTGCACGCGTCCTCCTTATACGTATTATCTCTTCTGCATATTGAGATTCTACATCTGTTCCCGGACATAACGATTTTTCTAGAGAAGTTGTCCGAGTTTATAAAAATATGAGTTAGTAATTATTAATCACGTTGGTTAAGCTGTAAAGGCATCCCCATTAGAAAAAAAAAAAAAAGTATACATGCGCAATGAATATGTGAAAAGTAGAATGATATACATATGAACATACAGAAAGTGAAAAAGATCGACAAATTCAATTATTCAGGACAATTAATTAGGGAAAATAATGAGCTGGAAGATGAAATATCCAGAAGAGTAACATGGATGTCATTCTCAGAACTGAGGAATATATTTAAAGATACTATCTAGAAAAAACGAGTGTTTAACCAGTGTCTTCTGCCAGTTTTAACATGTGCTAGTGAAACACGGTTATTAATAAAAAAAAATTACCAAATTAAAAATTAATTAATGGTCTATTGTGGGGATTACTCTGAAGGACAAATGGATGAAACAGCGCATAAGGTAGCAAAAAAGGTGACAAATGCAATTAGCGTTATTAAAAATAGTAAATGGAGGGGTGTGAACATGTGGTTAGAGGCGAAGATTGCTGAATGAGTACGTTAACGTCGTGGAAACCTGATGGCAAACAAGTCTAAGGACGACAAAGAATACGAATTCAAAAATTGTGGATAAATTGTCGGGTTTTAGGTGCAAAATCGGAGCGTTTGTAAAAATAATTGTGGGAGTTCTTGCAGCAGCAGCAGCAGTGAACCGATAATGCCTAATGAAGAAGATGTATAAGTAGTAAAAATTTCGTCGTATAAGTATATACATTTTTAAATTCATATTTATTATTATAATTATTATTTCGTACGCGCAAAATTTTGTGTTTCTTGTATTGTAATGTGCAGTGATTGCACTGGCAGATTGTATAGTTTAATAAACAAATAAAATTAGAGATCTTGCACTACTTAAGTCAATATTTCTATGCTTTAGAGCCGAAGATGAACTCTACGGACAATTTATTATATATAATAAATTAGATAATTTAGTTTCTCTATTTGTATGCATTGTATGCATTAATCATAATTAAACGATAATAATAATAATAATAATATTCGTAATATTAATAATCGTCAGAATAAATATAATGGTGATATTATTTTATATTATCGATTTATGTTCGAATGTGTTTAGGTGAAATACGCGTTAATGAACAGTTGGTGTTAACTTGTATACATACACTGATGGCCCGAGAACACAATAGGATAGCTGCAGAACTATCACATATTAATCCACATTGGGACGACGAACTATTATATCAAGTATATTATCATGGACAAATCTTAATAATGAGCTCTACGAATTATGTATATATGTGTGTATATAATTATGCATATTTTTTAAATTATTTTTTTTATATTTTTTTCTAATAATAGGAAACTAGACGAATTGTAATTGCAGAAATTCAACATATTACTTACAATGAATTTCTACCACTTTTACTGGGGAAAGATGTCATGAAGAAATATGGTCTTCTGTTAGAGACTCAGGTTCGATTTTTTCTTCTAGTTATTTTAATTTCTTTGCGTGCATTCGTGAAAGAAATTTTACGATAAATTGCACGAAACGAAGCTTAATTTAAAAATAGAACTCTAAATGCAAACACAGTGACATATTTTCGAATATTTTATTTAGGTATTATCGAGGAGACGGGGGCTTGCAGGTTTGTGCATACCGATTCCAAATTCATCAAATAATAGAATATAAATTACAATTTTGAAATAACTAAAATATGAATTTATATAAACTTCGTAAAAATTATTCCTTTGAATAAATTGTTCACCTCATAGTTTAAAAATTTTGCTAGTTGGAAAGAATATGTGAATCTCGTCAATAAGCTGCAAAAATGCTAGAAATTCTAACCGTATAATCGAGGGTTTAAGTGAAAACAGTATATATTATCTTTGTGGCGATTGTAATCGAATAAAAATCATTGTCGGTAGATAGCTCGATTTGTATCACGAGTACAAACTTTTAATGCCGGCAAATTTGAATGAGGAAACTGTTTCAGAAATGTTAGACTGTATTCTTCCATTAGGAGTTAGATTAGTGATCGTGGTGTGACATACGCTATAAAATTGACTGGTCACAAAATCTATAATCGCTGCGTGTATTACGTTATTGTTAATATATATTTATACCGGTTCTAATGCAGTCTATGCGGGTATGCAAAACAACCCGGACATTCTACACCACAAAATTATATTTTCTCGTTTTCAAACGAAATATCCTGGACAGATAACACTGTGCGTTTATATTATTTCTTGCACTAATATTGATGTCTAGTATAAAATGCATCGGATTTATGAGGTTTAGATATTGGTCCCGCTTAGTATATTTAAATTTCAAATCAAACTTTATAATAACAAGAGAAATATGTGTAATACTTGTTAGGTTTTAATAAGAATTATTATTATTTAAATTAATGGACCATAATGGCTAGAGACACAGAGGAAAAAAATAAGTATTAAATTAAATGATACAATCCAGTATCACGTACGAAGAGGGTGAGTCTGGATCACGTACGAAGAGGATGAGTATGGATAGCGTAGAAACGTTGTCATCGAGATGGAAAACCGTAGTATGATCTCTGTAGGCTATATTGAGGACACTGTCAGAATATGTTGGACAGACAGTGCAATGTTGCAGGCCGTACACAATAGAACTTCCGATCTATTAAGAAGATAAGCATGTGTCAGTTTAGTGTGGCCCAATCGGAGTCTGCTGACAACTACATTGTCTCCCCGATGTTGTAAGTGTGTCTTCCAAGATGTTATTTTTGGTTTGATAGATCCTAGCTTGTTTTATGTTGATACGGATTGACATTCTTCTTACCATAACTGAAATAATGATAATCTAATGAACCTCTTGAGGTCTGCGAATGGAACTGGTAAATTAGGCAAAGGTAATGAAGTTAGCTCATTTTCAGCAATTCCAGTATGTGCTGGGATCCAGAGGAATGTAATGGATCGTTCAGTATTTTTAGTAATTAATTCTACAATTGTTTCCGCTATAGGATGCCTATTGTTGTTAGATACATTATGAATAGCGTTCAAAGCTGGAAGAGAGTGTGAGCAGATTATTATTGGCACGCTAGACTCGAGTTCAGTATTTATTCTGAAATCGATGGCCAAGTATATTGCATATAGTTCGGCAGCTAAAATTGTAAATGATTGCCGCAGTGAGAATCGAATATAGACTTTATTATCTTTGACAACGGAGCAGCCAACGAACAAATCAAATTTTGAACCATCCGTATAGTATGTTAATGATTGAGATGTGCGCGAAGTAACAGATTGAATAATTTCTCGATCAGTATGGGAGTTTTTCTTCAGGTTATAAATATGTAAGTCCAAGTTGATTGAATTATTTGTCCACAGTGGCATTACTGGATTTAAGTTTTTATAGAGTAATGGTTTGATTGTATTTAGTGTTGATAGAATGTTTAAAAATTTAGTCAGTATTGGTCGTGGTGAGTTTAGGCTGAATGCAGATTATGCCGGACGAGCTGATGTAAAGTTGGAGGCATCGCATTGTGTCAAAAAGTTGGATAGTAGATACGTTTGACGGATCCTGAGAGGAAATTCTGATGCTTCTACGTGTAACTTATTGACAGGTGTTGAACGGAGAGCTCCAACGGCTAGTTGAAGAGCTTTATTTTGTATAATATCTAAAGCATGTAGGTTACTTGTCTTTGTTGTTGAATAGATTGCAGAACCATAATCATACTTTGATTGAATTAAACAGCGATAAATCCGAAGTAGAGCAATTCGATTTGCACCATAAGATGTGTGTGTTAACTTTTTGAGTAAGTTTAATTTTTTTTGTACGAGACTATGTTAAATGATTTATATGTGGGCACTACAAGACATCTTATTGTTTAATATGAGACTAAGATATCGTATTGTTGATGCACATGGAATGGTGATTCGTTCAAGTTTAACATAACCTGGTGAGTACATTTGCGAATTTTACAAAAGCGTATCGCTGCGGTCTTGCTGATTGAGAAGTACAGTTTGTTTGTGGAACTCTAGGATGATAGTTTGTCAGTACATTCTTGAAGTACCACTTATCCCAAGGACACTGTTCTGCAGGCAGAGATGGTAAGGTCATCAGCAAATAATAAGCACTTTACAGAAGATTGTATATTATCTGCTAAATCATTTATAGCGATGTTAAAAAGAATAGGACTCAGTACCGATCCCTTGAGGTACACCACTGGTCATTAGTACGAATTGATGAAAGTGTTTTTTCTATTCGGATGATAAATTTTCGATTCACAAGGAAGTTTTTGATAAATGCGATCATATTACCACCAAACTTTACATGATTTTGTTGGTAAGAATTCTGTCGAATGCTTTTGACAGGTCAAAAAAAATTGCTAATACATGGAGCCGGTTTGTTGATGCTTCTGACACCATATGTTGCAGTGTATATACTTGGTATAATGTAGAGCGATTGTGTCTAAATCCACACTGTGAGTCATGAATAAGATGATTTTTTCTAACAACCAGTTTAGACGAATATATACGATTCTTTCAAATACTTTGCAAAGTACAGAAGTAAGCTAGATAGGACGGTAGCTCTCTGCAAGCGACCGAATAATGATGGATATCTGGAAACATATTTTCCGTCCAGATATTATTATTAAAGATTTGAAGCAGTAAATTTAATGTAGCCGACGGAACACTTTTTAACATGCGTATGTGAAAGTCATCATGTCCAGGTGTTTTTTCTTTTGTTAGTTTGATGGGGGTGGATTAATTGTCGTTGGCTAATTTCCTTATTCTAATCATCTATGTTTGATTTATCAAAATAAATGTTTGGATCTTCTTGTTTATTCAACCCTATAGTTTGTTGATTAATCTGAGAAAGCGGAAGCAATTTCATCAATGTTGCAAATGTTTATACCTTCGATATTCAGGACAGTTGGAAGTAGGGACAAATGGAGATGGTCTAGCGAGCGTATTATTTTTGAACAAACTGTGCTGGCTTCATTCCATGTTTTACGGTCCATCTTGCTTTTGCACGAGCTCTCCTGTATTTTAAATGATTATCAATGGTAGGTATAGCTTTCAGTGCATGCAGGATTTTAACAAGAATAATCTTAGTAGTTTGTAATATTATACTGGATCCATTCCTGAGGAATAGAAATGCAGGAGTATCTACTGGTATTATCTATGTTTCAGATGCATTATGTATATGTTCGGTAGATGTTATGTTCGTGTATAACGATATGCTGTTTAAGATTGTTAGTTAAAAATAAAATTAGAAATGCTTATTATATTTTAAAAAATATATTTCTTTACGGTACTAGGGTTACTGGGATGGTTACGATCAGGAAGTTAATCCGAACATAATGGACGCATTTTCTAGCGCCGCATTTCGTTTTGGACATTCTTTACTTCCTAGTGCGAATGAAAGGTGGAGCAAAGCACACAGATTTATCGGTTAGTAAATAATTATCGTTACCATTATCACCGTCATAGCAATAATGAATCTATGAAAATGATAAAACGGTGTCTAACTGATTTTTAAAATTATTCTCGCGATAATTTTTAATATTTACAGTGTTTTCAAAAATTTCACGTACATTTCTAAAATAGTAGCAACGTGCATGTTCGAAAAACAATGTAAAAAATACAGAATTAACAAAATGTAAAACTAAAACGTTATTATTATTATTATTATTATTATTTTTCTTCATAATTTTTGAACTTTAATTATTTGGCACTATTTCCAGACATTTAAAAACGTTTCTCAGGAGATCATTGGTATTAACTTTATATTTTTTTTTCAAGCAAAAAGGCTGTGCCATATTTTTTACAAAAATCAAAAAAATTTTATAAAACGACAAAAATTTAATACACTAGTAATGCTATTGTTACTGTTATTGACACGTACAACACGTATATTTACTCTGGAAGAAGTACCAACCCCTTATAATTATATATACATATATATATATTTTTTCTTCTTGCGTCCTTGGTCTATTTCTGTTCACTTTATTTTTATACAACTTTCCTAAATTGTCTTCAGCTAATTCCGCCTTATTTACGGACGATACTGCATTATAGTTCATTCAGGCCCAGTTCAATTAGTAATAAACTTCCAAAAGGTTTAAATCGTACGATACGCTATTTTAAGAGCTGGCAAATTAATATTAATCTAAACAAAAGTAAAGTATCTTTTTTCAGTTGTAGGCATCCAACAACTTCTAACAGAATTCTCATGGCGAATAAACCTATTAATCGGACTAATACGCTATCTCGGTGTCTTTCTCGATCGCCGCCTAAATTCGACACTAATCTCGTATTAATATTAAAGCGAATAAAGCAATTTCCGTCATCTACCCTATGTTTAACCGAAAATCTTCCCCGGACTCTCATAATAAAATGATTCTTTATAAAACTCTTATACGCCCGGTTATAACTTAGGCGTGCCCAGTATAGTATTCTATTTCAAATTCACCTTATAAACAACTGAAGACTATGCAAGACAGGTGTCTCCGATGCATACTGAATAAGACAAAACACGAAACAATCTCATTTATGCGTGAAATTACTAACATATTAAGGATTACATATTAAATCTATCCGCTATTCACTCAGTGTTCATCTCATACTAATTCACACATTATCCCTATTGGATATTACGATTGCAGGCGACTAAAAACTATGTATACAAAGTCCAAAACACAATTTACTATAAAGTTGTGATCGATTAATTTTAGTAACTATATAGTATAAATTTTGTTCTGTATTAGAATCGGAGTTACCTTGTAATCACCGTATCGAATAAATGATAATTCAACTATTTCTATGTATATCGGTTTTACAGGTCTTAATTTTTTCCTGTTCATTTTCGTTATATATTTTAATATAAAATAACGATGATAAATATTTAATTATAGCAGTTCACTGTAGTAGGGTGTTTACACAGTTTATATGTATTATTGCATGTAAATTTTACTATGCAAGTATACCGTTCTTTTATTTTGTCGTTTCTTTTTCTTGATCGATTCCTCTAAAAGGGTGTCGTGATCGTGACAACGTCGATAAAAATGATCTAATCAGACTTCTTCAATGTTCACAATCTATGGCTCGACGGTTGTACATCTGTAAATTTTATCCTGTTAGCTCCCGGATTTCATCGAATTCTCTAGGTACCGGTAATCTTTTCAGAGAAGGTGTTCGAAATACTTCATTTTACGAATAGATACGATCTTTAACAATCACTTGCGGCCTTCAATGTCTTACGGTAAAGAAACGTTAGATTTTTTGACCATCCACGGTAGTATTCTAAACACCCTTCTCAGGCACCGCATTTGAAAGCTATCTATTAGTATACTACATCAAATGCCATTCGGAAATGCCTACATTTCCCGTAACATCTTTACCGTCAATTTGTTTCGTCTCATCAGGCAAAATTAGCATTGATAAGTCGATCTTATATAATAAAATTTAACCTTGTACGAGTTTATTTATTAGATCCTTCGATTTCGACCGCTTGATAAAGATTAATAGTAAATCCGACCAATTTACAACAGTTCTAAAAATTAACGAATAATAATTGAATAATGAAATTACTTTTGTATTCATCTTCGTATATAATGGGGATACATACATACACAAACGTGTATTCCTTAACATTACTAATCCTTCTGGTCACACATTATTAATTTTAACATAAAATTCTAAAATTTGACGTATGAAGTAATTAAATAAAATTACTCGAAAAGGCGAAAATATAATACAGATAATTTTTAAAGTGTTATTTAAATACATTTATAATTGAAATATTCTACGTAAATCAGTGGTCCAGATAATTCTGTTAGTATTTAAAGACATTCTACACTAGACCAAACATTATGACTAAAAGGGCCAATTTTACAGTTTGAATCAATTGTCAAATTATATAATAATTTCTATTTAATACGCAGCTTCTAAACGCTTGTCCGAACTGATTAGAAAACCGTACGATTTATATAGAGCCGGTGTATTAGATGAATATTTTGTCGGTTTAGCCAATCAAGTCGCTCAAGCTATGGACGATTCGATTACCCAAGAAGTACGTACTTTCTTATATATTTAACAGTATGTGCAGATATATATATATATATATATATATATATATATATATATATATATATATATAAAGTAAAATCACATAAACTCGGAAGTTTGTCCCCGTCTAAACAACCTACTCTGGGCAAACTATATCTGGTGATTCGCCACACTTGACTTCTTCCTAGTAAACTGCTAGTCTTACGGACTAATCGAACGAAAACCATGAAATATTTTGTTCGTTAATATTATTCGAACTCGGGTCATGCAAGCAGAACGCTCAGACACTATTACTATGCTACGAGGTCCATACATATATATATATATATATATATATGCGAATGAATGAATGAAATAATCTCCGCCCCATCTCGTATATGGTTTTGATCTTTTTCTCTTCCGGAGGAACGAGACATGTCAATTCGTAGCGCCAATATTAATAATTATAGATATGCCGATAACAATAATTTTCGCGTCTTCTTAAAATGAACTAAGAAAATTCCGGAATAATTGATAAGATTAAGTCGGGAATTCGTATGAAAGAACAAACATATTTATCCAGAAAATGAAAATAGATTTCGTACTTCACAAAAATTGAACAAATATGAAAAATGTTTAAAAATTTTAGTATCTATATATCCGAATCAGCGAACAATCGATGATCGAGCGAAGAGTTAAAAAAAACTATGCGCGGTTGGTTAAACAGTACGAATAAACTACAGTGTATCTGGCTTGATGGATACCATAAAATATGCAAAAGTTAAACTTATTCGTTGCCTGGTTTTCCCACCTTTGCTTACGGTTCCGAGTCATAAGTACTAAATTCCACGGACCAGTTACATAATGAAATATCGGCTGGTTCAACCACTAAGCCGATTAATGTGGATAAATCGGTTGGAAAATCAAAGTACACATAACACTTACTTTCAAAACTCAGCTCAGAATTAGGCTTAAGGCCCAACATTTTACAGTTCGTTTTTACACGATCATGTCAATTGAGCTTGAATCTAGATATAAGCCTAAATAGTAAGTAAAGTTTTTATCATCTAGATAAGTTGTAATAAATCTCTAACGATAAGGGGCAAAGTCTACTTTTATAGACTTGCTATCGTTGACTTTTGAAATAAAACCAGATTGACATAGGATAAACAAGAAGAAAGAAAGAAAAGAAGTATATTTTGATTAATTAAATTTGACCAAGAAAAGAATAACTTATAATGTTCTATCGTTCCGAAATATAATAAATTCCTTAATCGATAAACTTAATAAAATTAAAAAAAAAAAATAAATAAAAAAATGGAATGAGTCTGAAAAAGATGAACCAAACTCAACAGACTCGTAGAAAAACAGAAATTTGAACCAAGCAACTTTTGACAACGTCACTACTGACAATATGGACAATAAAATGGAGTAGAATTTTCTGGATTTATATATACTTCCCCTATATATAGGTGTATATAGGTGTCTATTTCTGAAATTAGTGTCTACATTGTCGAAAGTAATGGTGAGATTTTTTTAAAATTGAAAACATATCATCTTAGATACGATATACCGTCGTTTTTTCTACAGCTTCTGTTTTCTCTTCGTTTAATTATTTACACTACGTTTACGTCTTAAAGTCGAGATTATTTAACTGAACACCTGCTAACATTTTATATATTTTTTCTCTAAATAGGTTTTTTATTTATCGTATTGTTTCTCGATTAAAGATTCACTCGTAGTTTTAAAAAACTAGTACAAAATTTTTAGAATACGCTTACGGTGGATCGTAATTACAAGTAAATTTAAAATTATAGGTAACGAATCATTTAATACAGAAGCCGGGAAATTATTTCGGTTTAGATTTAGTATCGTTTAACATACAACGTGGAAGAGACTTCGGATTACCGGGTTACATGCATTTCAGGTAAATTTGTCGTTATGCTTAATCATCATCTAATCGAGTGCTCGATTTCGAGCATCGTGATCTAATTTACGACTTTAGTTTTCTCCATATATTTCTGTTCTCCGTCTGTCGTGTGATTTCTTGGACCTTACGGATACCGGTTATCTTCTTAATTTGATCGATAAAGTGTATTGGTGATATCTGTACCCTGAATGGCCGCATTTTTAATGCTGTCAGCTCGAATAATATGTCCGAAAAATTTGAACATTCTTTTATAAATTATTGATATTCTTCTTCGGTGCGGTTGGATGTTTAACTGTTGCAGAATTGAGGCATTTGTTTCGCTGCCGGTCCATTGAATTCTTAACATTCTTCTGTACGCTGTGATTTCAATTGCCCCACGTCTTCTTTGGGATGGTTTATTTAATGTCCGTGATTCGCAGCCCTACAGAGCAATAGGAAATACTATTGTTTTCATCGTTCGCTTATTTCCATATTCCCATCATTCCATATTTTCATTAGTTTGTTTATCTCTTGATTACAAAAAAAAAAACAGTTAAAATCAGTAAACTTTATTTATTAAGCAAAGCTTTTCGGCAACTACGCCATTATCAAGCTATATATAAATAAAATTAAATATATAAAAACACTAACTGACCCGGCGAACTTCCGTATCGCCCCACAATCAATAAATGTATTAATTTATTAGCTGAATTAAATAAAGCACGAATACCGATGGAGAATTAGGAATTATACAAAAAATTAAAAAACAAATTTATAACGAAATTTAAATGATATGTCGATAATTTTTAATTTTTGTCGACTTATTGAACTTAAATGCATTGTAGAATCGGCCGACCAAAAATCGCCGGCAGAATTTTTAAAAATCGAAAATGAAATTTTCAACTCGCGATTTCTCGTTACCGGTTAATTTTTAAAACATTTACCTCGCAACATAAATTATAGATCTCGACGTCTACTTTCTTTTAAGCCCAACCCGAACCCCCGATCTATCATAGGGGCCTCAAAAAGGGTCCAAACCCCGAAAACCCTTCAAGCCCAATTTTCTCGGCGAGTATTCGATATATAAATACTGCAATACCATCGTTAGATGCGTATTTTAATGACAAATAACTTTCGTGTAAACAATTTTTTCAAATTTCGAATCGTTCGCGAATTATTGCGAAAAAATCGAACCCCCTTTTGAAATTTTTGGGTTCGGCTTGAAATTTTTTTTCGTGGTTTTTTCGCTTTATCCTATAGATCTTATATAGTAACGACTATTTCGAGAAACGGAATCGTTTAAAAATATTTACGTCGCTCGCTATGCGTTGCCAAAGGTGGCAGGTCATCGATTTTCGAAAATTCGTAGCTCGAGACCTATCGATGATAACGAAAAACTGTTTTCTGTTTTGAATTCGTCATTTTAATATCTATCGTATCCATCCCAAAATCGAAATTTTAATGAATCACCCCATAACACCTCTGGGCTGTTTTTAGGGCTTTTCCGGCAACTATTCGAATTTTTCTCGCCGTCAAAACCATCCTTGAACTTCAACGAACATTTCAAAAAAAGAATTGGCCAAATTGGTCCAGGCGTTGTTGAGTTATGCGCTTACCAACACGTTTAGCGATTCATTTTTATATTATAGATAAAATATTAATTTAAATCTAAGTTCACAATTTTTACATAATAAATGAATTATAAATACTTAAAACTATCTGACAGTGACTGTGGTAAACAACACAATCAAATATCAGTAATATAAAATTTACAGAACAGCAGCTGGAAAATAATTATTTTATAAAAATATATATTTGAACAATAAAAAATATATTTTATGTAATCAAAAATCAATAGCTAGGAATAATATAATTTTTACAATATACTATATATATGTTACCGACATTTACGAACTCTCCAGATGGGATGCCACGTGGATTAGGTCACGACCGTTAATTAAAAATGAACAAAACAAAACAAAATAAAACGCAGTTTCTATTTTTATTAGAATTTTAAAATAAAAAAAATAATAAAAAAAAAATTAATAGATTACGGATTTTCGAACGCGCACGATTTTCAAAAACGTTTATTAAAACTAAAACTGAAACTAAATTAAAGTAAACTAATAAAACTATACTAACTTTAAACTAGAATGAAATGAACTAATTTAAAAACGGACTTAAATTAATTTAAACCAACTAACTAACTAAAAATTAGACTGAACATTTTTTTACTAAAAATATGCATATATACACCCACATATACATATATACATGCCTAATTAGAACTTTCTAGATTTTTCTGGAAAGATTCGTTTATTATTATTGTATATATTTATGCTGGAAAAATCTTTGTACATTTATATATGTGTGAGTGTATTTTTTGATTGGTTTAACATAATTTTTAATATCCAATCATAAACATGATTTTACCGGCTCCACGTGGAGCATCTCACGTGTAGTAATTATCTTGTCATTTCATATATTATAATATTTGTGTGTGTGTGTGTGTTTCTATTATTAATACGTCGATCAGACTATTTTCAATAACCAATCAAAATGTGTTAAATTTCTCCTAATTTTGTAATGGTAAAATTAGGCATATTCTTACACATACCCATATACTTATTGTGTAATTAGTACGACGAGAAAGCTACAGAAAGGTTAATAAACCTTAATACAAACACGCTATTAAACCATCGTCATTATCATTATTCTTTTTACTTATTTTTTAATTCAATTAATCATTAACATGTAACAACATGGTTTTTACAATATATATATATATATATATATATATGTAATATCAACCAATAACAAAATTATCGTTAATATCAGTGCTAAATATAAATGAAGCTGTACAAGATCGTGAAGATGTAACATAGAAACTATTCATTGTTTTCAGGAACACAGATTTACTTAAACGTATCGTAATAAATGTTTTTCATTGTTTTATATATTTCTATTAGTCGGTTATAATTAGATATTTAACAAACATTACAACATAATGTAAAATCTCAAACTTCGTAACAAACAAAAAGGCAGTTTACGTTGTTGAATTGTAATTTTCATTACGCCATCTGTCGGCAGAATGTAGCACATTTTTCAAAACTCAAAAGAATGTCGGAATAAATATATTTCGGAGCAGAAGGGGAAATAATCTAATAAAACGTAGTAGTTACGTATTTCATATTTGTTTTTTTCTAAAATATTTTATAGAAATGTTTTATAAATAAGTTCGTAGTCGTTTGATTCGATAATTTTCATTAGGAAACACTGCGGTCTGGAAACGGTGGATGATTTCATCGACATGGTCGGATTCGTGTCAAATTCAACCGTACAGAGATATATGTCTATATACGAGTAAGCTTATATGTATATAATAATTTTTATAATTATTTTAACGATGCGATCGCCTAAAGTGTTTCTTTTTTTTTCGAGAGTGGACGCGATTTACAAGTTCTGCAGATAGTTTGAAAGTAAAATGCATCAGGTAAGCTTCTTAACGCTTTGCCATATGTATCTTAATGATGAATTTTTAACTATCCCGACAGACCATATGTATCATTCTGACACATACATAGCGGTATCCTTTTAGTGCGATGTGTATACGTTGAATTCGTGATTTAGATAGATTTTAAAATTCATATTTCTCTGTCCTCGAGTTACACCAGTCAGTCGTTGGTTAGTTTACCACTTTTTTCACTCTATATGGCGCTAACGAGGAAATAAAAAAATTACTTTGTTTATTTTGCTTATACGTATGAAAAGCGTTTATTGTTATTATTATCTGTTAACGGTGAATTAGGGTTTTGAAATTTTTAAAGTATTAATCGCGAGTAAAAAAAGTATCTTACACAGAGTGCTACCGAAAGCTGATATTTCCTGTTCGAGTGACCGAGTAAATACGCGTTCTAATTAATATGTCCTATAGAATTTGTATGTTTATATTTGTAAAGGTAGAACGCTTTACCCGGATAATTTTTACACTAGTTTCCAGCTTGCACAAGAACTTTCAGCTAGAAGAACACACTTAGTAGCAACTGTTAATTCCCTCTGCAGTTTTAAATGATAAATTACAACGGTGTGAAAAAAGTATTACTGCAGGAGGAAAACGGAAAGATGAACGAAATATAGTATTCTTAACCACAATGAAAGTATTTAAATTAATTCAAATTCGACAGACTGCAGGACAGAATTAAACCGTCTGTTATAGTTGATTTTATAACAGCGCAAAAGATTATATCGATTTTTCAGAACAAATGTCTTCATCGAGGAATTAAATGGTATCGAAAACTGCAATTTATTAAATGACCGCTGCTATTGTGTTCGCAGAATTTATTTGGCAGCAGTACGAAAGAATGTCGATTACAAAATTCAGAAAATCAATAATATTTGATATAGCGTGAAACATTGAAATACATGCAAACTCAACATATGTATAAAATTTGATACGTGACAAATTTTTAATGAAGAATCTAAAAAAAAATCAAAAATATCGTGTAATGATTAAATTACTATGTAAACGTTGAGAAATCATTTAAAAAAAAAAAATTTTTTGCCAGAAGAACAAAACATCGTTTTTGGTATTGTGGTCCGTAAAAAAAGAAGAAAAAAATATAGAAAATATTTTTAGACATTTACCGCTGAGAACGAAAAATATGTAAAAATACATTTAATTAAAAATCAACAATCTAACGTTTCGTTTATACGCCGATCGAATTAGACCACAATCTGCCGAAGTGATAACATTTTCGTCCTTGGATTATAAATTGTTTTT
Organism: Coronaproctus castanopsis; assembly: GCA_032883995.1. Lineage (NCBI taxonomy): Eukaryota > Metazoa > Arthropoda > Insecta > Hemiptera > Monophlebidae > Coronaproctus > Coronaproctus castanopsis. Next base: position 122,938,595 of record CM065052.1, on the reverse strand, counting down.
TTTTTTTTTATTCTATAGCTATCTAGCCAGTCTATATAAATATGAAAAAGATAAAGACAACCTTCAGTTTAATAGATGAAAGAGGAAGGAAGGACAGTTAGGAATAGGAGTATAGATAGGTTTGGAGAGAATTTTGAGAGAGGAGCCAATGTGACTTCTTCTTTCACGCAATCTGTTGAAGGACACACTGGCTGACAAATAGGAGAGTAAAAGAGCCTAGTTTTATATAATTTGAAGCTGACCTCTCGAACATATTTTAGGTTAAAGTCCATATATCCGTAACATTTTATTTTGGAACTGTCGACTTATATCGTTGTTGCTCCGACTCGAGCAACTTCATAACGGATGAATTATAATTTTTTTTTAAGCTTCGAAAGAATAAATTCGTAACTTCCGAAGATGACTTGACTGAAATTATTTTAAACGCGGGTTTTCTTTTTAATGCATCCCTTATAAAACCCTAGTTCAAGTGTTATTTAAGGTTTTACGGGGGTTTTTAAGAACTTATATTTTGGAAATATCTCATATCGGTAAATTTTAAAAGCTAGTTAGAAATCGCGTATTCATTTAGGCTTTTGATTCATTATTCTAATTTCGTTTCACGCTAATAAAATTGAATTGAATTTTTAATTTTTTTTTTAACTACTTGCAAATGTGAAAAAATATCCTATATTCTAACAAAATTTTCAACTACGAAAATATAATTCATAATACATAGAATATCGATATTATAATTTTATTTATCCTCTTCAAACACGTATACAATACAAAAAAAACACACAAAATCGAGTATAGATTTATATATCTTAGTATTAATATGATAATATAGCCGTAGTTGCCATACGAAGATTAGGGCCGCGCGCCGGCCTGTCATCCTTACTGTCTGTACAAGTACCGACTAATGCGATATCGATGGCAAGGCAAAAGGCGTGACGACCGACGCATATAATAATTGCCGCTTGAACGAAACAGGTAGAACAGTAATAACTGTCAAATATTACATTGAAAAACGGAAAGCAGTATTATCGAATATTCAATATGACGAATTAGACTGAATTTATTTTTATCTTACGCGACATGCACTTAATTCGAACACTAAGACCTGGTACGCACGAAACGTTTTTCAACCGCAGGGTTGTCTAGCAGCCGCGGTTATTTAACCGCATTGAAAACTGGGGTGAGCGTATGAGCGGTCATATAACCGCTTTTCAATATTTTGTCATTTTAGATTCAAAGATGTATGGTTTCGCATTGCTAAAGAATCTAATGAAAGACGTGATTTTCCAAATTGTATCGGAGTTGTTAATGATAAACATATACGAATGTGTAAGCCCGATGAAAGTGGTTTTTTGTGTTTTAATTACGAAGCTTTTTGTTCTGTTGTTTTAATGGCCGTTGTGGATGCAGATTACTGTTTAATTCACGTTGACACAGGTGTCTATGAGGCTGCAAGTGATTATAATATATTTAAACAGACTGAACAAGGGGAATCCATGCAATTTGTTATTGTGGGTGATGAAGCATTCCCTTTCTCAGAAAATATACAACGGCCATATCCACGTCAAAATTTAACTACAGCTCAACGAGTATTCAATTACAGATTAACAAGAGCAATAAGTATTGAAGAATGCACATTTGGCATACTCTGTAATAAATGGAAAATTTTTAACAGGCCTATCGACGTCCATCCTGATTTTTGTTGTACCATCGTAAAAGCTTGTTGCGTATTACATAACTTCATTCGAAAAAGAGATGGAATACAATTTGAAGACACTTTGCACGAATGTCCTCTTCAAACAGTTCAGTTTGAACTGAAAGTGTTGCAAATGTCTTCCACCTCGGATTTAGTATACAAAGCTTGTCTTGTGTTAACTTCGATAATTAATTTTTCAGTATCAAAATATTCAAACGACATATTTAATATTATTTTTAAAATTATTTTTTATCTAAATATTTTTTATAACGAAGAAATTAACCCAACCACGTGTGTGAACAGTAAAACAATAGCACGACCTCTAACTGACAGAACATATTTTTTGTCAGATGCGTTTATTTAGCTACCCGTGTAAGCTATTCCATAATAAGATGCTTGTTTTATTCCGTACTAGCGGCAACCGCACCGCTTTAAAAATAGAACATGCCGCAGTTTTAAAACCTTTGCGGTTAGTTAACCGCCAATGCGGTCACATTGACCTAAATCTGTGTTTTAAAAAAAGCGATTAAATAACCGCGGCGGTTAGGCGGTTAGAAAACCTCCAGCGCTCCTAGCCTAATTGATGGCAATATATATATTTTTTATCATTTCGGTAAATTTATCTTTTTAAAATTGTAATATGTCAATGATTACACGACAGTCGCTTGTTCTATTTAATTTTATGAAATTTTCTACTATAAAAGTATGCACGTATATCATTAATAGTTTAGTTGATTTATTGTTCATTTGCAGTTCCTGAATTATGATTAATTTTTTTTTAGACATCCTAACGATATAGATTTATGGTCTGGTGGAGTATCCGAAAAACCACTTCCGGGAAGTATGTTAGGTCCAACATTTGCTTGCATTATCGCTACGCAAATGAATTTAATACGAAGAGGCGACAGATTTTGGTACGAACTTCCTAATCAACCATCTTCGTTTACAGCTGGTTAGTTTTCTTTCTTACATAGTTTACGAATAAATAATCACAATGAATAAAACGGTATAATTTTATGATTTCAAATATCTTAAGTTAAACGCCGAATGAATATCGATTATTGGCATATTCATCTGTACAATAAAACATCGATAATTTCTATAGCCTCAGTTACGTACAGTGCGGATTATTTAAACAAATTATTTTATTCTCGCTTTAATAATATGCTATCTTCTTCTTTCGTACTGTTTGGCACATCAACAGAATATTTCCCTTCCAGTATTCTAATGTTCTTGAAATTTCTTCGATTTTATTTCCGTTTAAAACAGATGTTAATCCTTTATTGTTCTACTCGCGTCAATTTATGCGAAGATTGTTAATGTGACGTACGTTGTTCCTGCGAGTTTTTGTATTATGTACGTCCGTGTCTGTTCTCGATATGCTGTCGATCTAAGGCAACTCCAGGGTATTTGCTTTAACTTGCGCTCACTGATTGTGATGTTTAGTTACATTTTGATAAATAGAGGAAATATGTAATTGGCGACCATTGGAAACAGCAGTGATAAAAACAAATTCCTTCTGGTCGATCATAACACCACTGGAAATAGCGTCAAGAAACGGTACTTATCTAAGCCTCTCCTAAGAATAAAAAATATTAAAGGATTAACCGCAATTAAACAAAAAGATGATATGCGATAAATAAGCATATCACTTGATTCTCTACGCAATTATTGATGTCTGGCCCGATATTTCGGTACAACGTGAATACTAATACACCATCGGAAGGGTATATTACCGACATTAAAATAAATTTTCCATCAGTCTGTGAGCGTGAAATTGCCAAATAAAACTTGAAAATATCATTAGTTGTTTGTTTATTTTTAAATTATTACTTATTTTTTTACACGTTTTGTATTATAGAACAGTTACAAGAAATCCGCAAGGTCAAGTTGTCGAGAATATTATGCGATAATACCGACCTTATCGATACGATACAGGTGTATCCGATGGTGCTACCAGATCACGAAATGTAAGTTTCCAATAAGCGTTGATATTTATTTACTTTTATATGCTAAAACGATTAATCATTGCTTCATAATTTTTGTTCTATAGAACTATAAATAATGAATCAAATAACTACGCTAAGTTTATGATATTAAATAATAACAACAAAAAAACTAAAAGCTGCACGCCTCGGCGGTCAAATTCCTTGGGCCACCCTGATTTCCGTTTTTTAGCCACATGCTAGATCCCTGCATATGTATATATATATACATACATATATATGTATTATATATATATATATATGTGTGTGTGTATGTGTTACTTTCCTCATATTCTTCGTTACATTTAACCTAAGGTTTTTAGAGAGGTTAAAGCTGAAGCATGTTTCTCGCTAAAAGAATATCACTCGTTAAACTAAACATTAATTTTTAATAATTAATTTTTGCAAAACAATACGTCACCAACGCAATTACACATAATTATAAAGTTAACCATGTCCTGTTATTTAGGAACAATGTGATACTGGAACCAAACGTAAGTTTTAACTCCTCAACAAATTCAGCTATATATATATATATATATATATATATATATATATATATATAATTCACTTCTAAACACACCATCACGTGGATATATTTATTAATTACGGGGATATTTGCAGCTTTTAATATTTTACTTTTATCGAACCTTATGTTTTATATTCTTCGTTGCGATATGTACATTGTCAACGGGGATTTAATTTAACTGCGTCGTTTTATTTACTTAAAATTTTGTAATGTCTTAGGTTTTTTTTAATATTATAATTTTTAAGTATTCTTTTCAATTTTTGTAATTTTTTCAGTTTTTATTTTAATCTAGTAAATTTTTATATATAATTAGCGTGAGCCGTAGCGTTGCTTCAGAAATTGATTATAAATAAATAATATGGAAAATAAATTAAGTTCGATTAGAAATATAATGAAAATAATAGTGAAAACATAAGTTAATAATTTAAATAACGGTATATCGATAATTAAAAATGAAAGACACGAAATTCTTAATCTTGATTGTGTACCAATACATGAGAATTTTTAATTAATAATAGTAGTAATTAGACGTAATCTATAAGATAAGATAGTGAACGCGTGTTCTAGGAGATGTTACGATGTTATTATTAAAGTTAGGCATTATGTTTATTTATTTATTCTTTTTATTGACTTACAGTAATCGCCGTGTTTCTTGTAAAAGTTCAGTATTGCCAGAAATAAATCTTCAACATTGGGCGGATACTCTGTCGGCTTCGCTATTCGATGTGAGTACAACAAATGGTAATCGCGTGTATTTTAACATGTATTTCGATAAAAAAAAGTCTATGTCAGATCGCGTTAACGCACATAGAACCGCATTCGGCAAAAAAGTTTGAATTGTTCACTACCAAATTAAAATATATACATTAGTAGTAGTAACGGTAGTAGGCGAATACGAATTTTTATTTGAGTATACCGGACGTTTAATACGAGATTTTACAAAAGTGAAAATGCGATCTGTTCAGGAACAATTAGCATTACTGTGGTATTTTGCTTGTAATAAAATCATCTTTCCAACAGAAGTTAATTTTCGTGTCGGTATTTTCCTAGGCTAATTCATGCGGTTTTGTTCGTTTTAATCTTCAAATATCGAGTTTGTGATCCTTCAGCTTATTTATTTCCATATTTACATTTCACTGCTGATATTTTCCTGCTATTCCACTTCCGGTATTGCTAGAACTCAGAAATCATGATTGATTACTGAATTCCTATCGTACGATCTAGCGCCTGCTATTTTTCTATATGCATTCGTTGCATTACGTTGCATTACGTTGCTCGGTTTAGCACAACTACACACTTGACATCCGTAGCTCCATATAGGTTTGATTATATAAAGTAAAAGTTTATTACTTAACGAAGGCGTACTTCTTTGGTTTAATAACCGATACATTTCAGCCATTTCTATTTTTACAGCTCCTTTTTCTTGGCGATGTGAATTCTCCACGTCAGCTTTTCATCCAAGTACATGGCAAGGTACTTAATGTGTCAGTGGGTACCGTTTCTACATTTATTATTATCGTTTGGTAACTTATTTTCCTGTCGGTAAAATTTATATGAACCTATTTACTTTTATTTAGCTTAATTCCCCAATCCCTAGTCCATTTTAAGATGTTACACTTTTTGGGTTGACTTCGGCCGATTCTTCAGCTGATTGCTATGTCATCCGCAAACACTGCTGTTATCGTGTTTTCACTAATCTGGGTATCCATAGCGTATAATAAATACACTATCGACCCTAGCACGCTCCCCCTTGCTGGACTCCAGCATTTATCTGCTGTAAATACGAGAAATGAACCGAAATTATTTAAATTGACTACACGACCGCTCAAGTTGACAGCTCAACCTTCTAGATAGCAATAAAATCAGATATATTTAAACGAGCCATTTTGTATATATGTGTATATATATATATATATATCAGACATCTCAGAACCTCTAACAATTTGAATGAAATTTCGTACATACATATAACGTATTAAGTAATTAAAAGTGGTCTAAATGGAAATCATGAATTTTGAAATTTTGGGCCCCGACCACGAGTACTCCACATAAAATTTGGAAATGCCCGGTTTTTTTTTTCATCATCTTTTTCTGAATACTTGTCTAAATATGAGTTCAAAGTTTAAACTGGATCGCATTAATCGTCCGACTGTTATAAAAATTTGCTTTTTACCTCATATATGTTGGTAAATATAATTAAAATTTTACATCTCGAGTACCGTTATCGGATCTTCTCCAGTAATATTTTATAATTTATAAAAGGATGATTTTAAGAAAAAAATTACGATCGAAAAGTTTTAAAATTCATTTTTTAAAAAAATATTAATCTGATAATTATCAAAAGTGGCATTTTTGGTTGTAAGTTCGAAAATTTATGAAGCGAAATTCTACTCGATTAAAATAGATTTATTCATATACGTAATAGTTTTTAAATCGTATATGATTCGTATTTAAATACATTTTCAAAAAAAAAAACACGATTTTACAAGAAAATAAAATACCGGCAAAACTCACCTGTTTGATAGTTCAAAATAGCCATTAAATGAAGCGTCACTACATTCGTGCTATTGCATCTAATATTACTTACCTATTATTAAAAAAAAATAAGCATATCTCATTAGCATATAAATTCGTTTGTTATTACTTCTGATTCTGTTCAGTATATCAACGGTATTCCCGTTATTCTGAAATAGTATTAATTCGGACTTACTCGTAAATTTTTGACACAACAATGGCTGAAAAATCAGTGTTCGATGTTCTCGAGGAAACGATTTTAAAAATTCCGATACGTCATGTACATTGTAAATCCTAAAAATAACGTTAAAAATTTTATCAATAATTTAAAATAATAACTGTTATTATTATTTTTTAAAAAATAATAATAATAATAACGTGTTCCTTTGAAATTATAAAAGAACACAGATCGAAATTTTTGATTTATAAGTCGCAGGTGCACAACGTACAAAAACGAATTAATTTGATATATACTTGTACATATGCTTTGTACTTAGACGCGTAATATTCGTATTATAATATTTGTTTTTACTGTTATCCTCATTTATTGTTATTATAAATAATAATGGAAACAATAGGATTGCTTTTTACATCATTATAATTTAAAAGATTGTATATAGTTGTAAATTGTTTTTCTACGTGCCGTTTATAAAATATAATAATTTTAATGGTATATGTATTAAAATATATGCCCTTGTTTATATATCATATATACGTAACATTTGCGACGCAAATTTTATCATTTACCTAAACCGCTTTTATGTGAACATTCCTCTTTTTTTTGTGTACATTTTCCAAAAACAAACAAGGAAGCAGAAACACGTACGTGCTTATATTTGTACATTCGTAGTACTTGATTTAATAGTATTTGTAAATTACTTTTTTATATATATTTTTTTTTTAATTTTTTTCTTCACCTAGGTCAATCTAAACCTTTGTGGCCAGTAGATTCTAATTTAAGCATTACATACTAAATTATAATTTTACATAATAATTTTGCACCTTAAAATAAAAAGAAAAATGAGAAATAATACTTTTGTAGTCACTGGAGGGAAGACAGCAAAATATATCAGTTCCAAACGCCTTAAACAACTAAAACAACACATCCCACCAATAAGAAAATTAAATGGCACATTAAAATGGGTCGTGAAAAAGCAGAAGCTTTTCCAAATATGGTAACTAGTAATAATTACAATAAACACATTAATGCATTTCTCAAAGAAAGAATGCCCAATTGTAAGTTGAATATAACACTAAACGAAGTAAAGCAAACAATTACACATGATCTAAGTCCAAACAAAGCTCCCGGATATGACTTAATCGCAGAATATGTAATTAAACAGATACCTTAAAAGGAGATCCTTATGCCTATACAGTTATTTAATGCCGTTATTAAGGTTGTCATTCTTCCCTGTTTAGTGGAAAATATCGGAAGTTATACTTATACCAAAGGCTGGAATACCACTTAATGAACCTACCTCATATCGACCCATTCTATCGGTCATGTCAAAGAATACTAGAAAAGATATTATTAAAACGATTAATGGATGTAATTGAGGAAAAAAGTCTTATCCCAGACCACCAATTTGGTCTTCGAAGACAACACTCAACGATAGAGCAATCCGCAGAGTAGTCAATGCCATCAACAAAACGTTTGAAGAAAAAACTTATCGTGTTGCATTATTCCTAGACATCAGTCAAGCGTTCGATAGGGTGTGCCATACAGGATTATTATACAAACTTAAACATCTCCCACATCACCTATACGTTATAATATTTTTGTTTTGTGCGTAAGTGTTTTAGAGAAGAAATGAAACATTAAACATCTCGTAATAAGTAAAGTAAAGTAGTTATGCGCTATTATTGTCGTATTATTGAAATATTTTATACGTTTTAGCGATAAATAAATTAAATATTGGAATAAATGAGACGATATGTAACTTAACACCACAATGAACTTGGTTTAGTTCCAGATTGCCAGGTTCACCTCGCATCATGGTCTCTCTTGTAGCCCCATATACTCTATCCCTAGATCTGCCTACTATCAATATATCGCGTAAAAAATTGGGACGCATTACGTTCAGATTCTTACATAACTGCTGTGCATTATAAATTTATTCGACCGATTATTTCATCTCTTCCCTGATTATACATATTAGTAATATTGTCTAAACTCGTTGTATCTATCTTTATATTTCCGAAATGTTTATATAATCAATTAATTATATTACATATTTATTTCCCTATAAACATATCATTCCCTGTAATTATGGCGTGTAAATATATCTTCTCTATTTAGTTCGAATTAATACGGCAATGCGTCGCTGCCACGCTGGAGACACAGGTTGCAAAATTTAGCCATTGTTGCATAGACTGGTATAAGAAGTGAAGAACACGTATTTTGTGTCAGCTGTAAACTTCGATGGCTGTAATCGCAGGACCAAATGACAGCAGGTTCACGCTGTATCAGATGATCACCCCCGTTTTTGATAATCTCTTTCGAAATTAGATGTTGACTATTTCGGTCTCAATAATTAGCGATTGAAATTAAGGTAGAATATGAGTTAATAAATATTGTATACTGTCGAGAATTAATGGTATGATTTTCATTAATGTACATAACTACACGTATAGCTCGACCGGGATAATTGAAAAATATGGCTTCAATCAGTGGCACATTAGGATCTCACTATCGGTCTTGCCCATCCATTTACAGTTATAAGTATAAATTATCAGCACTTTGTTGTATATTGTTAAAAAAATGAATAACATGTTTTTATATAACTAGAAAATGATTTATATCCAGTTGTAATGATAGCATGTCTCTATATTGTATTTACCGTCGTATTGTTGTGATGACCTAGAGAAATAGTCATGGTGGTTTCTCCTTGTCTTCCCTTCGGTTTGATTTTGAGTTTTCCTTCTCGTATTAAACAACGGCTCTAACATGGAATCAAAAATCTTCCCAATACAGAATTTACGCTTTTGGATTTAATGTAAGTGAACATGTTCGTTTTAACACGATGTCTTTAACATATTTATATTATAGAAATAGAAACTACATGCGGATATACCGAAACAATCTTAAAAAATGTTACATTTTAACATTGCGCTGGTTTTTCGAAGATACCGTCTACTATTTCAATTTTTACGTAATTCAGCGTAAAATTCAAATTTTTATTTTTGAAAATAAATACTTAACTCTACAAAAGGAAAAGTTTTATTATTTGATGTTAGTATGTGAAAACGAGGCTAAGACCAGTAGGATCAGATTTTTAAAAATTGCGTTCGAAAAAAATCAATTTATATCGTAAAATTAAATACGATTTACATTTATTTTTTTACAAAATTTATTTTGCTATATACGTTATAATATACATGTGTGTGTGTTAATGCGAATTTGTGTATGCGCTTGTTTATATGTCTTAATTTTAATGATTTTTGCTGCATACTATTAAAACTTGTGCTAACAATTTATGGTCAGTTCACAATTTTTTTTTTTTGTGTAAACCGTGTCAATTTTTCTAGTCCGACAGTTTTCATTCTTTGAAAATTGGCACTGTAATTGTTTTTGAAACGTCAAGTAATAAAAAAATTGACATGATTTACACCGAAAAAAATCGTGATGAAAGTTTAAAATTGAATTTATGGTCAGTTGGAATGAAAAAAAAAAATTAAGCGAAAAACACACTTCATAATTATTTCGTTACGTTGAAAAAAAAAGGTAACTAAAAAACCAATTCGTCTACTTCGAGAACTAAAAAAAAATCTCAAACTAGTATGAATATTTTTAACTCTTTCAATCATGATGTTGCCTATACGGTATTAGAACTTTTAATCCTGACGAACTTATCTATTTTCATAATAAAGGACATTAGATTAACGTGAAATATTTGAATTCTCCAAATTTTACTATATAAATTTTGTATCAAAATTAATATAGGGGTTCAATAAAAAAATTTTAATTCGCTGTGTACCTTGTACGGAACGTGAACTATTTTAATGCTATTTTTCATTTAAAAAAAAAAAAATTAAATTTGAAAAATATTTATATAAACGCGTAAAAAAATCATCTAGAGGCATCTAAAAAATGAATCTAATTTCTACGTATTACAAATGAACGTTCTGAATAGAGTCATAATTTCGGCTGAAATTTAGAAGCTGCTCGGAGTTAAAAATAACGGAAATTTTGGCGTGAAAAAATTTCAAACAAAACGACTTAGTATTAAATACTTCTTTCACGAAATCAATTTTTATGACGAAAAAATAATTTTAAAAAGTTAATAAACACTTCACGCAGATATATCGTTATGTGGGCATGCATTTTGATATTTCGGTGTGTAGTAAAACGAAATACCGCTCATTTAAAATTTTACGTCGTACAGTAAATGTAGATGACGTAATCGGTAAAAACGATACATAAATCAATGGCAATTTGTTTAGAGATCAGGCTAGAAAACATATTGATGTCAAAAAAATTATTGGGATATTTTGTACATATTTGCGAAAATTCGCTTTTCGGTGGTAAAATTGGCAATTCGAAATCGTTTTAAATTTGTTTCTAATTGCTTTTGTACCTGTAAGCAGTGGCGCACATATGGGGCTACCGGGCTGAAGCCCCCAGAGTAGCCTTGCAGAGGGCTTAGAAAAGTACAAAATACATATGAAAAAGGCGCGTCGTAACTTGTAAGCTCCAAACAATTTTTTTTTCTCTTCTACGTTGTACCAACAATTATATGCCACAAACCAACGGTGATGAATAGAAGAAGTATGAAAGATAAGAAGAGACAAGGAAGGAAAACATGGACAAGTGTATACGACTAACATCTTCAGTGGAATAAGTTAGTTCGTGGATGAGGTTATAAATTTGGCAGCTAAAATGATAGTTGAAACAGAACAGAATATTTGAAAAAACTCGCGTTATCACTAATAAAACTGCATCTTGAAGAGCGTGCAAAACAGCCCAGATTGAAAAAAGTACTGTTAGAAAATATTTGTTACATTCTGTCTGTTAATGACATTGAAAATCCAGCTAACTGTGCAACAACAGCAAAAATTGCCCCTGGTTGGGCCGTTCGGCATTCAAATCTAACCCAGGTCATAGTGCGTTTCTTGTTGTTATTGTTATTACTTATTTCATTGTTGTTCGTGATCTTTTATAGTTTGTATTGCCTGTCGAATTTTGTTACACATTCGGCTGTGTATATTTTATTCATTTTTATTACAATTTTTGGGGGGATGTTTGAGCCCACCTCACATACAAATCCTGGATCAGATCACACCTCCTGTTCTCTTGAAGTTCAGTAGTCATGAGAAAAAAACAACAAAAAACAATACCTCATCAATAATCCGACAAGTTAGAATAAATTTCGCGAACAACTTGATCGAAATATAAATTTCAAATAGAATTTCGTTCAAAATGTTTAATCGAAGCAATTAGCGAAGCAGCCAGCATAGCTGCGCCAGAAAAGTCGCAAGATATCACATACCCGTTACAATTGAGTCTCGAATAACACGCGCAGTCCACGTGACAGAAAATCCTTTAACTCTTGATTAGTCTCGCGGTCGTAGACCACAAATATTCCATAAAAAGGGTTTAAATCGTTGTTTTTTTTTATAACACGCGTGAATTTGCAATTCTTGGTCATTTGTGTGCCGTAAAACTTTGACTGGTCTATGCGATCTCATTCGTGTAACTATTTTTGACGGATATCTAATTTATCATTTAGAATTCTTATCCTCATTCTGTAAGTTTTTTAAATGGTTGTTACTATTTTATTTTTATTCATACTCTTTTCTTTTACTTTCTGGAAATTACCAAGAAAATATCTGCACCGTCAAAAATTCAAATGTACGGACGATGAAGAGTATAAATCGGAAAATTATAATGCTGACATGAATAACCACACGAAACGGTGAACAGGAGTTGTCTGAAAATGAAGAATTGTTTGACACTGAAAAGCAGAATCGCGGATAACCTGTTGAATTTGTCAGGAACGCTCTTTGTGTATTCGAAGCAAATAATCGTTCACAAAAAGTAAAGAGGAATGATTTTATTGAAGAATTTGATTGGCATCTTATTAAACCGCGAATGAATTTCGATCAAAAATTCCATTATTATCAAAAGAATTAAAACGCCGCGCTCTACCACTTTTGGATATTACAGAAAGTATACCCTCCATTCTGGTTAAATCACGCTGTAATACATGCCTTAAAAGACATAACAAATCAACAAGAAAATCGTGTGTGTCAAATGCAGGAGATTAGTTTGTAAAAACATATAAAAGAAATATGTACAATAGATCTATAAATGCAGTAATAAAAGTATGTTTTGTTTCTGTTATAATATGCTACGTATATATTGAAATTAATATGCGTATACTTATTAATAAATGAATATTACTATTATATAGAATTAGTGTACAGAAAAAAATGTTTCCGTGATTAAAAGTGTATTTTTTAAGAGTGTTTTTGAATTGAGATAAAATTAACGCTAAAACTGCATATATATTTGTATTTTAAGATATTTGGTGGTTGTGTGAAAATTTTTCATTTTTTTTTTTAATATGCTACAGAAATACTTAAAGAATTACACTACACATTTGTTCATTAAAATTTTGAAGGAATGATTTTAAAGATAATTAAAACGGTGTACATAGACTGCGCGACTATATATGTAATAAAAACATGCGCGACTAATCGAGGATTAATAGAATCAGCTGCCAACTCAATGCGTTAATAATAATAAAAAAAAAAACGTTTGTCGCATATGTCAAAGATATTAATCCACTTCAAAGACAAACAATATTCTCTTTTTGGAAGGCAACTAGAAGGATCAAATATACAATTACCGAAACTCCACTTATCAAAGATGCGCCTGGAAATTGGGTAAGAACAGATATTGATGAAGCCGTCATTTAACTCAAGTATTTAAACCACCCTATATAATTTCATCTATAAATATGGGCGTTAAATATAAAATGGATGAAAAAGTCGCAATATTCAAGCCGTTTAAGGTTCCGACTGAGATATAAAAAAAAAACCTGAATCGCCGGAAAGCTCCCAGCATAGACAATATATCTTCCAGAGTATTAAAAGAATCCCCCCCCTCAAAAAGGTATAGTTATATTAACATATCTATACAATGCGTGTAACCGTCTAGAACAATTAGTCGGCTGTTTTAAAACAGCGCAAATTTGGATGGTTCCTTCGTTCGATCTTATTAATCCCAACACCCATTGTAACGCGATGTTATGCACATCGTGTCTATTAATCGTATCATGATTTGAGAAAATCTTACAATTATATCGATGATCCAAGGTTTGGATCTCTCCGCTTTCGCACCTGGAACTCGGGATCATTTTCCACTTGTTTAAAGTGTAAGCACACCTACCCTGTCCCGTGCGAAATCTGTTTACTCTGCACCATGCCTCTCTTGATAGGTCCATTCCCGGTGGTTGCATAGTAGGGTCATGTACCAAGTCCGCATTAGTAGCTTTGCAGTTTATCCACTTATTCTTCCATCTTACTTTCCAGTTTGCTGGTATACTCTTTACATGTTCTGCTGTTCTCCAGGGTGGCCATCTTGATTTTAATGCTCTTACTGGTGTGTATTCTTTATGCATTAGACAGTTATGTGAGACTGAGAAATTTTCTCAAAGTTTGCTAAACGCATCTTCCCGCCTTATTTTAGGAGGAGCGATATGTGCAAGAACGGGTAGCCAATCTTTGTTTGTCGACTTTAATGTGCCGCTAATTATTCGCATCGCGGCTCTCAGCTGGACGTCTATTTTTTCTGAATGTGCACTGTTCAACCAAACAGGTGCGCAATACTCTGCCACTGAGTAAGTAAGCGCTAGAGTTGTTATTCTTAATACCTTTGCTGTTGCTCCCCATCCCGTGCCAGCAAGTTTTCTTATGGTTTTTATCTTCTGTATCAACTTTTCAATATGCAGTCTGTATGTTAATGATCTATCCAGCGTAACACCAAGGCATCTAGGATTGGCGTTAAAGTTTATCTAATCACTCCCACATGTGACATTTAGCTCCGATTTTGCCATGTGCGTTGTTAAATGAAATAATGATGATTCTGTTTTATGCAGAATTTGGATAGTGAAAAAATATGACAAATCTAAATAACTACCACCTGTATCAAACTTGTTTTGAGAAATTATTGCTCAAACGACAAATGCCGATAATCTCTTCGATAATCAGTACAATATTTGATGAGAAGAAATACCGTTCAACGGTCTTCCTGGATGTAGCATAGACTTTCTACAAGTCTTCCACGCAGTTTCTTATCAACGATTATGCTATATGTAGTTTATATCGAAAGAAATTTATAGGTACGTGTTCAAGTTGACAAGTTGTATAGATAGAAATAATAACAAATAATTTGTTTGATATATTTTATTTAAACTATCATGCTAAACATTAATCGAATCAACCTTTAAAAAAAAATCGATAAAAAAAAATAAAGCTTCGTATAGTACCGAACCGTCATTATAACTCTAAGCACAAATTTTTTTATGTTTTATACGGGCTTCAAAGACGTTTAGTTCTTCAACGGAGACGTTTATTTCTTCATAAATATTATAAAGGAAATCACGAACTGAAGAGCTGTAATTGTAAAATGAATAGTAAAAGATAAATAACGGTGTTCTTAGGAACACTAGAAATTAGTTAATGCGATAATTACATAAATGCGTTTGGAAAAGAATGTAAAATAGTTTTATTTCTGAATTTCATTACCAATTGCCGGTTATATCGAAAACAATTGAATAATAAACATTTTATTCGGGTAATATTTTTAAAAATTTGGAACAACTTGCACATTAAATTGCAATAAATTGCAATGGACTTGTGTACTACTTAGATAAAAATTAAATTTATTCCGTATTATACGAATATGAATATCCTTTTTCAACTATATAACCAGATACGAGGAAGATAGTATATTTTCCAAATTTGCATATGCTATATGTATATATATATATAGGTGTCCGGATCAACGATAAAGGAGGCTCAAGCAAAGAAATAAGGAGACGATCTGCGATGAGTCTAAATGCTATGAATAAGTTGCAACGTATCTGGCGGGATGGAAATATCAATTATTCTACAAAAAAACAACTTGTTCGTTCCCTTTTACCTATGGTTCCGAAACATGGGTAATAAACTCCACGGATCAGCAATATATTGATGCATTTGAAATGAAAGCATAATGTTGGGTATAAAATGGCACGATAAACAAACGAACGTCTCGATCATTAAGCGTCTTAATATAGATAAATGATTGTCACAAGACATACGCGATAAAATGCACAAATTTTTCGGTCATATAATGCGTGCACGAGACTTAGACAGGACAGTCTCACACTAGGAAGAATGAACGGATATAGAAGAAAAGGTCGGCCAATGACCCGATGGACGAAACAAATATGCCGACGTGTTGAACTGTCAATACCAGGTTTGGTACACTCGGCATATGATCGACAACTGTGGAGGAATTCCGCTTTTGTTGTTCGCATTCAATCGAACTCTGGTTGACTAGTTGGTTTTTCCTCTTGTTGGGACGTGGCCTTCTGCGCCAGTATTATACTATCTACGATAAATCTCCATTTATCTTTGTTTTGACATTCACTTCCCCATCAGTTTTTCATGAGTTTATTGCCACAGTTTTCAGACCATTGGCGAATACATCCTTATAGCGCAGTTAGGTTTTTCAACGCGCCTTTTTCCAGTTTCTAGAACACCATTGAGCATTTTCTTTAGTACGCGGACAGCATGCATTCGCAAAACGTCACCGATCCATCTGCATTTGCGCAATAGATTTAACTACTCCTAGAGCTAAAACTTTCATAATTTGACACGAAGTGTTTTCAGCTTATTTTCTGTATTCTTCTAATCATGCTCTACAGATTTTTAATAAGCCTTATTCGTAGGGGTTTTTTCTTTCTGTTTTACGTTGTACCGACAATTGTATACCACAATCAACGGTGATAAATAGAAGTAGATAAAGAAGAGGGAAGGAAGAAAAAAAAGGAGTAGTGTATACAACTAACATCTCCCAGTGTGAGGTAAGTTCGAGGATGAGGTTAAAAATACAACAAATCTATCGTATTTAAATTAAGTCGACACATATGTAGCGCTTTTCCTCAAGTGATCGTCAAGGCATCGCGATTCTATTTCTTCAATCTTTTGGAACAGTTGTCTGGTACACTAAGCGTTTGTATTCGATTGATATTTGGATTGTAGTTTATCTAAAAACGTTTTTATACCGCTGTACGTAAACATCGTTAACGTATTTATAAATCGGAATGAAGCGTCAGGTTTGAAACGCATTTCGGACCATGTGTGGTAGTATTGACTGTTGCTGTTGAATCCGTGGAAGATTACATTTGTCCGTATAATTCTATACCGTACAATTGACGCCGCGATTGAAATAGATACGTTTCGTATAGATTTTTTAATGGCGATTTTGTAATAAACAATTGATACGGTAGTCTATATATTTTTCCTAGTTTTAGCTACAAAACGTCAGCCGTGTTTACCCGTGTACATACCAATTGACCGAGTTAATTTGAACGTTATAGGCCAATTTTGTGCCTATTCCACTATTCCATTTATATGATTTTTACACGAGTTTTTTTCAATAATGCGCTAGTTTCATCGTATTTATACGTTTATTCAAGTGTGTACACGTATATGAATGTAATGACGCGAATGAACAAAATATTGTATTTCTGCATTCGCGCATTACATAGGCGTTTTATTTTAAATTCGAATTCGATTATTACTCCGCTTATAAGAATGTTCGATTCCTTTTTTTTTCAGACAAAACACGCGCTAGTCACCACCACGGTAAGTGGTGACGGTTTAAATTGTCCCGAATGCGTTCTCGCTAGAAAAGCGGCTACATCATCCGGTCACGAATATCGCCGCGCTAAGACGTCCGCCATTATCGACGACGGTATATCGCCGGCTTTACACGCGGCCGATCTGTTGAAACCGTTCGATTTTTCTTCTTCTTCTTATTATTACGATCGTTCGATTCCGACCGAATTTAGCGTACGGAAAATTTCGAAACGAAGCCTATCGTCGAAATTTAAATTTAACGATACGAATTTATCGTCTTCTCGGAATACGACGAAAGACGAACCCGTTAGAAAAGAACGATATCCGCATGATATGGATCCGCATACGGCCGCTAATAATAATAATAATCAAATGACTCGAGCTATTATGAAAGGCGTCAACGAAGAATCGTTCGATATGTCGGAAACCAGTTACGATCGACCGCCGGAAAAGAATAATAAACGAAAATACGAACAATCGGAAAATTACGACGTAGAAAAAATTTTCCGGAAAAACGTACCTATTTACGACGGTTTCTTGCCGAAGCAAACCGGTATCGGTTATAGTAGCAGTTACGTTAATCCGAAAATTAAAAACGGTTACTATTTCGAAAACGATCGAGAAGACGACGATAAACAAACGGAGGACGCGTTGGAAGGGGAAGAACAGGAAGAGGAAAAACAAGAAGACGAAGACGACGATACGGTCGACGGTCTGATAGACGTACACGACGATCACGACGCTCAATACGAGTACGTGCCGATGGATATAACCGAAGATGGTAAACAGATCAGTAAGAAAGAACCGTTTTCCATCGACGACGAAGAAGAACAACAACAACAAGAAATCGATGATAAATCCGAGTATAGACAGACGGAAGATGAGGAATCGCCGCAACGTCCGAATGTCGAAAATAGCGTAAAATATCCGCTACCGAATTACTTCGATAAAGGACGCGTTTTCGAAGGAAGTAATAATTACGGTTCGTCTTCGACTGCGGGAAATTACGATTTCGGCGGTAAATTCTCAAACGATCATCCGAACGCGATAGCCGGTTATCCGTCGTTCGGGGATAATTTTAATTTTAACAAATTCCGCAGCGTTCCGCGACCGCATTCCGACTTCTTTCCGTATCCTAGTAATTACGGCGCTAGTTCGTCTATTAAATATCCGGACGCGAATAATTTTAAATATCCCGATTTAGACGAAATAAATCCGCCGTCTTTCCGACAGCAAAACGACGAGCGAAATCCGATCATCGGTACGTCTCATCAATTTAATTCGTTAGGCGATAGTCAGCCGCGTTATTATAATCATTATCACGATAGTCGTCGGCCGGCTGGAAATTATTACGGAGCCGAGAGTACATTTTCGGAAACCGATTTTAATCCGAAACCTCGTTTACCTATTTCGGATTACGTACCGAAAAGAGGTAATTACGTAACACCGCCCTACAACGGACGATCGCCGCATAGAACTACTCACGTTCCGAATACCTTAGAAGAATATCATCGACTTCACAATAACGCCAAACAAGATGACGATCACCCTCCTCCTTCGGCGAACGCTCCTTACTATCGGGACGATGTAAATCAAGACGGAAAAAGGGGAGAAGAATACGAACCGGATCGACACAGTCTTAGACAGGAATCGAATTTAGACGACGATCACCGTAGCGAAGAAGCGGAAAATGAAAATTCGCGGAAACGTACGTTTCATCGGCTATCTAACGACGGCGAACCTCCTAAATCGTTTATGACGCTTACATTCGGACCGGAAGCTACCGAAGACTACGCGTCAGCCGACGCTGACGATGTTACTATTCGAAAGAAAACCGTCGGTGACGTAAAAAGAAAGTCGAACATTTCTAAATCCAATCCTAATCGAGAATATCGAATCGAATCGATTAAATCGAAAAGTCCAGCTCGTTCGTCTATCAGTGTAAAGCGCCCGCAAGATTTGTCGTCCTCTAAACGATATCGACAATATACGGACGATGCTCCTACTAAGGTGTACCGTCGTAAGATTAACGACAGACGTACTCGTAGCCGAATCAATACCGATACCGATGCCGATTCGGACGATACGAATTTAAATATAAAATTAATCGAAAGCGTAAATAACGATTTCGGAAAAAAAATTGTCAAACGGAGTAGCGACTCGCAGGACCAAGAAGAAAATACCGATAACGAACGAGAAGAATCTTCATCACGTATAGAACAAGAAATTAACGACGACGATGAATGGAAAAAAGTTAGCGATAACAAAACGCCGATAAAAGAATCGTCTGCTGACGCTTTAGTAGAAGAATCGTCTTTAAAAAGCAGACGAAATGATCAAAACGAAGATAATAGTAATAATAATAATAATAATTCCGAAGAAGATAAACATTTTTCGGAAGAAAACTATTCCGAATCGTACGTCATGTAATGAAGTGAAAATAGGATTACAACAAAAGAATTTAAATATATATATATATATCTGAAGATCTCTTCAAGGTTTTTTATGTAACCCTGCTTGGTAAAGTCGTTTGTAACCCTGTTATTCAAAATGGAAATACTTCTAATTCGACGAAATTATCTTTAATCAATATCGGACGGCTTCAGCATTATTAGTTAAATACTTTCGTTTATTATTTGCTCATTCGTTTCGTTTATTCTTAATTTCACGATTTTCTCGTTTAAAAAGTAATCTTTACGCTTATCGAGATTTAATTAATATTTTTTTTTTCAACGCATCGGATAAAATCTCGGTAATAAATACTGATTATATTACGTTTACATTTTTATCACTATCAGTCACGGAGTTCCACAAGGGGAATCTATTTCGTTTAAATTAGGTTGATACATAATTATGTAGCGCTGTTTGACCGAATTAAGACACCACTTCCATTTCTTGAATCGCTTGGTAAGGTTGTCCCGTGGACTAAGTGTATATACACACTCGATCGATATTTGGATTTGAGCTGAACTGTAATTTATCGAAAAATTGTACGTAACCATTGTTGACATATATATATAAAGTTAAAAAAGAAATGTCTATTTTCGTCAAAGTAGCATTATAGAACGTTTTAATTCTAAAAAAAATCTAAAATATATATACATATATATCGAGTTATCAAAATAAAAAAAACTAACAGCGATATATGAGAAATATTACTTTATGAAGGATACGTAGATGCCACGAAAAATAAAGAATGCATTGGTAGGATATATGTAATTTATTTACTAGAGAAGGATACGTTTATGCAGCGACGGTATTACATTCGATGAAATGAGAATCGAATGAAATATAGCGAAAATAAAGAGAAGGAACAACGATTTCTTTCTAACATGATAGAAAGAAGTTAAAACGATAACAAAGTGTAGCCTTTAGTTTGAAAAATTATACATATATATATATATATATATATATATATATATATATATATATATATATATATATATATACATATACAAACAACGAACGGTCTAATGATGAACAGAATTAAATGAACAAGTTGAAGGCATCGAAAGGTAATTTTAGGAATATTACCGAAATACCTAGTTAACGCACCCTGATACATTCGAAATGATACATTCGAAATGATACATTCGAAATGATCATCTTCACATGGATCTGAAGGTAGGAGAGGTTAAAAATGAAATACGAACGTACAACACTCGATATATGAAAATACTAGATAGGTATTCTAATCTCTAGCTATTAATTTGCTAGATAGTAGCGACGAAGTCATGTTAATCAATCTGCTCTCCTCCCCTCGATCTCCCACACCATTAACGAACATACGGTGCACAGAAAGTAAAAATAGGAAAAACTAAATCTTTTACCTAACAGTACAAAGGATCAATTAAAACTTGTCTTGAAATTTTTTAAGAATTTCGATATTGGATTTGGCTGCGGTTCCCCAGACCTCGCTCAGAATGAGGCTGAAGGAGCCATCGAAAGTTAGAGAGCATAAAGTCCAACATTTTGCGTTTTCTTCTGATAAGCTCGTGCCAACTGAGCTTACAGTCAAGATGCAGACCTAGGTAGCGAGCAAAGTTAGAGTTGGAATGTATTCATGTTGTCGGAGACAAAAGTCTACTCGTACTAACATGCTGTCATTTAGTTTAATTTTCCAGGTATGAGCCCAAGTTGAAATATTGTCTACAGCTGTTTGAAGGATACATGCAGCTGTATCATAACTACGATTATGTGAAATTAGACAAACATGAATTAAAGGACAATTACCGAAAATCGTATATGCTAATTTCAACCGCTGATTAATCACACGTGTCTATTACACAAAAATTTCATTGCGTTAATTAAGTAATTAATTAAAGGAAATAAGATTTTATCTGTTATTTTTGAACACTTATAAAATTTCAGAGTACTTACATCGCGTGAAATTTTGTTTATAATAAAACATTTTAATATAACTAATATACATAAAGTGTTAAAAGTGTACGATTCGATCATGAAATCTCTAGTACTTGTTAACGAAGATTATTTCGTCTTTTTCTCTTCATTTTATAAATATTTAAAATATGAAACCGAAACAATTCAGCTCAATACAAGCTAATATCGACACGTATTTAACGTTATAATATTAATTCTTAAATAAAATTATATTCTTGTTTCTTAATATTTTATAGAAAGGAAAGTGTCTATTTTAAAATATTAGGAATTCTCGCGATAATTTTTATGTCGTACCTCGCACATGCATGTTTAATAAAAATCAGCGACAATATTTAGAACGGATAATTAGTTTTTAACGCGCTACTCAGTGAATTTAAAACATCGTAAATATAGTACATCTGATTCGCTACTACTGTTAATCTGTGAAATAATAGTATTTATGTAAGTTTATGTGTAATACATTATTTTTTGTTGCACGCCATGCAATATCAAATTGTATATCTTCATTCATTCTTCGAACGACGAATTGTAATCATCGTGTGAGGCCCCGACTTGAAAAAAACTTTGGGGGCAGAAGAATATTTTTTTATCTTCCAAAAACATAACTCATTAATAAAATTGTTTTCTTACATATAACATAAAAATCAAATACATGTATATGTATAAATATATATATTTTTTAAATATGGATATATGCGAAAATATGTTTACATTTTTAGGTTAAAACTCGAATTTTGACCTTTAATGGGGGTCCAGTTCCTTCGAACCTGAGAACCATTTACCTGTTTTAATTACAAATTTCATCAGTTTAATTTTAATAAGTTGAAAAGTATCGTGTCCATAAAAATGTAAAATAAAATCGGTTACTGATATACAGAAAAAATACTTATACACTGCACCATTCGCTTTCAGCAATTAAGAATATGAGAACGTGATTGATTTAAAAGGGAATGTGTAAATCATAAGGTAAAAAAAAAATAACAGAAGTATAAAATCAGAAAAACAGGGAATCATCAACGATTTTCAGGAAACATAACACCAGTCAATGAAAAAAATTTCGAATAAATGCTGACAATTGTCTACCTCCAATATTACTTCCCAACGAATGTAAATCTGAAATCCAGGAGCAAATAGTTTCTATGAAATTATACGCAAAATATAAATCCAACAAGTAAACGAAAAAAATGTTAATTTAAATTCTTTTTTTAAGCAAAAAATTATTTATATATTTTTATGTCGAACTTATGACACTGAAAGAGTTATAACTCTTGAATAATAAATATTGAAGGGGGCAAAGTCCTTAATTAATAACCGTTGAGGAGCATGGTCCTGTTGAGGGGGCGACTACCCTTGCGGCCCCCTTCCCCAAAAAAAATCAACACCTATGATTGGTTACCATGAACCCATTATTTCCATTGTATAAACTAGTTCCGCAAAAACATTTAGTTGATGGAAACTGTTTCCGAAACTAGTTCCAGCGGAATTATAAAATAGTACATGTAGTAAAGTAATACTGCACCGCTAATAATCATTTGTTTGTAGTTTTGTTTTTTATTTCGTTCTTGAATTTATTTTTATTTAATTTTTTCTTATATTTTATTACTTTTAAAATGTTTTGACGTAAAAATCGGAGTGTTTTAAGAGATCATTTGGAGAAAAGAAGATGACAAAAGAGCTAAATGTTGTAACTGCTATTAAATGGATGGTATTTAAGTGGTTCTTTAAAGAATTGCAAATATAATTTTTAAAAAAACATCTTTATTGCATTATGTTGTATTATATAATACAGAACTAATTTAATAATAACTTTATTTTAAAAAGATGATATACATAAGACATAAGACATAGTACACATTGTTAATATATTTATTGGCTTTTTGCATTACGATATGATATTACACCAATACATAACATGTTGTTACTGCTATCAAATGATTATTAATTGAAGTGGTTTTTGGGGAATTTAAAAAAATCGTTTTTTAAAATATTGCTTTCATTTAGATTTAAACTTAGTTCCGTTTTTTTTTAATTGAGCGAACCCGTTCCTGTAGTTCCGGAGTAGTTTGTAACTACTCATGTTTATTGTTTATACAAAATGCTTGCACTGATGACTGAAGGGTTTTCGCATCCCGTATTCCTGTTTCATTGTTCATTTTTTCCCTTTATAATTATGTGTAATGTGTTCATCGGTTACCGGTTACATTTTTCTCTTTTGTTTGTTATTAAAGTAATTAACACTTTGTAAAATAAGCAGATCCTTATTTGTTTAAAATTGCGTAATGTTGTGAATTCTGATTCAAATGACGCTACGTTATTTTTCAGTTTTATTGAAGTATAATTATTTTTTCAATTTATGTATTATAACTTTTGATTATTAGATGCGTAAACTATCAAATTCGAATTTATGACTAAATGTTTTCATTAACTACGTATTTCGAAGGCAAAATCGGCGTTTTTATATCACCAAGGTCAGTATTTTATTAGAAAAAATCACTTACATTACTAGTAATAAATTATCAGTTTCGTATTTTTCAAGTAATTTATCTCAAATGTATAATATTTGTCCATAACTAAATGCTTAATTGTGAAAGTATTTTCGCATGTAAACTATGTATGTATTACATCACGGTCCGTAATGTCAAAATAGTTATTAATGACAGCATTCTCGCTTCGGACGGTTGAATGTAATTTTTTTTTTGTTATATAGTTCATACTTATTTTCCTTAACGAGATTAAATCGATATAAAATAAACATTTTATCAACTGAATGAAAATATTTGAAATCATATGTATTATTGGAACGTTCATATATTGCTTTAGAGAAATGCTTCTAATATTTTTTAATTTTTGTACTTTATAATTTAATCCACCTTCTCCTCTCAAATTCTAATCAAAATTCTTTTTCACTCATATTTCGCGCTTAAATGTCCATCATATTAAAATTTTGTCAAACGCGGTTTTTATTTGACAAACAAGTAAAACAAAGCGGTATACCGTCAATTAATTTATGAAATTTGATAAAAATTGTTTGATCGTTTACAGCGTGCTTAAGAAACTTAGGAAAATGGTAGTTATACTCAGTGTCACTAAGACAATTTATCGTGTATTGTGTATTCATAAAATGTAGGATACATTCAATATTTATTATAATTATATATTATTTTAAAAATAAATTATTAGGCATTAAAGGTTAAGTATCTAATTAAATATTTTGTATACAACAATTATTTGTCAAATATTTGAATTAATTATTTGTTATGATTGTACAATTTTGAACTAAATTTAAAATATAACGGTTCAGATGTATCGATTATCAGATCGATCTTGCGTCAAAATCTACTCTATCATGCGTTTTTGAAAATTGACATTTTTTCGAAAAATTTTGATATTTACTGAAAAATAATTTCACTACTAATCATTACTATTGAAATGTGATTTTGTTCAAATTTTTACTAATTTTTGACTTGAGGACTAAAGCTTCATATCTCCTATGGCGGGATTGTAAAATTTTTATAGTGGTTAATTTTGTTTCATCAATTATGCTTAATAATGGCGTGATCGTCGAGAAACTTTGCGTTAATAAATTTTTTATAGTGATTAACTTTGTTTTCTTAATTCATAAAATCACTACTCTCTGATACATTAACATTACTGTTTGGAAATTGTTATTATTGATTAAATATTAAATTTTGTTTATAGAAATATAACACGTTAGTGTGTTAACAGTTTAGGTCTAACGTTTAAATGTTGCTTGTATAAATTCCAGTTTGTAAGTTAGTTGATTAAAAAGTGTTATGTACAATGTAGTTATAATTATTTTACAGATATAAACAATTAATAAATTGGTCAAAGCAAATAGTAAATTCTAATAATTACTAAAATAGTGATTTATTTATAACAAGTTTGAGAAAAATAAAATAAATTTACATCAATAAGCTATCGTTAACAAAAAAATTACAAATGAAAAAAATTATATCAAATAAAATCGGGGCTTTATCTAACCGACTTAATAAAAATGTTCTATGTAAACTATTGTATATATTTGATAACTACGTGATTGTCGAAAATCTTTGCGTTAATAAATATTTTTTATAGAGATTAACTTTTTTTTTGTTTCACTGTTTTAGTAGTTGCAGGGGATTTTTCCTGTACTTACTTTAATAAAACAGTTTTATAATTATCGAAGCAAAAGCGTGTTTACAAAAGAAATAAAATTTAACAAAATATAAATATCAAGCCTCTTCTAACTGATACAACCTCAAATTTTGTGTTGAGCATTGTTACTTCATCTATTTTAATCCAAGTTCATTTAAACGAAGTCTTCTTAATATCTTCACCGCGAAAACTTATTCATTCTAAAAGCAGGTAAACTAACATCATTTTTGCTGTCAAAGAAGTACAAATTGTAATTGAATTATGTTCGTAAGTGAAAATAATTAATATTTGTTATAAATTAGATACTGGTTATTACATGATTTGAAATTTGTTTCAATTTTATATTGTTAATTATAATCCTCAAAATTTTCCATCAATATTTTGTTTACCTAATATGTTAAATAATATTTTAAAAATCATTTTACTTAATGTTAATAAAATTAAATCTTGTTCTATCAATTTTTAAATAAACTATTTTTTCTGAGCAATTATAAATGTATACGCTCTATTATGATTTTCATAATAACTAAGGGGTTTAAATTTTCTAACTATATAACATCGATTTCCTATTTAATTATAGATTTGCTGGTTATTTATTCAAACCTGGATTTCTCGTAGTTTAAATGTGTTGTTTATTTTACTTTCACCGAAATCAGTCCTTCGGTTACAAAAGATGTTAAGTATTATGTAGCACTTAGTAATTCTTTAAATCTTATTTTACAACAAAAAAACACCTACCATCATTTGATGTAAAATGAACGTTAATAATATCGTTAAATGTTTATGTCTTTGTTTCCTTACCGGAATAAAACAATGATTCGTCATGGTTTTTAAAACTTGCCATATTTGTATTTTGTTGATACCCATATTTTATTTTCAATCATAATTAATTGAGTTTTAGGTGTTTTTTTGCTCCCCTCAACACCGATTTCAATATATATCTATATTGCTGTCCTTAAACTTTAAGAAATAAATCTGATTTCAGTATTAGAGTATTATTATTTCTAATAACACAAACATGCACTTACAGACTGTTAAAAATATGAAGCATAAACTCAACCGGAATATTATTGTGTTTTGTCAGAGATTATTTTTTCCAATAAACTACAGAATTATTATTAATAATAAAACACACACTTAAAAATATAAAACCGTCTATGGTATTTTTTTGTTTTCCTTCTCCGAGAAGAACTTAAATATTTATTTTTGCTGCTCTTAAATTTTTGACGAACCAGTAAGATATTCGTTAATACATAGAATGTAATTTATTAAAAATGAACCTTTTTAATTTTTATTCTTCATCATTTTTACGCTGAGGGTTGGAATGCAACGATATCAGATTATTGTTTTCGAACAAATCATGATTTCGAATAAATAGCAATCCAGTTGACTCATTCTTTGTCTTTTCGCTTGCTACCACATCACGTCCACGGAATTTGTGTGTGCGGTATTAAAAAGATTCACAAAGTTTATCAAATGGTTTCAATACTGTTAATTCTGCTTGGAATAGTTGCAATGTTATCATACGCTTTCCAAAGGTCAGAGATTATCGTTGTTCCAGGACGAATACATTGATGAATCACCTGAAGCAAAGTCACTGTAGTGTGGTCTGGTACCGCGAATAAAAGCATTCTTTAAAGTTTCACGACATTAATAACCAAAAACCCACTGCTGAATCCATGATCGCGTAAACAGTTTTTTCTTTACAATCGATTGAACACACTAATTCGAATAAAGACGACATGATCTTCACGTAAAACAGCGGAAACAACTGAGGCCATGGGTAACAACAATATTCTGAAGTAGAAAATATTTGGAATGCTCCATGACAAAACACAATAATATCCCGGTTGGAAAATGCTGACATGTGTTTACCGACTATTTTTTTACGTGTGTGTGTTTTATTAGTAATAATAATTCTGTAATACTAAAACCGGATTTATTCGAAAAAATAATCTCCGACAAAACACAATAATATTCCGGTTGCGTTTATCAACTGCTTCATATTTTTACGCGTGTGTAGTGCTTGCTTTATTAGTAACAATAATACTCTAATACTGAAATCGGATTTATTTATTAAACTTTAAAGGTAGCAATAGATAAATATTGAAAGCGGTTTGGAGGGGAAAAGCAAAAAAAGCACCGAGTTTTACATCTGTTTTGTCCTATTGTAATTTGTTTCCTTAATTGAATATAAATTTCAATATATTTTAACTTTAATTTCTAAATGAATTACATGGTGATCCAATTTTATATGCCAAATATTTTTATTAATTTGAAATATTTGATTGAACAGTTATTAATCGTTCTATTAAATTATATTTAATACAGTCTATTTTTTATTTTTTTAAAATCACAAATTTTTCTTCATATGTAGTATCCGTCTATGCAATATGTTATTAAGTTGAAAATTTTTTATGTATTTTTTCTTCTTTAAATCATTACTGTACATTTATCATACTCTGCGTAGAAATTCTTTATGTTTTTTTTTTTTTAAATCATTACTGTACATTTATCATACCCTTTTATGGTATTTCAAGCAAATTTATCGATCTGTTTGAGTCGAAATCGGTGAAATTATAATTCATATTTATGTAAACTTATTTTTCTACATTTTCAGCTGAAAGTTTGGATGCATAAACGCATCCAGTTATTTAAAAAGTTAATTCGATCTTACGAAGTCAGCATAGAGCTGTTTAAAAATGCTCGGGGAAAGTTTGGAGCTCAGTTTATTTTCCGCTTTTACATAAAAATTAATACATAATTACATACACAAATTAATACATATATACAAAAACATAAATTTTGTAAAAACATTATAATGTTAAGTTAGTGTTCACTTTCGCGTATAGAGAAAATAAAAGTTTAAAGAACAATCGTTAAAAAATAAATCATAATTTTCAACATGTTTTCTAGTAAACCGTTAGGTTTTAAATTACTTAGATTAAACCCGTTAAAATATGTTTTTCTTGTCTAGTAAATTAGAATTGTTCGATTTTTTTACATAAAAAATGTTAACAAACAAAAGAATTGAACTTGTAAATTATTTTCTTTGTGATATCTGTTTCTAGTCTTAAAATTAACCATCAGAATGTTTGTAGAATGGATTTTTGACCTATTAAATTTTAATTCATTTTTATAAAGCAACTTGAATATTAGAATTAATTTATCTTCGAGTCGAAGTTTATAATAATTGTGTGTTGTTAAGAACATAAAATTTAAGTTACTAAAATGAAATACTTTGTATGAATTGTTTATGATAAATGAGCATGTTTTATACGCGAAAAATCATCAATATAATTGTTATGAGCTGTAAATAACTTTTAGTTTTTGTTTTTTGAAGGTTGGTAGTGTTTTACAAACTAGTTGATCATTAATAAAAATCTGTAAATAATTACGTAATCTATAAAATTTACATCGTACGATTTACTTATAAAAAAATTATATTTTTTAAAGTAATTAAATATTAAAAATACAATGTTTTTTAACGTTATTTTTACAGAGCAATGTTTGAAGGATAAGTTTTGGTGATTATAAAACGTTAATACGGAACTGTCGTTTAGAAATCTGATGTCGGTTTCTTGAAATTGTAACTTTTTCTCGTAGACGGATAATAATGTAAGATGTTTTACAATTTTATTTCACCGAAATGTGTAGCATGCCTATAAATATTACTTTTCGAAATAACGTAATTTTGCGGTTTCATCGTATTGTTATAAATTATATTTCGAATACATTCGTCTTCTGTATTTACAACAATATAAGATAAATTTGGAATTTTAACGATACGAATAAAAATCTAAAATAAAACGAATTATTTAGGAAAAATTAAAGAATTCCTGATTTTTCTTTTATAGTGCTACGAAAGAGATACGATTAAACATGTTTATATTAAAATTTTGAATATAATATAATTGACTAAATAGGAGTATTCTGATTATGTGTGCCTATTTCATTTATAAAAAGAAAGTTAGTTATAATTTTAGGCTCGATGTTGTTACTCTTCTGTTATTTTATATAATAGTTCCTGCTCTGGAAAAATTATACATTTAACGCAGCACATAGAAGATGGTTTCGAAAATCGTAAAATTATTGGTGCTATTTTTGTGGATCTCACTGCTGCCTTTGATACAGTGTCGCACCGAATTTTAGCTAATAAAGTGTATGAAATAACCAAAGATTTTAAATTTACTCAAATAACATCAATGCTGCTAAAAGATAGACGTTATTATGTGTCTTTAAATGGTAAAGATAGTACATGGAGGAAACAAAAAAATAGACTACCGCAGGGCAGTGTGCTAGCTCTTGTTCTTTTTAATATTTATACTAATGATCAACCGATAGGAATCGATACAAAACACTCTGTATGCGGATGATCTAGTAGTAACAGCTCAAAATAACACATTTGAACAAGTCGAAGAAATTTTAAATAAAATGATCATGGAATTGGATGATTACTATAAAAAAAATCATCTACAACTGAATCTAATGAAAACTCAAACCTGCGCTTTCCATCTTCGAAATGGGGAAACAAAACGCAAGCTAAGCATAAAATGGCGTGGCAAAAAACTAAAACACACTGATGATCCTAAATATCTAGGTATCTTACTTGATAGATCATTGCGTGTGTGTAGTCATTGTATTTTTGAAGGGTGCTTAATACCATTTCTTTTATATTTGTAGAGTGTGTAGATTTATTGTGCTGTATGAGAGATAAATCTATTTTTGTTTGGGAAGGGTCCCAAGGATGTATCATTATATTGTAATTTAATGTTGATTTTGGAATGAAGCTTATGTGATATGTTGATAGTATGCTAAGTAGCTTTGGTATAGGGTCATTTTGAAAATGGGGGTTAGGGGATGTACGTTCTGTGGTGTATGCAAATGTTTTATTGTAGCTAAGCACACGGCTTAAATAGAGGTAAGTATGGTATTTTCTGTAGTATAAAAGTGGAAAGGATCCTGCTAATG
The DNA here is from genome assembly GCA_032883995.1 of Coronaproctus castanopsis. Classification (NCBI taxonomy): domain Eukaryota; kingdom Metazoa; phylum Arthropoda; class Insecta; order Hemiptera; family Monophlebidae; genus Coronaproctus; species Coronaproctus castanopsis. The sequence goes on along the minus strand of CM065052.1, from coordinate 122,907,493 downwards.
CACACAAGCTCTTTGATGGTGATGAGGGATTTACTTCAAGAATGGATCGAAATCCAGCATGTTGTACTGTATCTAATGTTCTTAATATAGATTTAGTGGCTGTCGAGTATACCTGGCACCCATAGTTGATTCGCGATAAGATTATAGATTTATAGATATTTAAGAGGGTTTTGGTATTTATATTATATTTTTGGTTGGATAAATATTTCGGAATTGGGAGCAGTTTTAAGCACTTACTCTTGTCTTTAGTTATATGGTAACGCCATGTTAATTTTGAGTCGGACAATAAACTCAGGAATTTTACTCTTGTTTTGGCTGTTAAGGGAGAGTTATTTATACTTAAAGAAAAGCTGGAATATGATAGACGCCTCTTATGGAAAATAATGTATGATGATTTGGATGTAGAAAAATATAAACCTTTCGTATCAGACCATTGCTCCAAACGATCTATGGTTTTTTGTAGGATTTTTGTGCATTAGAAGGAATACTGGATGACAATGATATATTAAGATCGTTAATGTAAAGCCAAGCGGTAACAGGCTGCGAGATATAATTTGCTATGTCATCGATATATAACATGAACAAGGTTGCACTAAGTGAAGAGCCTTGTGAAACAACGTTTTCAGTCTGAACTGGTGTTGATTTTGACAAACCGATCTTAACTTGAAAAGCTCGGTTGTTTAGGAAACTGCATACGTAGTTACCTAAATTACCGGTTATACCGGCGGACTTTATTTTTATTAATAGTCAATGTCGCCACAAGCGATCAAACGCTTTTTCTAAATCGAATAATACAGCATATAAGTGCTGTTTATCATGTTGTGATGTTAATATCTGCCTCTGTAAAGTGAGCAGATGATCTATAGCCGATCTCGTCTTACGCCAACCAGCTTGCAAAGGAGAAAGGAGATTGTTATTTTCAAGGAAAAATAAGAGACGCCTATTAACCATCTTCTCCGGCGTTTATAAAAGAACACTCAGAAAAGATATTGGTCTGTAATTATCTGGGAAGAAGGGATTTTTGTTGGGTTTCAGTATTGGAATAACTATAGCTGAATTCCAGATTTTGGTAATGATGCTGGATCTCCATATTTGGTTGTATAAATTTAAAATGAATAGTTTTGCACATGGCGGAAGGTATTTTAACATATAAGGATGTACTAAGTCTGGACCGGGTGCAGTGTTTGGTGTATGTTGGTTGAGCTTAAAGTTTAGTTCTGATATATTAAAGTCATAGTTGTATGGTGCAGCAGGATCTTGTGGGAAATGTATTTGTTCTTTTTCAGCCGCTGATTTTGTATCAAGAAAATCGGCCGAATATCTCAGGGATGAAGATTGGCTTGCAAAGTGTTGGGCGAGGGAATTGGCTACATCATTTGGATCAAAAATAGTTTTTCCACCTGTCTTTAATGACGTAGGAGTGGGTATGGAACTTACACCATTATTTTTTGTTTTGATGAGGTTACGAGCTATAGTGCGTGATTTTTTGAAATGAATTAGGTCGGTGACTGACTGTGAGTGTTTATATTTCCTGAGTGCACGTTTGCGTTGTTGGATTGCTACCGCAATCTCATTGCAGCACCATGGGACCCTTCTTGGACTTATGTTTGAAGCTAATTTGGGAATAGTTGTGTCGGCGGCTTTAAAAATTGCCTCAAGGAATATGTTCAGGTTTCTTTTAATAGAACTGAGTGGTTTGATGGGTACCTTGACTGCATTTGTGTAAGATTTCCAATCTGCTTTGTGGAAAGTAGATGCGGTGTTTGTGTTACTTGAGTAGTAGTGTTTGGTGTTATCATTTGTATGATAATTGGGAAATGGTCGATAGAGCACAAGTCATCAAACACTGAAGAACTGAGGATAGGGTATAGTGTAGGTGAAACCAGAGCAAGATCTATGGTGGAAAATGTATTATATGACAAGTTAAAGTGGCTTGGTGGGAGTAGAGTGGCGAAATTATTGGATAGTATGATATCATTGATGATGTGTCCGTCTTTGTTGGTGAAAAATACTCCCCAGGGGGGAGAGAGCATTAAAGTCGCCGAGCATAATTATGGGTGCTTTGAGTTGTGTGAGTATGGATTGGATTCTATGACAGCTATCGAGAGAGTTTCGGGGTATATAGCAGTTGCAAATGGTGATACTCGAAGATGGTATAAAGGGTAAGTGGACAGTGACTGCTATTATCTGTAGTGGGGTGTTTATGTTTACTTGATTACAAGGAATTAAAGTATGAATTAAGTTTGCCATTCCCCCCTTAGCCCTAATACCATAGATGTTGTCATGCCTAAAGATGTTTTAGTTCTTTATTTGCGGGTTATCTGAGGGTTTGAGGTGTGTCTCTTGTAATCACATGATTGCCGGAGAGTGTGATGTTTGCCCAAAGTTAATGGAAAAAGAGAAATATTAAGGAAAATAGAAAAAATAATAAATTCCGCAATAGGACATATTATACGCCATCAACATGGATTAGCAAGGTAATAGAAGGAAAAACAATAGGTAAAATCCAAAGAGGAAAACTACGAAGTAAGTTCATAGATGAAATCAAGGGTAGAAGGCCATATGCGGAAATTAAAGAATTAGCCAGGTCACGATACATATATATGTGTACTCGTGTATATACATATATACATGCTATTACTTATATATAAATTAATGATGTTGTGGTGGCATAGTTACTATAGTGCACGACTGTCAATTCGAGTTCGAAACCAACGCGCGACATAGACAGTTATTCTTCATTATTTAATTCTTAATTGGAGAAGTCAATGGCACCCACTCCGTATATCATGCGCATCTGCGTCCTATATAAATAGTACCTTAAATGCTAGTTGGCTAGTCACAGCGTTCAGTAACGAACAATACGACGATGATGATGATTATAAATGTTTGCATGTTTTTTGTTCTTCCAATTATACATTACAAGTTATAACAATTATGCTATATAGGACGCGACATTCATCAATCTGTATCTCTACATCTGTAGTACTCTTTAACTATAGGGTGATCCAGAGGAGACGGACGATTTTGTTTTGTTAATAAATCTAAAAAACTACTGGACCAAAATTTTGGAATGAAATTTTATTTTAACATATAAAAACGAGAGATTAGCTTTCAATCATTTGTGGAACACAATATCGTTCAGATGACCGTCATTTGCAACAATACATTCATTCAGTCGTTTTACAAACAATATCGTTTATTTTTATGAGAGCAAAATTTTTTCATATTGTAGTCAGTTTTAACTAACACGCCGCTCTGATCTAATTCTTTCGACTTTACTTTCCGATAATAAATTGTAGTTTTCGAAACTATCGTGCGTAAATAATGATTAAACTTAGCTTAAAGAGTACGGAGAAAATTTCGTAATTATTAATCGATTTGTCTTATATTTCACATTTTCAGTAGACGATGGAAAACTATCTGCTACAGTCGTATAGTCGGTTGAGAACCGAAGATTTATCGACGGATCAAATGTTAAGAGCTGAACAAGACGGATGGACAGTCGAACATCCGTTTTCTTTTCGATATCAAGAATTTCTAGAACGTAACGATATCGACGAATTAATAAACGATTTCACGCAACAATTGACCGCCTTTCATAAGGAGAGTACGTGGGAGAATCTGACCGAACTAGGAGTAGACTATCGACGATTATTGTATCTGCTATCTAATTACATCATTAAACCGTCCTCGTCTTGTCTATCGTTATCGTTAGAATGCGGCGTCGCTTATTTATATATGGTAGCCGTACGCGGAAGCGAACATTTGCGTATTTTCAACACGGCTCTATATTCGTACGTACTGGATCATTTACGTTCAGCTTACAACACTGTCGCTAGATACGGACGACCAGCAGCTTCACCAGCTACTAATAAACGGAAGAAAAGTATTAAAACATTACAGCTGGATAATAGTCAGCATCATCATCATTCGACTAACAATAACGATCCGGGTAACAGTATCGCAGCGGTAATTACGGCCGAAGAAAAAATTCGTATACTAACCAGTATGGGTTATTTCGCGGACGTTTTGGTAGCGATTTTATCTAGAGACGAAGTAATTTTGAACGCTGAATGCGTCGACTTGTCGGTGCAAACTTTATTATTATTAGGTAAGAATGAGTTTTATGATTTACATATAATGATTATCGTCGTTGATTGCTCGTTTCGAGTATGATAACTCTATATCGTAAACATACTAGGGCCACTGCTTGATCGATCATCTCACGTAAAGACGGTGTACCGACATTTTTTTGAACTGCATCTATACATAATTTTTTTTTAGAGTGGGTCTGCCTTTCCTCTGGCAAATGTACCCACGTCTCTTATACAGACAGAAGAATACGCAAAGAAATATTGACGTGTAACAACGTAATGCCTAAAAGTAATAACGCCTAGGTTCGATAGTTCCTTAACATTGGAAGTACAGTAAAACTTCTTTTATCCGTCACTGGTGCAGCAGCTACGGTTAATGATCTATGACGAAATCATGAAACTTTGCTATGACGATCTGCTTAACAGTGATACACTAACAACTGTAGAAGTCACAGATTGATTAGTGTTATCAAGAAGATAAAGGTTTTAAAATTTTGATATTTTATGTAATGTTCAGCAGTCCAATAATGGTGAAATAGTCGACAATAATGAAGAATCAGAATGCAACCAAAACTCAGCAATCTTCAGAAGCTGAAACAATGTTAACAAAGTACATCGATTGATTTGAAAGACAAGAGGAGGCGAGCACTTTACACTGATCCTACTTCTAAAAATAATACGGAACATCGTTGTAAAAAAAGCTCGAGCTACAAAGAAAGAAAAAAAATAGTTTTTATTTTTTAAATGTAAACAATTTGACGAGGTAATTGTATTATTATGTTGCACTATGTTATATTAAATTTCTATATAAAAATACACTGCTCTAAACGTTGTCCAATTAAACATATTTTTTTAAAATTTCTTTCCTAAATGATTTACAATCTGGTATAGTACTTTATATGTGATTTGAGTATAAAAGAATTACCGTTATCCGTCACATGCCCGAGGTGACGGATATAAGAAGTTCTACTGTACATTTAAAAAATGGAAACGAAAATTAGATACGCAACTAAAAATAATTGTACTTATAGGACACAGATCACAACTGTAAAATCTCGTCTTAATATGTAAATCGGTAATGACATAAATCCAGCGAGCTCATAATTCAGACGTGTTGATGAAACTGAAGCATTACGCTTGATCTATATAGAATGTCGTAGTTCGCGCCAAACTGCGTGATTTACTAGAAATTGCACGTTGATACAGTTAAATAAGCAATCGAATAGTAAGCGCACTGTCATAACTGGCGGCTATAATGACACATTAACAAACCAAAGTCCTTGTCAGTGAAATTCTTTTAAGGAGGCTGAAATAAACCTAGATAATAGATTTCATAATCTAAAGATAAATACCTATTATTTTAAAATAGTAAGAGTATGTTCTAAAACTGGACAAACGCTGGTTTGTTAGTCCAAGGGGTTAATTACAAGAATGTAAGTAAATGCACGGACAAAAATTAATCATTCAAAGAAGACTCTCTCATCACTGTACAAACGTTACTGCTTTGGATCCACATTGGCCTATTTCGATACTTACAAATTAATCAATTTACCAGTCCATCTAGCCTTCAATAGTGCATTTCAAACGTGTTGATGCGCTGAATGTCGGTTTTATTTAGAGTCCAACATTGTTACGCATGTAGGATAACAAAATAAATTAATGAGTTTTATATTTTAATAAAACTAACGAATTTTGTGTAAAATAAAATTAATAATAATAATATAAACGTAATGTTATGTTTGTAATTATCGCAACCTTAGGTAAAGCTACGAATTAAAAAAAAAAACAACAATTATATAACAATATATATATAAAAAAAATAGTAAATATGTGCACGTTATTTAAAAAATTAATTGAGACAAACAAAAATACATTATAAAACGAAATCAATTTCTCTGAAGAATTTTTGATAAAACCATGTATTGCCTTCTCGACATCAGATATATTTACTATACGATGTATATTTAGTTATCGCAAGTCAATTAAAACACTTTAAATTTTTAAAGAAATCCGAAATTTTTGGGAAAGCAATAACCCTGCAACACCTCCTTAAATACGCCTATAATCAAGGTTAAACACTAATTAATGATTACGATTATTTCTAATAATTTTATCTTCCTGACTACGCGCGTGCGTGTACGGGTATTACTAATAACAGTGGGCTACCAATAAGAAATTCCATATAAAAGGGGTTGATTTTTTTTGTCCCCCCATTCCGGACATTGTTTATTGCTTAATATTCTTTTTTTTTTTTAAATGGTGGTGTCTTTACAGCTTACCAAACGTGATACTTTGGGGACATCTACATCTTAATCAAAATAACTAGGTGTAATATTGTAGAGGGGCAGAGGACTAGAGTGCGAAAATGAAAAATTATAATTATATAGAAAGGTGCAGGTGTATCTGAAAAAAATAAAAACATGGTGTGTGTAGTATTCTGTCAAGTGTACTTTGATGATAGGATGAACTACATGGTCCCGTCATCCTCCATGTGTTTATGTGTGTGTGTGCAAAGGTGAATTTGTGAGAATGCGTGATAGAAATTAGAACAATGAACTTAAAATATACTTATTGCTAACAAATTTGTACATTTTCTATTATCCAGGTGTAAATAAAATTATAAAGAACACTGCTTCATAAACAAAACAAAATAAATCTTATAAAATAAATACATACAATTTTTTACAAAGAAAAACAACACGATGTTGAAACAAAATGAGTATATGGAATTACAATTATTTTCTCTTTTTTTAATAATATTCATAATTATAAAAATAAAATAGTAAAATCATTATTAATAATAGGGAGGGAATTACATTAATAGTTATATAAAAAAAAAAAAAAAACGAAAAAAAAGTTAAAACTAGTATGTATGTGTGAGGAGTGCATGTGTAGCAGTCATTGAGAAGCATAGACCACCCTTTGTTGCGGTTTCACGTTTGAATTAAAGAAAAATAATTTATTATTGTCCAGATTTAAACTTCTTACACATGGCAGACTATATATACAACAGGAAATTTTTGCAATTAGATTTATTAATGACCATTTAGTTCTGTGGAATTAATTCTGAACTGAGACCGAAGTTCGGAGAAATAAGGGCAGAGATATAATAAATGTTCAATGTCATCGATGGCACGGCACCAGAGATACACAAGGTACAACGAGGACCACTTATAAGATAGAACCTATGTAAATAGGAACCAAATTTTCCATGCCCTGAGAGCTCCTGCGCTTTATAAAAATTAATGTTTAAATTTTTAAATTTCATTCGATCGAAAACTTTCAGAAAAAACACATAGGTCTTCCTTCCAGTTTTACATCTATCCCACCTCTCCTTCAATGCTGCAATAAGTTGGTTTTTAATTATTTTTTTACAATTTTAATATTAGGATTGTTCCCTGAGCTAGAGATTTCAACATTTAAGAACTGGAAACTCCAACACAGGAAATATCCCCAACCAATCTATGTTCAGAGATGACTGAGGAACCCGTGACAAGAAGATCTAGTGGACGAATGTTAGAGATAACATTGGCAGCAGACGTGGGGCAGGTTCGATAAAACTTTTAAAAGACATTTCCTCTGGTGCCGGTTAACAAAATTAATGGTTCTGTGCTATGATCGTAACCGTATGACGTCATTTTAACGAGTTAGGTTTATCCCATGTAAACAGGGCAATACATTCCAATGAATTATTTTTTGTTATTATAGATTTTGTCATGGGGTAAAACCACTATACTCAAAATAACGCCATATACACTGTTGCTATATGCGTAGTAACAAATAAAATCGCCCCATATATATATTACATGTATGTGTGTATATACCGTAATGTCACTAATAACATTTTAAAATTAATTTTTAACTAAAATTCTGCAAACACCGCGTGCGTGTGTATATATAAATTTTTGAATGTTTTGCTATCAACCCTATCCCGTGATGTTACACATTTTGAATATATATATATATATATATGCGTGTGTGTGTGTATTAAAATGTTTTGTTTATAACTTGAAATATTTTCCAATCCAAACAATTTTTGTGTTACACATTTTTCCATACGATAAAACTTAAATTTTCAAAATGACGTCACACGGGTATGATAATCGCAATCCATATTATATATTTATATATATAAATAATATGAAAACAATTCTTCCACCCGTATTACGTAATTTTGAAGATTTAGGTTTTATCCTATGACAAAATCTATAACAAAAAAAACTTGTTGGACGGGAAATTATTTTCATGTGTATATAATATATATATATATTACGCTGTCAATTTCATGGGTCCGAATATATGAATTTTTTAATTCTTTGCTACCATCGCCATCGACGAACCTTTTTTTTTTGTGTGTCACTTTTTATGAATATGTAAAGCAGGTTTTTTAAAAAATTGAATTTTTAAGCGCCATCCCTAACTCCGTAAGGTTTAACGAAATTTAATTGTAAATCTAAACCATCTAAGAACCTACTTAAACATATATACACAAAATATCACCAAAATCGGTCCAGCCGTTTAAAAGGAGTTCAGTTACATACATACGTTCAGAAGAATTATGTATATAAAGATATATATGCATTTATATATATATATATTTATTTATTTATTATACATATTCGTTGTTATTATTATTAGGTAAATTAGAAAAACGAATATTTTTGGCGGATAAAAATTTGAATCAATTTCGAAGTTCTAGCGAAGCTTACGTATCGTATAAATGTTATCTGATTTTATTAAATTTAACGCCCAGCTTAGAAGATACGATCGAGGAAAGTGTCTGTTACGTCGTTAAAAGATTATCGCCGATGTTGAAAGTCGAATCGGACGCTGCTAATAAATATGACAGCACGGTCGAAATGAAGAAAAACGCCGTCCTATTTTTTCTACGTCAACTAATCGTACGATATGAAGAAAGTTCGTACGCGGCTATGGAAAAATTGATACAGTATCTGTGTTACATGGTACCGGAACGGGCAGACGTACGTAATAAAACCGTTCCCGTTATAACGGACGTATTATCGATATCGCCGACCGAATTATATCATCGGCAAATATTTAAAATTCTTCTATTGTGCCATATAGACGACGTGAAAGTACGTACGTTTTGTTTGGATATGGCGACGAAATTGTTATTAGAAAATTATCTGAAAGAACGTATACCGACTAACGCGGTTTTCGACGTTCGACAACCGTTAGCGGCCGTCGTTAATTACGAATTTATATTAGCCGTGATCGTTTTTTCGTGTCGCGACGTATCGGCCAACGTAAAAACTAAAGTATTCGCCGGTTTGGAAAAACTACTCGATAATCGTTTGATCAATCGCGTATTAATGCGACGTATATTCGTCGACCCGTTCGTAAATTGCGCTTCGCTCGACGATTCCCCCGAATACGAACGTCCGATTTTCGACACCCAACGATATCTAGTCGACGAATCATTCAATCGACCACTCGCGTCCACTACTCCTACTCAATCGCCTCTTCCTTTTGTCAGTTCTTCTCCGAAATTCCCTTCGGAAGACGAATCGCCGTCGTCACCGGCCGTGATCAATTTTTTACCGGGGGCCAAATCGCTTGTCGACGTTTTATTTCATTTTTTACGCGTTCGTAAAGTGTACGTCCGAAAATCGGCCTTACAAACGCTCGGAAAAATATTGACGATTAATTCGAAAATTTTGAACGACAAAATTACAGAGGTAAATAATTTAACTTGAGTCATTTATTATTATTATTATTATTATTATTATTATTATTATATTTTATCGCACCGAGGCGATTCTGTCGATGTTCGTATTAGATCGTTAAAAGTTTCGCAAAATAATATTATTAAAAATCTTCCCTATTAACTGAACGGTCAAACTAATTTGTCAAAAAATCGGACGCGCAGTCGGATCTGGTTTTTTACCGTGTTCAAACTCTGCGTGCAATCTAAAGTTTTCAATCGTATTTCTATCACGTTTAATTTAGTAATCATCATCATCACGTTGCATCTTCGATTTCCAAAGATTACATACGCTAACATCCATATACAGGTAAATCGATTATCTGCCCCTATAATAAACGTGTGCTCCTTGCGGCTTCCACATGTCCTTAAAAGTTAATATCAAATAACATCTAGTCAGAGTAAAATGACTGACGATGCATTCTGTGCAGTTTTCGTGCACTTATGCCATAACACATAATTTTGCACTATAAAATGAAAAAAAACGAGAAAATTGACGAGCTCGTGATCATTTTTTGTTTTATTATTTGTTACTTCATATAACAAACGATCATTTAGTAATGCATTATTTGAATTTCGCGGAATGGTTCATAACGTTACAGTAAAATAACGTTCCAAAATAATGTTAATTGAATAATTATGCATCTCTATCCGTAACACATTTACCTTTAATGGTATTGTCTACGAATTTTTTAGGACCGATTTAGAAATTGTTTCTTTTCACTTATATTACCAGCCATTAACTTTGTATCGTCTACATTGTCGAACGTTTGTTAGGAAAATAATTTGCAATGATAAACCATTATAACAGTTCGTAATTGTTTCATGCCAATTTTGGACATATCGTTTTGATTGTTATGAAAATGATAGAGTAATAATATCAACTTCCGATTTACGTGGGTTTTATATTTAAAATAGTAACCTAATGAAATAGAGGTGTGGGACGTAGTCCGAAACAATTATTTTAGTAGTTCATTTTAGATGCGAGATTATAGTAATTTACTTGCTGTAATCGACATTACAAGTATTTAAGATTTTATATAACGAGAAAAACCGGTAAGCGAGATATTGTTTCTATGTTGATTGAAAACATTTGACGAATGTTAAATATAGATTGCTTAACCATACGAACATTTCAGTTATGTAATATGTCAATTGCGTACTTAATCATATTATTGTAATAGTGACATCAATTTCTAGTTAATACGAAGCATTTCGTTTAAATATAAATGAAAACTTTTCCCCTTCGATACATATATATTTTTTCCTAATTATAATTATGATTTATTTATTTTTTTACCAAAAATTATTCGTTCTACTTATAAATGTACATGATTAATTTCAGGTATTATTAGAACGATGCTCCGATGTTTCTATAATGATTAGAAAGTCTGCGGCGAAAGTGTTGACAGATCTCGTTACACAATTTTCTGATGATCAATCTGTGTCCCAATTATGGGTTAAAGGTGTGATACCACTGTGTATGGAAGAGGATACGAAACATCAAGACAAAATCTTAACGGAAGTAAGAGGATTGCTTTCTCTATATATTTATACATATATCATATGTGTGTGTGTGTGTGTGTGTATCAGGACAAAATCTGTGGTACAAGACGGAAGAGAAGTAACGGTGGTATATCGGACCTTGCAACAGAAGCACGGAAAGATGAAGAAATCGAGAACTTTTACATCGAATTTACGAAACACCTTACAACGAGACAGATAATTCTACAGTCGGCAAATGTCATGCAAATGTTAAAGTGTGTTATGACGCAAAAGAGGTATTAGTCGGAGAATATGGAATGCTCGATAGGAACGGTAGAAAAGAAGCTTTATTGAAACTTTTGGGAAAATTTTACACATACGGAGAACTGCTTAATGCATGTATGTAAAGACTACAAACCAATAAGGGAACTGAAATCTAGACAGTCACACTGGAAAACGGCAGTACATTTCAAGAAATTCGAAGGAAAGATAGAAAGATGAATGGAAAAAAAGTGAAGCCATTAATGCAGATAAGATAGGACCTGTCTTATATTTTGTATATACAATAGATATACCAACAACGATAAAAACTACAATTTCCTTGTTCGCTGATGACACAGCAATATTGTCAGTTAGTGACTCCCAAGCAGAAGCAACGATACACCTCCTGCATGCTCTGGACCGTATAGTAGATTGGACGAGGGATTGGAAGATTAAGCTCAATGAGCAAAAATCTGTCCATGTCACCTTCGCCCTGCGTAAGCGGGACCCGCAGTACGTAGTCTTTATAAATTATCAGGAAGTACCAGTTGCTAATTCCGCAAAGTATTTGGGACTACATCTGGATGCTAAGCTAACTTGGAGAGCTCACATCGATGCAAAAGTTCGCCAGATTAATAATAAATTACGCCAAATGTATTGGATCATAGGGCGACATTCCAAGATAAAGTTAGAAAATAAACGACTGATTTATCAAACTATTATACGGCCAATCTGGACATATGGTGTCCAGATTTGAGGTTGCACTAAATCATCAAACAAACGAATTATTCAAGTGATCCAAAATAAGTTCATTCTTATGATAACCGGTGCCAGTTGGTTTCAGCGAAACGAATTACTGCACAGATATTTAAGAATTAAGTCGGTTAATGAAGTCATCGCCGATTTGGCTCTCCGATATAATCAAAGGCTCTGTAATCATCCGAATCCAGAGGTCTCATCACTTTTACCTACTGATCAAGATATAAGACGTCTGAAACGTCTCAAACCCAACAACCTCGTTGTATCATAAGTATTAACTAATGCAAGGCATACATGTTATAAATATCAAAGTCAAGCCAGTGGGCTATCTTTGCAACGCGCAGTAAATTTTTTTTCCCAGTAATCATAATTATTACCTATTTAGAATTATTTCTAAGATTGTAATGTTTATACAGTTTAGCTGTCCAAAAAAAAAAAAATTAATGCAGATCTAGTAAAAGATCACAGCATAGAACCTCCGGGAATGGTGCAGAATAAATAGATTTCGAACGGGACAAGGTAGATGTGCCTACACATTGAATAAATGGAAATGGTTTTAAATCCCTTGTGTGAATGTGGGGAACATGATGTGCATATGATTTGTCATAAAGAAAAATATTTTATGGTATTAACTTCTTTTTTTGTTGTTTATTTTTGTCTTTAAAAGTTTTTATTTAGTCGGGAAAGAAAGAAGCCCCCTATTATATACAGACATATATATGTGTATATATATATATATATATGTGTGTGTATGGAGAGAGAAAGAGAGATATGTTTTACGAGCACACATTTTTCTTTTAAAATTTTCAAAAATATTACAAAGTTCAGTTTAACAATTTTTCTTAGTAACTTTTAATGAATATTTTTAGGCTGTCGCGTTTAAATAAAATAATATTTCTCATAATTTCTAGCAAAACTATTAATGCTCGTTGTCTTGAACAATTATTTCAGAGTGCCGATGTGCTTCTCTAAAATTTTATAAATATAAAATATAAAATTTCCGTTTTTTTTTTTTCACCATCTCGAATGATTTTTTAGGAAATCCGATTATTAATTGGCTCTTAAAGTGATCAAAATTGCGAGACTATTAAAAATAAAAATTGATGATTTCGCAACAGCGTTTTTTTAAAATTCAAAACTAACGGCGTACGGGAACAGGTTAAAATTACATTTTTATTTGATACGTGACGAAAAATACCAACGTTTTTTTAATAAGGTTGATGCAGATGATGTTATTGCAAATATATTGTTTACAAATACTTTACAAAATAGTATCCGAACTCATTCATCCTCTACTGATGATTTGCATAATCATGCCTACACCTTTGAAAACAATACCGGTACTTCGAATCGTTAACTTTTTTTTCACGCATTGTTTCTTCACTAACGGATGTTATGTCCTCTAAGCGCTTTGGTTTGTTGTGGATTTTAGACAAATTTTGTTATAAAACCGGAAAAAAAATAGGATGAAATCAAAAAATTATTAACGAGATGACTGAAAAGCAGAAGAAAATTTCATTGTTTATATTTACAAATTTATAAAGACATCGACACTCTGGCATAATTATTGAAGACGAAAAGTAATGTTAGGAAAGAAATAACTATTCTAAACTTCTTTACACGCGTCAGCCAAAAAACGTTTATTACAGTTATTAAGAAAAAAAAATAACATACTAAACTTCGTAATAAATTTTTTAAATAAAAAATACGAAAGTTAATAAAACAGATTAGTTGTATTTCAGCATACAGATTAATGAGTGTATGATTTGTAAAACAAACAACCTGCAAAATATGCCAAAAAAAAAAAAGGTAATGGATGAAAAGTAATGACGGAAAGACGTATCGCATACAACGGATAAAAAATCTAAATTCTGATTTATTTATAAAAGAAGAAAAAACTAAATGAGGATGATTAAAATGGCCGATTAAATAGTATTTCAACTCACTACTCACTGTGAAAAGGTACTTTTTTGTTGTGAATCGAACGCATAATAAAACTACTGTATTTTTTTTTACGCCTAAAGACGTACATATTATACGTTAAGAGTTCTGTAAGAGCGTAATTGTCTAAAAACTATATTTATGCATATTTCTTCCAAAATCGGAGAAAAAATTAATTTGCCTGTATATTATTGGCAAATTTTGCTGACGAACGCGTTTTTTTCTTTCTTTTTTTTAAAAAAAAATACTAATTATTATTACGCGTTCTAATATAAAAATTATTAAATTGTCTCCATATTAGTAATTGCCGTTCTTCAAATTAATTACAGAAATAGTGAATATAATGATTATAATACTACATTATTATTATAATATCGAAGTTATTCTCATAGCACCCCTGGAAAGTATGTTTAAAAATTTTAAACAAGGAATCACACGGTGTTAATATATATGAATGGGGAAGAACTCAATTATTTGCGTTTGTATTAATCAGTATGCTTTACATGATATGGTAAACGATCTACATTTTATCAACATTTTCTATGCGAATTCGACTTAATTTTAATTTCGTAAAGTAAATTTTAATCGCAACGTTTGTTTATTATTTTTATTATTATCATTATCTGTATTTTAAATAAATAGTTACGTTAATTTTATTTGGTTCAATTTACAGTTTATATTTCCAGTTTTGTTTCTTAATTTGACGTCTTTCGAATTGACGAAAACTGTTCTAACGAATTTACCGTGGAATGTAATGAAGGAAATTTTAATGCAATCTAAAGGGAATTATTTAAGCCACATAATTAGTAAGTGGTGTACAATGCCTCAATCACCGGTGAGGTAAGTTAATTACGATATACATGTTTATCAATAAGTCAATAGTTATTTCCAATCATAAATTAGATCTTTCGAACATAATCGATATCTTCTTATTGTCCTCAATCCGTAGATTGGCGAATAACCTTTATGATTTGCTATCCTGTTTATCGAACTAAGAATTCCCTTATTTCGGCTTTTTTTTTTTAAATTTGCGTAACTTGCTGCTCCTGTGTCTTTTATTATCTGTTGGCTGTATTCCTAGGTCTTCCTCTGCAGCGTTTGCCTTCCATTTTGCCTTCAATTATTCTGAATCGGCGTTTGATTATGAATGTCCTATCAATTTAATTCTTCTTTTCTTTAGTGTATTTATTAGAGTTCTCGTCTATTACTTTTAATACTTTTTCCTTTTTTATTTTCTCTATCCAACTAATTTTTTGCATCCTACGCCAACACCACATTTCGAACGCTTCAATTCTATTGCGCATTTGTTTGTCGTCCATGTTTCTGACCCGTATAGTAAAATGTTCCATATATATATGTTTTCACGAAATGCTTCTTAGTTTCCAATTTTATACTTTTTTATGTTAGTAAGGATTTTTTTTTATTGAACATCGTTTTTTCTCGGTTGATTCTCGTTATTATATTTCTTTATACGATCTTGGGTTATTAAGCTTCCGAGATATCTATGATTATTAACTTGTTTTAACTTTTTCCCATTAATTCTTATGTTTGTTGTTCCCGATTTCTTATCGCATTTTATCACCATCGTCTTTTCTTCGTTTATTGCCATATTATATTTATTGGTTACTTCTGCTAAACATTGTATCAATTTTTCCAATTCTTTTTCATTGTTCCCCACAATTGCTATGTCATCGGCGAATCGGAACATCGACGTTCTTACACCTCCCACTTTGATCCCGCATTCTCCTTTCTGTATAACTTCCTGAATTATGTTTTCCGTGTATACATTAAAGAGACCTGGTGACATGCAACACCCTTGCCTTACTTCTTTTTCTATTTTAACTTCTACTTCATTTTCGTTACTTTTTATTATCGCTATTTGCTTTTCATATAATATTTTTATTATTCTATCTTTGTATTCTATTCCTATGCCTTCTAGAGCGTTCCATAGAAGTTTCCAGTTGACTCTATCGAAGGCTTTTTCCATGTCGATAAAAGCCACATATGTTGGTTCGTTTATTTCTAGCCTTCTTTCTATTATCTGTCGGATTCTCGATTTTTACGGAATCCATACTGATTGTCATCTAAATTTTCTTCTATTTTCTTGTTAATCCTGTTGAGTATAATTTTTGTTAGTATTTTTGATGCTTGCTCGAGTAAACTGATCGTTCTATGTTCTTTACATTTAAATGTACCGTTATTTTTCGGTATCATAACCATAATACTAGTCCTGAAATCATCTGGAATCTGTCCCTTTTCATAGATTTCCGATATTAAGCTGTGTAGATAACTTTTTGCTTCTTCGTTTAAATTTAGTTTGTCATATCCTGGTGCTTTTTTTCTTTTTAATTGTTTAAGGGCAAAATCTATCTCTTCTTTAGTTATAGACGGACCAGAATTATCCTCTGTTATTGATGCGTTGGCTTCCATTTCTTTTGATAGACTACTATTTCTGAATAATTCTTCCGTGTATCTTTTCCATCTTAATAAAATGTTTTTTACCTGTTATTATTATTTTCCCATTTTCATCTTCTATTCCATTTGTTTACCTCTAAATTCTTTAAAATATTTTCTTACATTATTATATGCTGTTTCTATATTACCTTTTTTTGATATTTTCTTCTATTCGTGCGCATTCCGTTTCTATAAATTCTTCCTTCGCCTTTCTTGCTTCTCTGTTTACTAAATTCCTGTATTTGTTATACATTTTTTTATCTTCTCTATTTTCCATGTTTTGTATTTTCGTCTCAATTCCATTAGTTCGCTTGTTATCCGTGGTTTTTTGTATACTATATTTCTTGTTCCCAGCGTTTCCTTCGCTGCTCTAGTTACGGATTCTTTGATCATATTCCATTTGTCATTAATATTTTCATTTACTTTCTTCAAACTTTGCGAGACTTTATTCTGATACAAACTTTTTATATCTTTCATTTTTAACTTTTCTATGCACCATTTCTGTTGTTTATTCTTGTTTATTTTCTTCTTCTTTTTGTACAATAGTTCTGCTTTCATTACTACGACCATGTGGTCGCTATCAATGTCCGCGCCTGGATATGTTTTGCATATCTTCATTTGATTTAATCGATATAAACTTTGAAAAATATTATCATAATTTAATCCTGCAGTAGTCGCGCTGTCTACAAATGTAGACCACGTGAGCTAATTTTGTTGTCAGTGGCATGTGGTTGCACTGATCGGTGTATGCGACTATATACATTTCCGTTGATCTTTTAAGCCTGTGTTACTTGAGTTTAGTATATGTAGTTACTAGCGTTCAATTGTTATATTTATTTTTATGTGCGTGGTGTACATATGCAATCCAGGTGACCAGTGGCTTTGTTTTCTTTTTATTATTTTTGTTTCTTTTGTTTTTGTGTTTTTGTTTATTTCTTTGTGTAATTTATTGTTCGGGAATATATAGTTCGGTTGTTTTATTATATATTAAATAATACTGTTATACCTAGGTTTTTTTTTTACTCTATGACCACGATGTCGGATATTCAAATAATGGAATGGCTGTCTGAGAACGCAGACGACGATATCCTAGGTGATCAATCTGATAATGAAGAAATCGATCACGCCTCAGATAATTTAGAGGATTCGGGAGAGGAAAGTGATTCAACAAGATCATATATAACAACTGGCCTTTTTATTTAGGTAAGGATAACAATATTCAATGGAATGTGTTCCCTCCTCCGCGAAATGGGAGAACATCGGGACCAAATATTATATTACATATGTCTGTAATAAAAGGACTTGCTAGGTATAAACTAACCCCACATTTATGCTTTGCTACGTTTTTTGATGAAACAGTGATCGATTTATTCGTGAAGTACATCAACATAAAAATAAATGAGCTGTCACACAACTATACGAGAAACTGATTCTATCTAAATAAAAACACTTTTACGTTTTATATGCATAGCTGGAGTGCTGAAATCAGTACGACTCCATATCTCGGAAATATTTGACAATTCGAAAGGGACAGGGGTCGAACTTGTATATTTAGCGATGTCGCTCCAGAGGTTTTCAAACGTAATAATGACAAGATGAACTTTATTACTGAATTTGAAAGGAAAGGAACTTGGTAAATTACGTAGTAAATTCCGGTTAGATTTGCAATATACCATATGCTCAATATTTCGCCACCTGTGTTGGCTCTCAAAAGAGAGATCTGGGAAGTTAATTCAAGGGCAGATTTATTTTGTAGATGATTTTCCAGTACTTGATTAGGAATTGTTGGTAAAATATTGGAAAAATATTTTTTTTTTTTTTGGCACCAACCTTGGATAAAAGTTTTCCGTATGTAAATACCACCATGGTAATTTAAGAATGTGTCTAAATACGCGATTGCTACTAATTCTGAACGCGGCTGAAATATTTTTAGAACTTTCAACTAGTTCCGAGACTGCTATGTCAAGAGGATAAGAGAAGTGAGTTAATGGTATTATCTTCTTCTTTAGTTTGTCCGCATATGTAGTTTTATCAGCTGATGTAAAAACATCGCCGGCGTTGGCGATAACGATATTCTAATTGACTTCTAAATTGGTATTAGAATAAATAACGTTATTACGTGGTGTATCGGTTAACGATGACGACGACTGTGGTGGTAGTGATGGTGATACAACGGCGGGTGTATTATGAGCCATGCTTTATAGTTGGGGGTATCCGACAGCGTAATATCGATAAATGTACGATGAATATAATAATAAGATAACACTACTCTTATCTAAAATTATGCTAACCCGTAAATGACTACTAACTACAGTAAAGAAACACGATCTTATCCATATAATATTTATCTTCGTATTTTTATTTATGTATTTATATATATATATATTTCTAATTATAATTTAGAGATAGACATGTAGAAAACATATACACTCACGTTGGAACTAGGAATGATATTTGCGCATGGTTTCTCATAAGTAGTCTTGGAAAAATCAGAAATCTTCCTCAACCGATGTTTGTTTATGACAGATTTATTCGTATGTCCGGAGATTTGGTAAGCTATTTTTAACTATATTTATTAGTACTATATATATATATATATATATATATATATATATATATATATATATATATATATATATATATATGTATGTATATATATATATATATATATATATATATATATATATATATATATATATATATATGTATGTATGTATATATATATATAAACATAAACACATACATTGTAAATCGGTAGTATATGCGTTTAATTTCTACGATGTCAACGATCATATTGTTAGGAGTTTTTTGTCATTATATCCATTTCCTTATATTTCAATTAGCAGAATATTATAAATATCTTGTTTAACTTTGGTTTCAATACATTACTCGTCAAGTGTAATAATAACGTAATTCTACTGATAAACAAATATTTATATTCGATATTTGCATACGTGTACGATAGTTATATATTTTAATTTTATAGAATGCCGGACATAGTCAATTTGTTATGGAAGCATTGTGCGGGGTATGTTGGGATTTAGAACGCAACGTTCAACTTTCGTTATCTCACTATCTGACCAAGTATTTATTGGAAGGCGACCTTCCGTTGAAGTTGATATCGACAGCGTGCGACATCTGTCAGATGGTGGTATCTGTTGACACGGAAGGGGAAGAGAAAAGAAAAGCTATCATCGGATGGAGTCAACCGTTGTTAGATGTAAAAATATTTCTTTTATGCCACTTTTAAAGAAATTGTAAAAAAAAAAATGAGCACGTATAATAACATTTTGTTAGTTATTAAATCATATTTGGTAATTTTTTTAGACTTTAGCTCTGAATCATTCATTCTGAAGATGTTGTGGGTAATACTCCGACGGTCAAGTCAAATTTAAAAATTTCTTTAACGCCATAAGAATCCTTAATTATTAATACATTTGAGAATGTTGAGAAAACGTCCTCGACCTTCTTTTCGTTTACTATTAAAAAAAATTATGTAAAACTCAACATGGTTCATAACTTTTACTAGCTGATATCCGAATAAAAAAAAGTTTGTAGTAAAATAATGAGAAAAGTATATAAGCAACAAAGCCCTCATGTTACATCTGGATACAAACGTAAAGGATCGCGTTAAATCAAGGAAACCAACGTTCAAAAGTTCGGTACAATTAATCGAGGATAAATTCGATTTAACTCAGGCTTGAAGACATGGTTGAGCGAACGAAAATCTAGATAAACGTAATCTTATTCGAAACCCTTGCAACAAACTATCACCGTTTGAACTACTGAAAAAATTGTGGTTTCGACTTAAGCGTATGGACGGAATATGAGTTAATGGGGATCAAGAATAACGCGACTCAGAGGGGGATAAGGATCAAACTATCGATCACATAGTGACAAAGCAAAAGTTCGGAACGGTAGCTAGATTTTGATTTATAACATTTGTAATATAGGTAATAATTAATTGTAATTTGTCCCCGAAAACGTACGAAATAATAATAATAACCATATTTCATGGAAATTTTTTATCTTTCACGATCCAGCGGGGTAAATCTCGTTTCTGGAAACCAGTCATTGGAAATTCATTTTAGGATTCCAAAAATCGTGACTAGAATAAGCGATCGAATCGAAAAAAATATGTGATATTACTATCTTAACCTGATAAAAAGTTCTAAATTATGTGTAATATGTAACTTTTGGTTTAATTTGCTATTTTAGCATTGCGAATCTTGGATATTGAACCACGCTAATGTTTCGAAACAAGAAATACGAAATACTGAGAAAACAGCCAGATACATAGTACTATTAGGTGAAACTGGAAATTTGCGTTCTAGAGAGCTTAAATCGGCTCCTGAAATACTGGAAAATTTTTTGCTTCCACCATCAACGGACGGTATGTGTATTTTAAATCACGAAATTCAAATACAAAGTTCAAAAATAACGGATATTAATTTTCTATATCATTTTTTCGTAGTTCTAAAGTTATTACGGAAATTAAATCTTAAAGTAACTCTGTATTATACCTTAGGAAGGCTATATAACCATACGGCATTGGAAATCATTCTCATTGAAATGTGAAATTCACATCGTGCTTTCCTACGTTCAGCAATCATAAACTGGATTGCAAACCGATAAGTTATTTCCTGCGAGGTTGTGAGTTTAGATGGTGTAGTAGCAACGGTAGCACGAATTATTTCAGTAAGATATCCATCTCTGCTGAAGTTTTAAGCCGCACCTGATTTATACTTTACTTCTGTTAACAGGCCAGTTGGCTAGTTTTCGTCCAGATAAAAATTTTGCTACGAACCTTGTAGATAACTTGAGCAAACGTTTACCTTCTGTAGGCGTTATTCGAGAACATCAGGCCTTATTTTTGCGTTGAAGTCACCGCTTAGAAGAAACCGATGATCATTCTGAATACAATTTTTTCCTACTCTTTGAATTATATCGTCATGCCAATGAGTCAATAGCTTCCCAATATATTTTTTCTTATGAAATTACCATTATTCCAACACTCGTTTAGGCAATCTATTAGTTTCTCTGGCTTCCACTTCAATTTGGCCGTTTGCTTCATCACGCTACAATTTCTGGTATTCTTCGCATTGTTTTTTGTCGGACCGTCTTATATTTATTAATATTAATCTTTTCCGCGCTCTTTGTACGCTGTGTCTTTATGATATTTGTTTTTGCGTATATTTATTAGTCGTGTGTAAAAAAACAACAGAACACTTTTAAGCATAATGGTATTTTCAATACGGAACTTCTACCCGTGTAACTGATACTCTGTGGTTTATTTCTGTCTGAATTATCATTTTCTTGTTGATGGTACTTTTTATTTAGATAAGTGTACTCGTTAACTGTTTTTAATACTGTATTTTCCATTTCTACTTGTACACTTTCTCACGTGTTTATCGTTACTTTTGTTTTATGCAAGTTTATTCATAATCCTATTTCGTTTAAATCTATATTTAATTCAACATCGTTTGTACCTTTTCTGTGCTAGCGCTTATTGATGCCATATTATCGTTTAAATATCCTTCGTCAATTCTTGTATCTGTTGAATTTAATTTCCTGAATACGATTTGCAATGCAACGATGAACAATTTCGTTGATAATTTATCACCTCGTCTTATTACACCTTTGTTCATTGATATATTCTTAGCAGTATATTATTCGAATATTTCTAAAATGTTCCTAGAGAATGTATTATCTTTAAAATTAATACGTTAATAAACATCTTGTTAAAACAGAAGTACCGGTTCAAAATTATCATCTTTCGTATTACATAAGACCCGCCATAACATTGTGTTTGACAAAACTGGCAATGGGAGATGAACGGTATTTACCTAGGATTTTACCGCGGTTCAAGAAAATTTTGAAAAATGCAGACGAATCGTACAATCTGAAATTGAATGTAATTCACAGTTTTTGCGATTTATCCAGCAGGTACGTTATATTCGATTTAGTTTTTTTTTTTTTAAATCGAACGAAAATTATTGGTTATATTTGTTTCTTAATAAAATAATCATTTCAGACATACATCGATGGTCGAACCTTATTTAGTAGATATATGCGAATGTTTTCATTCGTCTTCCGAAGAATTAAGAATTGCCGCATTATGCGCAATTATTCAAAATTTGAAAGAATGTTACATCAAAGTAAAACCTTGGTTTGTACATCCGATATTTATGATGATGTTGGACGAAAGTCCGGAAATTTTGGCAATTTTACATTCCTTTCTAAATGGAGATTTGAAACATTCTATTTTCGAACAGTTCTCCGGATTTTTATACTACGCTAATGATTACCGGGTAAGTGTACGTTTATATAATAATACATTTTAACGGCGATATGATTCGAGTGTGATTATTCACAGTTTGCGAACATTTTATATCCATAAACGAGACGCATGTTATTACGAATTGATATTTCTCCCTGATTTGAACTTACTTCGATGTTGAGAAACTATAATATTTTCTCTCATCATTCTCTTCATTTTGGCCTCTAAATGGCGTGATGATATGAAAACGACGTCTTAACTATAGTTCTCGAGGTTGTTCTATCCTGAGCAGCCAATACCGCCTCATGACCAGTTATTGCTCTTAATTGATCAACATAGCGTGTCCGTTGTCTTCCTCTTGGTCTTTTCCCATTGATTTTGTCCAACATTATATGTCGTTCGAGTGAATCCATATCTCCGTACTATATGTCCGAGGAGTCTCCACCTTATTATTTCAGACAAGCGTAACTGTTTGCCTAATTTGCTAGGTATGTAATCGGTTTCTAACTCGGGCATTTTTCTATAAGTCCGCATTTCGTACGCATTTATTCTGTTGTGGTCGGATATTTCAAGTTTCATCTGAGTAGAGAAGACTAAGCTTTTCAATAGATTTAATTTCGTATTAATTGAAAGGCTTGTGTCCTTCCAGATTCTTGTTAATCTAATAACGGAATTACGTGCCATAGCTAACTTTCGTTTGATATCCATCGAGCAGATTCCATTGTTAGTAATCACTGACCCGAGGTAGTTGAAGCTGTCCACTACCTCAAAACCACCAACTTCCTTTATATGCTTGGTTCTCATTCCTTTCAATTATGACATTTGTTTTACTACTATTAATACTCGATCCGTATTCCATGCATTCTTCCTGTATTGCATGGTATTCTCTAGTTTTTGCTTCGAGCTGTTTATAATAACGATATATTAACGAAAAAATAATTCAAACTTCTGTCGATAAAATATACGCAATTTCGAAATTGTAAGTAAAATATATAAAAAAAAACAAAACAACCTTGATTTATATAGCCGCAATGACATTCTCGACTATTAAACCTACGGTCGGGGTTTTTATCGCAGAGTAAGATATCATTATCGTATAATTCTTAATTATCACGAGGAATGACATCTCACACGCGTGCGTACCTGCGTCCAATATAACTTCTTGTTAACAAGCAGTTAATGCCTCGTTGCTATTATTCGATGTTAGAAGCTAAACATTAAATATTATTAGCGGTCTGGATAAATTACTATAACAAAGATTAATTATTAAATATTGATGGTCTTAGATTTAAAGAAAAGGTTATTAAATATTAATTATTGTTGATAAGCTTAATTTTAATAAGAAAGTATGCAAGGATTTTCAGATTGTGTACATTAGGAATAGCTGAATTCAATTCCCTCGCGAGCAGTGTTAGGTAAATTTTTTGAAAATTGTAATAATATGATGGACCATTAACAGTGAGTTGTATAGATCGCATACAGGTGGTGGTTGCTTTGCTGAGTAACTACAAGTAGTTGGAGTATTTCCAAGATATGTTCTCAGTTTTTCAATCTTGGTAGGCAAACTGAATGACCTTTTTTGATATTTTCAAGAATGCTTGGTCGCGTACGAAACGATCGACTTCACGAGTTCAAGATGTTCTGTGAAGCCGTTTCTATAGTTACTGACAGAAAAGTTTATGATGACCATTGAGCCACACGATGGACAGCGTTATGGGAGACGATAGGATCCAAACAAAATTAATTTTCATATTAAACTTACATAATCCCAGTATAGAAAACGGTATATAGTCAACAATCTCTTGTTTGCGTTTTAAAGTCTCTATGTGTTTTAAAACCGACAATTAGTTTGAAAAAAAGTACGTAGTGGTTAGACGGTTGATCCGAGGTTCGAAGTAGACGCTGAACGATAGCAACAAGCTCAGTCGAAAGGACAGACAGCATAAGCGAAAGGTTGAAAGAATAAATTTTATTTCGAATGGAATAAACTACGCCTACATGTAATAATGTTTTTGATGTATCTGTGTAGCATTTAATCGAGTTAGGCAGCCGATTTGATAGATTTCGTAAGGCCTCATGCATGGTTTAGTTTATTTTCAATTTCTTTCTAAAAATGGTGCCAACAAACATGTCTTACTTGGCTCCATAGCGGAAAGACTGTTGGTATTCTTTTAATAATATTATGTTCGAGTAATGGAAACTGGAGTCCTGTCAATTATTAATATGAATTTGATTCGGAAGAATTTTGTAGTTGGTAACAATCATTGCATATATTTGATGGCAAGTAGTTTTTGTCTGTAGCAAAGCAGTGCAATACAACTGAAGTAGTAGAGTAAGCCGTCGATGACGCAGCAGGAGCTTTTAGATAGTCCGATATCCATATTTTGTATTTTGTCCAATTTATTAAGATGTTGACCAATTGAGTGTATGATAGAACTGTAGTCCAGTTTAGAATAAATAAGAGCATAATAGATGCGTAATAATGTAGAGCTTCTTCATCATTTTTAAGATATTAAGTGGTAGTATACAGGAGTGTTTGATTGCGTGAATATGATTTGCCAGATTAGTTTCGAATCTAAATGTAATCCAATAAATTTGTGCTCTTACGATTCATTTATCGTTAGATTGTTTATTGTCAATTTTAAGTGCATGTGGTGTGATTATTTTTTAATAAAAATAACTTAAGTTGTTTTTTGAGGCGAATGATCATTCTCCAGGACTAAATTATTTAGATATTTTTGTAGAAAAATTTGGGCTTAATGGGAGTTTGCAAAATGATGTTTAAATTTTCCGCAAATAACCTGGCTATAAGAGTTGGGTATATACTCGATAATACTATGTACACTTAAAACGCTGCCTTGTGGTATTTCATCTTCGATAGTAAAATATTGTGAGTAATGGTCGAAAACTGGACATTTTAATATACGGTTTGAAAGAAAACTCTCGATGAATCGTACTAATCGGTCTTTTGTATCCATTTTTACAATCAAACTATAATTTTGTGTTTTCATGCAGTGTGGTGTATCTTCTGGATATAGAAAAATATTTAAAATTTTTTTAATGTGTTTAATTTTTTTCGATGCAAACTACATAAGTGGTAGAGTTGTATTTTCAAAATCCAACTTGACTTTATTGTTTTTCTATATACCATAATAACTAGTTGGCTACGAGTTATTCCATTAACTTACATGTGCTACTGATGGATCTGTATAACGATGGATTTACCCACTTCTTGCCTGATTTCAGAGTGTGGATGATAATCTTGGGAAACCCTTCTGTATAGATTTTGTTGAAGATATTCAGTAAGTACTTTTACAAGTCAGGAGGTTAGTGTTTGGAAAATAGAGGAGAGATTAAGTCAGAGCCTGATGATAGTTCTTGTACTATAAAAGGCGAATTAAATTCTTCATTATTATCGGAAGTTCCAATTTTTAGATGTTTTTGTTTAGTTTATAAGTTTGGAATTTTTAAAAGTAGTTGCTATTAGTACAGATTCCAGCAAAAAACCTAACCAAAAATATGTGCTACTTAACCGGTGCATTGTATGAAAACTGAGTTAATTTGTAGTGTAATGTTAATATTTATTTTTTGGCTCTATTTAGGATATTAATATTTTGCCAAATTCACTATGACATAGATTTAAATGAGTGGACCATTGAAATTTTGAATAGATTTCGTTAGTTGAAGTAGATAGGTCCATTATCGATAGTTTGCTATTAAACGAGTTAAAGCTTGTGAACAATTTATTTTTAATCATGACACCTATAAACGTTTTGTCAATAATTTTGCAAACATTTTTTCTTATTGATTTTATGAGAACCCCACATTAGGTTATGTGAATTCATACCTTCCACTAATACAAATGATTTCAGCAGTTGAGCCATTAATGAATTTTTATCTGTTTAAGATAGGTCTTTATCTGAATGCATGTATATGTTACATATAGTGAGTGTAAAGGAATTGATTTACTAAACTGCGTTGAAACTATAACATTCTGGATTGAGGTGCTTGTCAACAATTACTTTTTAATACACACAGATTCGTAAATGAATGTTGTCACATCAACTGATGCCTGCAATCCGCTAGTATGCTCAGAATGGAAAATTTGATAAGTTTACCGTGAAGGAAGAATGTTTTAATAGCAGATAAGTTTGTTGGAGACATTTTTTTACGGAATAATTAAGAGTAGGAGACCTGATAAGTTATTTTAGTGCCCATTAATGTTCCATTAATTATAATTATAAATTCGATCATTCTGATTTTAGCGGAATGATTATTTATAACTGATTATGCTGTTTTAAGTTGAATGAAAATTGCATTGATAGGCATTAACGGAATATTTAAATTTTTAAATAAATCTTGGATGGATAATGATATTTGTTTTTTTTTTTTTTTGTTTTTTTTTTTTTGAAACAGTAGGGGGAAATCTTCAAAAGACACTGATATATATATATATATTTGAGGCTCAGCAAGTGCTGCTGGATTCCAAAGAAATCAACGTGTGGGATTTTTACCCACTAAAATAGCACCTCCATCTGTTGAAAAAAGAGAAAAATATACATGTAAATTTAGAGGTCCATGAACAAATGCAAAGACCCCCACATTATAATACATAATATGTGATGGAAAAGAGATGAAAAATACATAGTCCCTTATTCCACCAAGAAAGCATATAACGACTTTGTGATTTATAAAATATTATATTAAATTGTAATAAATCTTAATATAAACTTATATCATAGTATAAATAATAAATTACTGTATACGCTTGTGACTTACAAACTTACATAGAGGAATAACTGTTATTAAAGAAAAGAATATAAGATAACATAAAATAAAATAAAAAATAAAAACAACTTGTTAACAATGACTTACACCATAACATAACTATATAAATACACGTTTTTTATAAAACAAAGTGTATCATCTTAATAAATGAATATACATGTAATCATTAACCAGTAAGAGTTATCCATTATCTACAAAAACAATACCTAGTAAAAGACTTAAGAAATAATAAGTAAAGCAGCTGACCATGCTAGACTCGATATGATTGATATTGGGATAACGTTTGAATTAAGTTGAAATGAAAACAATTAACAAGATATTTCTTAAACTTTACATAATTAAAAATAGACAGAATAGAAGCAGAACAGCATTTTTGGAGTATATTTTCACAATCACCATCAAATATTTTTAAGTAATTATATTTAATTTATATTTTTAAAATTATGATTTTTTAAAATGTTTCACTTGATTATGGCGTAAATGCCAAAAAGCTTTGTGTTTTCTATAAGAAAATAAATATTAGTGATTTAACTAATTTTCAATTGATTTTTTATAAAAAATCACTACATTCCACATTATATAAAAAAAAAAAATTATATATATATAATATACTTGCCTGCTCTAGCTTTTACTCGATATTTTTTTCTGTAAAGTCGTGTTTTTTAGAAAAATATATTTAGATAAGAATCACATACTATCAAAAACAGTTGCAAATTATTTTAATTGTGTAGAATTTCGTTTCATAAATTTCCGGAGTTATAACCAAAAATTTCAGTTTTGAAAAATATCATAAGGAAACCACCCTTAATTGGTTTTTAAATGAATTTTAGATATTTTTTTTCTTAAAATATTTCTATTATAAAATAAAAAATACTCCCGGAGATCCAATACCCTAAATCGAAACGGTACCTGAATTAAGAAATTTTAATTATAAGCAAATTTTTAAACTTATGACATTCGAACGGTTAATATGATCTAGCTGAAATTTTTAACGTACATTTAGACAAGTATAGGGAAAAGATGAGGGGGAAATCGAAATTTACAAAATTTTGTCGTGGCTCGCCCCAAATTTCAAAATTCGTTATTTCCAAACAGACCATTTTTAAGTACTTACTAAATTACACGTATGTACAGAGTTTCGTTCAAATTATTAGAGCCGTTTCTATGTATTTTATTATTATTATTATTATTATATATATATATATATATATATATATATATGCGCCTTGCTTGTTTAATAAGAAATATATATATATTTAGTAGAGATATAAATTTAAGTTTACAACAAATGAACCTTCGATTTAGATATCCAAATATATGTGTGGATGTGTGTTATTAAAGTGAATTTGTAGCATGTTACAAAATAAAATAAGTAACTGTTTGAATTTAGGATATTAATGATACCTGGGTGAATTATTTGCCTGCATCGCCAGTAACTCTAGATGATTCGAATACGAGAAGAATTCTTTACTTTAAGATTATCGATGCCGTGCCAGGATTAACCCATCGGATACACATATGGCAAAAAATTAATATCGACGTTATAGGTTTAGTATTTCGTTTTTTTTTTTTCTTTTAATGTGTATATATATTATATGTATACAATTTTCTACATTATTTTAAATTATCATAACATATTTGGGCTTTGTTTGGGATATTATAATGAGCATTCCATGGACACGGAAAAACAAATAATACTGCAAATGATGGATTGCCACAACAAATTCCTGATTACAAACACGGAGGGGGTAATTGGAAGTGAAATGGAAACTAGGAAGATCACGGTTTAAATTAATTGTTCAAATAAAAACTTAAACGAAAATTATATGTAAAGACTTTCATGAATGTTGCTGAACATAGTGGTGAATAGAATAGTGGTTTTAGCTAAAATTATAAAATCAAGGCTTCAATACTTGACGATAATGATTATCCGTGTGTGATAATGTAAAATTTTATATTATTACGTATTTTTGAACTTAGTTTATAAGTTGCGTTGGGATTTCTTTAATGATGGTGTAATATTTCGGCTGTTTCCTAATAGGTAAAGTAGTTGAAGGTATTATACCTTTCACTAATAAGAAAACTGTCGCCATATTGTCGGACGCATTTTATATTTTAGCCGAAAACGAGCGTTTTATTCGCGAACAAACATCGAAAAGTAACGAAGACGAAGATTTAATTGAAGACGAAGATGCCGAAAAAGAACAGACTACAGAATTAAATGCAACGCAGATATTGGTATATGATCAATTCGTCTATTTACCTTATTGTATTTCTTTCGCAAAAGTGTCTTTCATTACTTATCGTGTCTCGTTCAGCTGATTTTTCAATAAAATGTACATTAAAATGTTAAAAACCACTTATTACTTCTATTACCATCGATCATTATTATTAGAAAAATTATGCCCATATAAACATATACTTACACACATTTACATGTATACAAAACTATATTGGAATGACATTTGTATTACTTAGATATTTACTGAAGAGGATTTGATCATTTATTTCAAAACGAATTTTTCTCTGTTTTATTAAATGAAAGTACTGAGTCAATTTAAATAACTTTTTTTTTTTTTCGTTATTTATAACAATCGGGGAATTTATGTCTAATTTAAAGTTATCTCTATATTCTTTGAAGTAAGAGCACTGATATATGGTATGATGAATTGTTATTTGTGTTCTAGTACTGGCAGTTTGGTGTGTTAGTTATTTCAAATCTGTACAGATATTCGCCAAAGTTTCCGTGTCCAGTTAAAATTTGTTTAAAAAAAAAGGTTATACGCATATTTTTATACGGAATATCAGGGGGAAATGAGTGGATGATTCTTCCAATGTTGCATAAATCCCAATGTAATCGTTAAATATTATATATATTTGTATCCAATATTTTTTTAAACTGTTGATAGGCAAACAAAAGTCGATACCAGAAATACTAGAATTGCCTTGGTAAGTTGTTGACTTAACTTTGTTTAAGTTATCAGTGATTCTAAATTCAGAAATAATGGTCCCGTCAATTAAAAATAGGTCAAGGGTTAGGATATTTGCACAGACAGCAGGTGTGGCAATAGTCTTGTATAACGAGGGTATATGTAGTATGAATTTTCTTTTGCTAACTATTTTTAAAATTTTATTGATATAAGTAGGTATCCATAGATGACCTGGATGAGAGTACCTCTCGTTCTTTAAACTGAAGTTCATAATTATTGGGAATAATCCTAATTAGCTTGTCATATAATTTGATGCATTTTCTATTTACTTCTTCTAGGTGGGGCAAGAAAGGTAACTTTATAATAACCTAAGATATTTAAGTTTAGTAGTTGTTTATATTGCTTAACCAGAAATAATTTTAAGTAGTTAGTTATTTTTAAAAGTCTTTTGATTCCCAAATAGAATAAATATTACATTTTTTTTTTTAAATAGAGAAGCCTAATTCAGCAATGTGCTCAGAAAGATTTTAAAAGACGTGCACAGCATATGAAAGCAAGTGTGTATCGATATTAAGTAAATCCAAAGTCTTCCACGTCTGGTGTACTTTTGAACATAATACATTCCACAATGTGAGACCAAGCACAAAACCTTGCCGAACTCCATAGCTGGTTTCTTTAAAACTAGGACATAATCTCCATTCGACCAAAGCCTGTTTTTAATGTAGTTCATGGTAATGTTTATGAAGGATGGATTAACATACTTGTCTTAGAGAATGTTAATAATTGCAGCCCGCACGCAATTATTAAAGGTCTCTTTTATGTCGAACGAAATTACACGTATGGAAGATTTATTATCAAGGTCGTTTTTAATAAGGAAGTAAGATTGTAAGCGGTACCTTTTCTATAAGAAAATAAATATTAGTGATTTAACTAATTTTCAATTGATTTTTTATAAAAAATCACTACATTCCATATTATATAAAAAAAAAAAATATATATATATATAATATACTTGCCTGTTCTAGCTTTTACTCGATATTTTTTTCTGTAAAGTCGTGTTTTTTAGAAAAATATATTTAGATAAGAATCACATACTATCAAAAACAGTTGCAAATTATTTTAATTGTGTAGAATTTCGTTTCATAAATTTCCGGAGTTATAACCAAAAATTCTTCTCAATCTAAACTGATTAGAGTGTAGAAGTTTTTTTTTTTTGTACTTCATCTATAAGGTAACAGTTGATAAATTTTTCCACAGCTATTAAGTAGAAAGATTAGTTTGGAGGAAGTTATATCAGTTAAGCACTTCTTTGATTTTTGAATTAAAGCTACATAAGAAATTTTACAAATTGAATGAAAAGTTCCCAATTGAAGGCATTTGTTAATAATTGTATGAAAAAGAGGGAAAATGAATATTTACTTTTTTAAATAATTTTATTCGGTATTTCGTCTATACCTCCAACTTTCCTATTATTTAGCTTTCTAATAATATTGTTAATTAATTCTGTACTTGTTAAAAGAATTTAAGTTTATTAAGCTGGCGATTTGATATTTGTTTCAAATCCGATTGTTGATCATAGCTTATTCTTTGCCCAATATTTCAGGAAATATGCTTCTTCGTCAATATATAGCTTGATGTCAAAATTTTCTAATAGTTAAACAATAAGTGCTTGTTATTCCGAATTTCGCCACGATGACATCGACCATGATGAGTCACCTCATCTATGTAAATTTGATCTGATGAAAAAAATCCTTTTTCAAAATAGCCTCGTTAAAATAGATGTATAAAGTTCCGTAGTTGCATTTAGTTATTTATATATAATGGTTTTAACATTATACTTTTTATATTCTACAAAATTGTTGGTAACCACCGCCGTTCTATTATTACTGTTGTTATTATCGTATTAAACCGATTGTTTTTTGTCCGATGCTGAAAACAACATTTCTTCATCGATATCCCTGTATAGTTTGATAAAATTAAATTTGCCAACTATACTGAAGCTAAATAAATATGCTCGTTATTCTGAATTTTGTCACATTCACACCGACCATCTTCAGACAACACTCACCTATGTAAATTGTTGATCCGATTAAAAATCCCCTTTCCAAAGTCACGCGACATCATTAAAACGAACGTATTTATCAGCATGTATCGGTTAAAATATAGTACTTTCTACAGCTTTAAAACAGACAAAGTGATAATGTACAATGTATCTTTCTTCTTCATGATTTCCATAGTCGATCTTAAATCTCTATACTTTCAATGTGAGTTCCCCGGTAACGAGATCGTCAGTTCAAATGCCTTTTCAAATTTGTCGGCTTGTATACGAATTTTCAAATCATGTATTCAAACATTTTTGCACATTACATATATTGAAATTCGTCTTAATATAAAAAATTATATTTTAATAACGCTATATTTTGTAGAATATGCGAACGCCTTTATTACCTTCCGCAGTTCGATATCTTATAGCAGTTGTGAAGAAGATTAAATCTAGACGGGAAATTTATGATTATTACCTTAAATACATCACTGAAATGAGAAAGAATTTTCCTGAAAGCTGTCAGGTATACTTGTTAAAATTTATTTTTCTATATTGTATATTTGTTATTCATTTATAAACGTATTAAATGTAACTTTATCGAGCATCATCATCATAGTTGTATCGTTCATTAACGAATATCGTGACTAACTCATTGTACGTTTATCTTGCTCGCAAAATGGGCTAGAGCTTTTAATGCTTTAATTATATGACATATATAAACGGAGTGAGATGTGAACGCGTGCCTTAAATATAAATGCGTTATAATTTTCCGTCAAAGTGAGATATATATATGTAATAATAATAATAATAAAGCGTTTATTTCATTTAAATACACCAAAAAATAGATGCATATAATAATTAAAATTAATGATAATAATGAAAGCCCAAATTAAGCAAAGACCTCTCCCGTTTTTTTTTTTTTTTTTTTTTTTTTTACTTTAAAGAAACATATCCAACACCCATTTTCTTCCAAATGGTTTTATCTCTTGCTTTCCACATTCAATTGATCCCAACATATTTAACAATGTCGTCTTTCCATCGTCTTTTTGGTCTTTGAATTTTTCTTATCCATGTTATATACTTTATGGTCCAGCTATCTGCTTGTTTCCGCATGACATAACCACGCCATGTACATTTGAGTTTTCTTGCTATCTCCATTAGGTCTTCTGTCCTTGACTGTGCTCTTAATGCCTTGTTGTTTATTCTATCAAATTTTATAACCCCTAACATTTTACTTTCCATCTCTCGCTGCGCAATTTGTAACTTTTTTATTTGTTTAATAATATATGATCACGTTTGTTATCCATAAGTAATCACCGGTATGATACACGTATTAAATAATTGTGCTTTTAATGATGGACATCATTATTTACAGGAAATCGAACCATTATATAACACCGCTGACGACGATCAGGATAGTGGAAGGACATCGACTTTTACTGCTGCTGTTACACCGTAAAAATATATGACGCGTCATATTGTAAACTTTAATTAATTTAAAACGATCTATTTTAGCTTTTAAAGGCGTGTTTATTTTTTAATTAAAAAAAAAAAAAAAAAACTGGCTTTACTATACACTCGTTCAGTTGGCACGATGAACGAAGAACATCAATTTTCGGGCAGATCACAAATAAAACCATTTACGTCGTGTTTTTAATTGACGAATAATACGTACAAAATTTACACTTTCGACGACTTTGAAATTTTTCAAATTATCAGCGCCGTCTAAATTTTTTCATTTTTTTTTCTTCGCTTTATTGTTTCGCTATTTTTTATTTTTTTTAATTTTATTTTCAATAATTTTTCCAGATCTCTTTCCTCAGTCGATAAACGGACTTTTTCTCATTTAGTTCATTTCTCTGTAAGTAATATCCGTGTATGTCTGTTACCTATATTGTAACTATTTTTTTTAAAGAATTAAACTCCGTTTTGTATTCGACAATTATAATAACAAATTTTGTGAATACATGTGACACCAATACTGGAAGTTACCGAAATAATTACTAGAAAATATCAGCACGAACACATGTACCTAAATATGGAAATAATTAAGCTTGGGTCATAAACTGGATAGACGGAGATTAAAACGAACAAAACCGCATGAATTAGCCTGGGTGGTAGATATCGACGAAATTTATATTTGACTTCTGTTGGGAAGATGATTTTATTACAAGCAAAATGTCGAAGTAGTGATAAATGTTCCTGAATAGATAGTATTTGAATATCACTTTTGTGATGTGTTTTTTTGTTTCTTTTTTTTACAGAAAAGTTATTTACTTAAAATTTTCATAGACTAACAAAGTATAATTATTATGTCAATATTTTACCGATGGGGTTGTAGTTGTTTGTATATGTAACAGTGTTCAAACATATCAGATAGTACTATGTGTACAATTGTGCATGTGGTGTTCCTTTTTTTGAATGATCAATAAAATGTTAATTTGTATTTTATAATATTTGCATAAAATAATTATTATTACATAAGTTGGTCTTGCTATTTGTACAGGATCTAGAGAAATCACATTAATTTCGTTACTATTAGAACTGCAGTTTCTAGCGTACGGTCAGTTGACATCTGATATGGTTCAGTTAGATTTTTGGTGGAAGCTGTACTTCCTATTCGAGCGACATTTACATATGTCCTTCGATTCAGTCGACTAGAGTCTCAATTAAAATAAGTATTTCTAGCATCATTGAGAACATTGATATTTACATTGGAACGAGCATGAGAAGATCGCATTCTATTGTGGAAATTGCTGCTTATATACTGAGCATCCCCTTATAACTCGATGGATGGTTACCGTCGCACAAAGCGATAATTGATGGCGGTTTCATCGATATCTCTCTTTTTTTTTGTTCACTTTTGATACCAATACGTACACCTGAATTTATTCCATTGCTCATCATTTCAACATTATTGCTATTATCCTCATCATTATCATCGTTTACAGTGGCTAAAAATATAAAGATGTTTCTTTTAATGCTTATTTTACTGTTACTGAGAGCGAGTTTTTTTTTTTTAAAATTCATCTTAAAAAGACAAGAAACCCCGCTATATCAAATTACGATTTTCCAGCTGAGTTCCCTTATCTCTAGTGTTATATTTAACTATTTTTGCTATATTTTCATATTATATAGTTGTTAATATTTAATGTAGTTTCGTATCATATATCATATTTTAGTTTTATTTTTTATCACAAAACCTACAAATTTATTATACTATACACGCGAGCGGACAATTTTCTTTTATATTGATTAAGTACACATGTGGAGCATTTCCTCGCATCTGCAGCCTTTTTTTATATATTTTGCTCTTCAATATTTATTTTACAATATTCTCTATGCACAATTAAGAAACACTTCGTGCGCAACTGCGCCGAAATATGAGTTTCATATCTTAATGCATAATAACCAATATAAATTCTTGCTGGATCATTATTAAAAATTTTATAATATGCTTCTTTATCAAGTCTAATATATGCTCTTTTTTCCATACTCCATTAATAATTCGAATTAAGGCTCTTTCCAATTTCCTTTATCGCCGATTTAATCATTTCCTCATCGCAATCCAGTATATTTGGAATAACTGTAGTCGGAAGTAATTTTTCACTATTCTTAATAGATATTTTTGAATCTGTAATTTTCTTAATTTCTTGTTTAAATTTGTCACTATCTTCCTTAGTCTGCAGATTAAATAATAATGTATTATTAATTTTTCTATGACCTTTTATTTTGAATAGGGTCAATGTGTTTTTTTACGTTTTTCAAAAGTTTTTCCTGCATTTTGACTTTTAATTATAACTGTTTCATGACTTTTTTCTAGAAAGTTTGTTACAACTTTAGCATAAGAAGGCTTAGGCTGTTCCATCGAAGTAATATTTTCTAAAATTGGTTTCACATTTTCCAATATTCTATTTGTAACTGTTTCAACAATATTATCTTGAAAACTTTTTTTTTGTGCCTCAACTTTCATTAGATTATGCAGTCGTAATAATTCTTTAGAAAAATTCATATTTTTTTCACACGATTCTAATACTCTATCAACTGTAATTGTTTTCTTATTCTATGAAACTATTAGCTTCATTATTTACTTCAAATGCTAGTTTTTGTATTTCTTTTAAGCATTCGATCGATGTAGAAGTTTATCACCAGGTGTAGTTTCGCTCATTATTAAATCGTATATTATGACATTAAAAGAAATGATAACATTAGTAGAGAAATATTTTTTTTTACAATAATAATTGGGCTTAAGTGTAATAACCAAAATTACCCATTGTGTGTACTGTTAAAAATTCAAAAATAAAAAAATTTCAAAAAAGGAAAAAAAGAAAAAACGACTTAAAGACTAATTTTAGAGATAGAGCCGTGACGATATCGTTGTTATTCAGGGCCATTAAGTAGGCAACCGAAAGGTATCTCTTTTTAAAATACATATTTCTATTTACACGTGGTTTTTGCCGATTCTGAACATGATCGGGTGCGGAGTCTGTTCTTTTTTTCCATTAATCATACTTCTAACTGACCTAACCTAACTAAAGCAATAAGCAAGGAACTAGATAACAAATTTTAAATATTTTTAAATAATTTTATGAATACACGATAAACATGTCTATGCCATGTCCAGCGTAACACGATGCGTGTGCGAACGACCAAAATTAAATTAATCCGATAAACGCAATTCTGTTCAATGTGAATATACAGAAGTGACCGGGAAGTATTGTTTATATATTCTGATCCGTTTTATTTAAATAAGTAGAATGACGAATATGGCGATGCATCGTAGTTTTTTTTCATGGAGAATAGTTTATTAAAATTTAAACTATTTTAAAAATATAAACGGAAATACTGAAGAAAAAATACGCATGAAATTTATCGTGATAGATTTCAGACAATTGGCTTTCTCATTTCAGATACCAAACCAACATCATCAGTTGCATCAATAGTTATCGAATTTGTAAGAATTCCCTTTGAACATTACATATGATGATGCTAAATGTTAATGATTTTTAAAAATGTGCCGATGATTTGTTTAAAAAATTTAATTTTCGTAATTGTTTAGATAATTTGAATGGTAAGCACATTAAAATTAAGTGTCCAATCCAGTCAGGCAGTATGTTTTAAATTATAAACACGTTTTTCAATTGTATTAATTGTAATTGTTGATTCGAAACATCGTTTTTTAATGTTAGATATAGGTGCATATGTTAAAGATAGCGATTCTGGCGTATTGCTCAATTCAGCGATATATCGTATCAGAAATGGATTTACTGTATTTTCAAAAGATAAAGAATTACCTAACATTGAATTAAAAGTGGCATTTCTTTTTGTAGCGGATGAAGCTTTTTTATGAAGAAAATATTTACTAAAACCATACATGAGACAACACATTAAAAAGAATGAAGCTGTATTATACTTTAATTATTGTTTATCCAGGACTAGCATGACAGTTGAAAATTCTTTTGGAATATGTTGTGCTAAAGTTAGAAGCAATTTATGTTACATAATATAATCATTGATAAAGAAAATGAACCACGGAATATTACCGACAGTAGTTTAAATAACCATAATTTACACGTTTCAAGACAAGACCATCCAACTAAAGGAGCGAAACATTCAAAATATTTTTTGTCTTACTTTTTGCAAAATAACATTTAACTTTGCCTATATGAATGTACACCAAAATATACATTCATATCTAAATTGAATACAAATGTAGAATCATCTATAGAAATTTTTAATATATACTTAAAATTAATCCAATAGATGTGTGATATATGGTTAAAAAATGTTAAATGATTAAAAATACATTATCTATACGGCAGTTTTTTGTTGTTAATTCTTCTAATAATTTAATTACGTATCCTTAGTTGTATAAAACCAATTTTTCCGAAGTACGGTAACAGCGATTTAAAAAACAGTAAGTTTGGATCTCCCGGCTTTTCTAATATAATTTTTTCTTCTCTATATCTATTAATCCTTTTTTCATACTCGAATTTCCGTTTTCCGGGGTTTGTATTAGTAATCTGAACATTTTGCTTTTGTTCAGACTTATCTTCAGCATCTGAATTTCTTTCGTTTTGAAACTAATCATTAATATTGTCTTCACAACTGTAAATAAACAAAAATCACCTTCTGACAAAATACAAACGTCAGATTCTGAATCCATTAAATTATTCGATTGTATCGGTATATTTCCTTCTGTCACTAGTGGTGTACACGAATCTACCACATGATAAATTACCAATTTACGCCTTATGTAAGGAAACCCATCCTGAAAACTATCGAGGTTGTGTTATCCATAAAAAGCTGGAACGTATTCGTACAGAAAGTTCCAAATCACAATGCATCTATCGAGAAATCATCCCAAACCTACCAAAATGTGCTAGTCCCCAGGAATCATCACAATAGCACATATGGTCAAGTAGCCGCTCGTTTTCTCAAACCATTTTAAAAATTCTATAGAAATAAACAATTATTTTGACATCTGTTCTGATCACTCGCCTTTATTGTTAACAGTATATCTACGACCTTATATAAGTCTCCAGCAATGCTCTACATACACTAAAGTTAACTGGGATTTGTAACGTGAACTATTAAATCAGAATGTGTCGTTAGATGTGCGCCTTCAGAACCCTGATGAAATTGATTCTGCAATTCGAAACATTACATCAGATACTCAGCATGCTGTTTGGACCGCTAGCAATAATTCCTTCAAGTAAAAATCTGTACAAAGGTACGATGCACCCATCTACATTAGGCAGCTGATTAGGGATAAACGAGCTACCAGACGCGAATGGCATCGAACTAGATACCAATCCTCTCAGTATAACAAACTATGTTCCATACTTAAAATGCAGCTCCGTAATCTGAAGAATGAACAGTCTCAAAACTACACTGCATCCTTATCAGCAACAAATAAAAATTTATGGCGAGCTGCAAAAATTATGCTTAATTATCAAGAAGGCTCTCATCAATTGCAGTTAGATAATGGTTTTTGGACTAAATCACCTGAAGAGAAATCTTGCAAAATATCTCAAGTATTTACTCCTCATCAGGACAATATTGATAATCAACATGCTATACACATTTTCACAGGAGCTGAATGCGCCACTCCAATTATCACCACCTGTTTCATCATTTCGTCTAGCTGATGTAGAATACATAATACAACGCCTGAAAACTAAAAAAGCTCTGGGGTTTGATTCCATCACTTCTGAAATTCTTAAAAATCTACCAAAACGAGCTATCCTCCTACTTACATACGTGTATAACTCGACATTACAAGAAATGTATTTCCGCTTGAATAGAAGTTTTCGATAATTAAAATGGTACTTAAACCTAATAAATCTTTCCAGGAAGTATCATCATACTGGCCAATCAGTTCCCTGCCTATTTTAGGAAAGGTATTAGAAAAATTAATATTGAAACGTCTTTATCCAATACTACGTGAACAAAACGCTGTCCCCGATCATCAGTTCGGTTTCCAAAATGACTATTCATCAGTGTCACCGTGTCATTGATATGGTATGATCCACTTTGAGGAGAAATAGTAGTGTACTAGTATATTTGTGGACGTTTCCAAAGTGTTTGATCGTGTGTGGCATGAAAGACCTATTTAAGTTAAAAACGTTTTTACCACATAACCTTTATTTATTACTTATGTCTTATCTTTCGGAACGATATTTCTGTGTCAAAGAAGACGACGTTTTCTCCACCCACTACAGTGTTGATGCCAGGGTGCCTCAGAGTAGTATACTTGGATCAGCACTGTATGTAGTCTACGCGGGCAGATATACCCCGTCATCCTGACACATTAATGTGTATATTTGCACACGATATCGCAATACTGTCAAAACATGGAGATCCTGTTAAATCTTGCAACAACATGTTAACCAACTTGAACCATGGTTTACGAAATGGCAAATTCATTTAAATGTCATCATGTTACATTCACACTCAGAAGAGGAACGTGTAGTCCAATATACATTAATAACCCAGTTATTCCCAGCGCTAACCGTATTCGCTATCTTGGCTTCTAACACGATAGACGTTCGACATGGAGATACTATTTAACTGTTAAGAATCAACGGAAGATATATACAGTACTCAAGCGACTGTTTGACCAACGATCCAAATTAAATATCAAGAACAAAGTCCTTCTATATAGTACTCTATTAAGATCAATTTGGTTGAATGGATCAGAATTACAGGGTTTATGCAAGAAATCAAATATGAAGCGCATACAATTCTTAAGGAATATAATTAATGCCCTATAAAATCATCTATCGGGATCTGAACGTATCAATAATAGCAGAGATTGCTAAGACTGAATACAGAAAATTTCACAACAAGCTAATAATGTCCTTATATCGGCCTTAGCAGAACGTCAATTACCAGACAACAGAAGATTAAAGCGCCGCTGGGCTCGAGATATGTTGAACGCTTAAGATGTACATTGTTATCGGGAGTGCGCTCGTTGGAACGCTTCTCCTTACATCCTCGATAAGCTATGCTCATTCAACAAACGCACTTATTGTTATTCTAAACAGTTGCGCATATACAAAGTATTAACAAAAAAAAAAACAGAATCCTTTAAAATTACATGCGATTAAAATATTGCCATTTTTCAGAATATGAACTCTCTTGTAGATCTCCAGATCAAAATTTTCGAATTTTTAAAATTTCTTTTGCAAACAAGTCACGCAAATTGCGCAACTTCTTTTTGCAATCTTCTAAAAAAAAAATGATTTTTTACCATAATTATCATTTACTTTGTTGACAAAATTATGCTACATCTATATGTAAATCCTTTTCATGTTATATTAAGTAACTTTAACATATTAAAAGTTATATGATAATGATAATGAAACTTACTTTTTTTTTGGCTTCCACAGTGGTTTACCCATTAAACAATACTTATTTTATAACTGGGTATTTCTACTCTCTCCTCTATCATTTATTATTCTATCTTTATACTTCCCAACTTTTTTTGTTCTATAAAGTATTTCTATTTTTCCCAACAGAGACAAAGTAACACAAAAACGAGTGAGCAAAATCAAATATTTTAATAATTATTAAAACATTGCGTGCGTTTTCATCCGATAGTTGTACGTTTGATGAATCGAGCATGTTGGACAACCTAGTCCAAAGTCCAAATCCAAATACGTTGATTTAATTTTTGCCGCTAGTCACGTGTCGTTTTACACTGGATAGTGGATGTGGATACTGTGGATTTGGAATTGGATAGTTGGATAGTGGATATGGCATTAGCAATAGCAACACAGTAAAGTAATTAAACTACCATTTACCTTAGTTTCTTAACCCTATAGGTCGCACTCAATGATTTTTTGATAAAAAAATTTTTTTTTATTAAATTGTTGTTATTTAGGTGTTGTTTATTTAAAAAAATATTTTAACATTAAAATTTTATCGCCACATAGTGAGTTACAGAATTGTGCATTTGAAGATACACCGCGACTGATTCTTTGAATTAGATTATATTTCAGATGTATACCAGAAGATACATTGCGACTTATTGATGAAAAATAATTTATGTGCTCAGAGAATGAATTAATCCGTACCATACTTGCATTAAGTTCTTTAGGTCCGTCTGTAATGATTCAAAAAATTTTCACGCAAACAGAATAAAATACTAAATCGTCTACTTAGAAAATAGTTGAAAATATAAGCTCCTTTACTTTTTTGTTTTATGTAAAAGCACCTGCTATCGACATATAATAAATTTTGGATTATTACACAAGCTCGGAAAACTTGTTAGAAGTGTATCTATTTATGAAAAAAGTGTTGGAGAAGAGTCTTTGCTTCAGATTTTAATAACCTCCCCATTTTTTTACTTATTGATAGCACTGAAATCGAATACCCGATATATATGCGATTATTTAAAAATATATATATATATATAAATTGCTCCAAATACTGATTTATTTATTTGTCAAAAAATACAAATTGCTTAAATATAATGAATGTTGTGAATAACTACCTAAGTTTAATTGTTATAGTGAATTAAATTTATAGTCATCACCTTATAAACTAATTTTTTAAAAATATTTAATCGTAATATTATTGTAATAACACTTAACATTATAAAAATAAAACCACAAGCCAATTTCATAATTAATTAAAACTGTTCACACCATAAAAAAAGTAAAATAATAAATATAAAATTTATCTAAAAAGTGCATCCGCTAATTATAAAAATATTGGACTGCTACAGATTTCCTGATAGCTTCAGAAAAAATATAAACAAAAATGATGTGTGAATCAATAATTTAATAATATAAAAAGGTAACATTAAATGTAACTTATTTACTATGAAAACTATTAAAACAATTACGATTTGGTGTAAAGCATAAATTTACATTACATTTAGTGCAGCTAACTTGTGTTTGCCCTGCAGTGCAATATTTGCATCTATTTTTTTTCACATAAATTGGAAAATGACCTTCTAGATCGAATCGGATAGTATCTGAAGGTCTTTTTGTAATTGGGTTTTTAATACTTTTAGTTCGTTTATCATTTGTAGGTCTACCAGCTGTAGCGCGAGTAATGTTTTCATGTATGAGAAATCTGAATTCCTTCAAAGTTGTGTGCTTTTCATCATTGTAAACACATCTGTAGTCTCTCCTGTATAACAACCATGCATTATTCACAGCTATATCAAGTAATTGTGAATACATTGCCATATACCATCGATGAGTTTTTAGGTGTGTTCTGTATAAACTGATTAGCATATCAGACAAATCGACGCCACCCATATGCTGATTATATTGTTTCACAATTTCTGGACAGGTTACATTGATCTTCTTCTTCTCTATACGACTATAACGCTGAATATCTGAAGGTATACCAGAATCTACATATGAGCTAATCAAAGTTACACATTTGTTATCAGCCCATTTCACAGCACACAACTTATTATTATTGTCCACCATTTGATCATAGCTGCCTCGACCCTTCTTCATTAATATTTTATCCTCTAGTAGAGTACAATTTCGAAGTCTGTTATTTCTTATTGTTCCTAATGATAGGATACCCTTTTCTTCCCTCAGATAGCGAACCAGCTGTAAAGATGTGAAAAAATTATCGAAGTAAACACACGATATTGAACTTTGAATAGTTTGTGACAGAGCCAAAACGACCTTTTCACCCAAACCAAATGTTTTTTCTACATTAGAAAATGTTATATTATCAAATGTACTTTCACCAGCGTATGGAATCAAGTCATATACAAAACCACTTACACCGCTGCGAACAAAAATTTTTAAACCCCACTTTATTGGTTTTGATTTTATATATTGTCTTCTAGATCCAGCCCGAGTACCTTTATATGGTACCATCATTTCATCGATACTATATCTGCCTTCTTCATCAACTTTTAAAAAATTCTCTTTTACTTTATCTAATACTGGCCTAATTTTAAAATATCTGTCCTTTCCATCATCGTTATCATTATTGTTAAAATGTAATGAACTTATTAATTGTTCATATCGTTTTCGGGGCATTACATCTGCAATAAGTGCATATCTGCTCCATTGAGCCCAATAGTCTTTATAAGAAGGCATTTTCACAACCCCCATAATCATGTGGATTGCGATAAAATTCC
Source organism: Coronaproctus castanopsis (assembly GCA_032883995.1). Classification (NCBI taxonomy): domain Eukaryota; kingdom Metazoa; phylum Arthropoda; class Insecta; order Hemiptera; family Monophlebidae; genus Coronaproctus; species Coronaproctus castanopsis. The sequence continues at coordinate 122,863,106 of CM065052.1, read as the reverse complement.
ACAATTCTGTAGAATTTGTGTTTACTGATTTGCTCATCTTTTGCATAGAATATAAATTAGTTTCATAAACAATGTTATTTATCAAACTTTCATCAAAGAATAATTTTAAGTAGTCCAGAGGTGACCGAATAGACTGCGACTTAAAATATGATGTAGTAGGAATTTCAACAGTATGAAAAAATTCTTCTCTTTTCCAATTCAGCAAACATGATTGATTTTTAAATTTCATAACTTTTTTTTTAGACTTCATGTTATTTTGTATTTTATTTGTAATACAAGACTTACTTGTACGATGTGAACTAGAACTAGAAGAGTGCACTCTAGAATTCAAACAGCATTTACTTGAAAATTTATCTGATACATCTATGCTTGTGATCAGATTTTGAACTAATGATTCATTTAGTTCAATATCATCATCCGAAGAATCAGAAAAATCAGATGTTACTGGAGGAATCATCAACTCTAGACGAATTTCCTCATCGGTTTTAAATAATTGCAACATCTAAAAAATTAATAAAAATTAGAAATAAAACTTACGTAGTAAAAAGAAGGAATTAAACATGTTATATATAACAAAAAGAAGAAATAAAATCATTTTCCATATATGTCGCTATGTATCCTTCAGGATACAGTATAATTTATACATCCATTTTTATACATGTCGCAATGTATCTTTCAAGATACCATGTAATTAATTTGCACATAAGAAGCATAAAAAAACGTAATTTGATATATAATGTATACAGATACTTACTTTGATGTTTTTTTAATGTATTTTGACTTAAAAGGAAGCTTCAATATTGAAAAAAAACACAACATATAAAATAACAAATAACATAAATTTCACTACACGTGGTAACACAGTAATAGTAAGTTGCTCGCTTGTTCAACTAGAAAAATAGTCTCGAATATTTATAGATAGCAGCACGTACCGGTGTCCTTTAAAATATGTATCTCTGAGTGCACAACGCCAACAAAATGCAATTTTTAAATATTCTTGTAATTTGTGTAATCACCTTTTGAAATTTATGTATCTTCAAATGCACATTGCGGACTATAGGGTTAAGAAAACAGTGATATTTTGAATATCATAAAACTGATAAAATATTTTTTTCTGTACTTTTACGTCATTCAACAATTGTAGTAAGTATATATTACATATTTAAAAACTGCAATTATTATTTCAAAAAATTAGTAGTTTGTTCAGGAATTCGTTCTTCATATTAGCCTGTTTTGGGATGCATAATTACATAAAAATAATTATTATACAAGTTTGTCCGCTATTTGTAGTAATTGTTTAATATGGAGATGAGTCGAACGACGGGTATAAAACTTCAAATCGAATTTTTGCGTTCATTATGATTTGATCTTTTAGGCTTATATTACATTGTTCAAGACGATGCATCACGATTATAATTATTTCGTGTTCTTGATATGTACACTTTTAGTAAATTTATTACATATACATATAAACGAACATTTTATGTGTAGGTTACTATAACAATAATTATTAACGGCCATGTCCTTTTTATTAGTAAACTATTGTATAAAAAAGGTAATATTTTTGTTTTCTGTGTATGTATACGTCAGATCAAAATTCGATATCAAATATAACATTAGTATAACAATAAAAATTATTTACTGTAATTTTTATTAAATGCAAGTATCGAAGAATAACATTCGTCTAGTTTTCTTACTATTTCAAAAATTTGCTGTTTTTAATAAAGGCAACTCATTTAATCGTTTTCCTTATAGCATTTAACATTGTGTATTTATGATTAAAACCGCGTGCAAGTATATATTGGTGTGCACTCATGTAAATGTCAATAATATATATAGTAATTTGTAATAAACAATAATTTACAGGCATAAGTCCTAGCTCAGAGTATATGGAAAGTTGGTAAGAAAACTAAAATTTCTCATCATGCCATTGACAAAACTTGACGAATATGATATCTCAAAAATCAAATATGAGATTGAAACGGAATATCCGGTTTGTGTTTCTTTTCTGACTAAATTAATGTAGATATATTCTAAAGTTACACGCAAGTACCCGTTTTTATTTCTTATATGTTTAAATAGATATTTTTAACGTGTAATTAAATTTACGTTGATTAATGTTTTATTCCCTAATGATCCTAAATGCGTATTAATAAACTTTCGATTCTGGTTCAGGTTGATGTTAAAAAATATGATGGCAATATGTTCCGACCAATTTCTCATTTATTAAATGCTATGACCTTAATTTTAATACAATTTTGTTCAGTGATTAAATTACTTTTAAAAACGTTAGTGTACTTACTAGTGACTAATTTTCAAACATTTCGTTTAATATTTATGAACATTTACAAAATGTTGCCAATTACCTTTGAGTAGTTCACTTGGTAATTGCGAAACGAATTTGTACATATAAAGATGTAAACTGTATCACTTATTATTGTTAAATATTCATTGAAAACTTTATTGCTAAATATTCATTGAAAAGCTTTTTCATTAAAATTTAATCCGGGAAAAATGTTTGCCGTGGTATTTTATTTTACTTTTAAATATCTCAGGTTTTTGTTACAATTGTACTCGTTTTAAGAATTATACGTTGATTATTGTTTATTTAATCATATTTGTTGTGAACAGATCATTGTTTTGATGATTTAAAACTGTTTACTATAAAGATGTGTATTTGCTCTTTCAATTTTTTTCTGACAATATTTTATAAGAATTCGGTTAATGGTCGCTGTATATTTTCAAAATAATAATTTTTCGATAATGTAGTACTTATAAGATTTTAATTTTTTTCTAAAAAATTTTAGGTTTCGGTAATGAAAAGTTAGAACGCAGAGGAAGAACAAAATTTTAACGAACCTTTGTAAGTAATCGGTAGTTATTTACTTGTGTCTATATGTGTAAAATCTCAATTCATTTTTTTGTCCACTGTGTTCTTGTTCAAACGAAATTATAATTGGTTACTACATTTTTTTAAATGCTATTAATTTGGTCAAATTGCCTTAAAAATTGTTGTCTTGCGTAATACGTAAGTTGTGTGTATAATATCGTTTTATATAATGTTCAGTAATGTGAACAATTGCGTGTGGAATATGCGAACGGTACTTGTATGCTGAGAATAATACTTTTGCTTATAATTGATTGATGCATCAGATTGATAAGATATTGAAAGAAAAATGCCATACCATTTCATTCAGTTGTAGAAGAACACATAGTTGGCGAATTGGAAAATTTATTAGTGATTAATGTCTTAGGTGAACAAAATATACATGTTTCATACTAATAAAGGATATTACCTCGATAACTGAATATGTTTTTACGTTATATGATGAAATGTACAGTTAATTTGAAGTACACACACATACATATTTTTATGTTACGATCTTTATAACATGTTTAAATAAGTTTTATTCATTTTAACTCTAGCTTCTGGGAAAGGGGTACAATCCAGAAGATGCTGAACATACGCGGTATTGTTTAACTACAAGCGTATCAGGTATGTTATTATAGTAAATTATTCTATTGATTCTTTTATAATACGATGTAAAATTCATTGATGAAATTAGTTTGACCGGGAAACAGAATACTCTTAATGAGATAGAAGTTATTAATGTAAAATATGAGATTACATTATTTCCTTAATTTTTTTTTTCAGTCACTATTGAAAGTTGTGTTAAAAATGCATTTTTTTCAAAATGAATTCATAGATTTACTATGTCCCAAAAAGTGCGGTATTCAACATGTTCCACTAGATCCAAACGATAATTATAGCTTTTTGAAATTGCACAGAACAGAACTTCCGGTTAGTATGTAATGTTACCGGATGATGCGATGGCTTAAAATTATTGTACTTATATTATATAGAAAGAAGAAGAAATATTTTAAGTTTTATACATGCGTGTTCAAAAGAAAAGTCAATACAAACTTACATCATTTATTCATCAATATAATTTTTTTTTTTTTAATTTTTTTAACGGGCACAGGATTTTTACTCAGATTGGTATAAAATTATTAAAATGGATATGTTAAACGTTAATATTAGTTGATGCAATATAATTATAAATAGATAAATATACATGAATGCGATTAATAAGTAAGTAAGACATATTTATTGGCAATGGTACTTTGAGAGATATAATTTGATTATATAATAAAGATTGTTGAGAGCTGTAGTAAGAACATTCAAAAAATACATGATCCGCATCTGCTATTTTGTTGTCATCGGAAGGATGAGGGAAAAAAAGGAGAATTTATAAGATTGCATCGGTATAGGGACGATGGAAGACGATTTTTTCCAAATCGTAATCTACATAAAGTAGTAATGAAACATCGAAGTATGTTATTTGGTACTTTTATATCAGTAAACCATGATTTTATGGGTATTAGAGGTTGAATCGATCTGTAATATGGAGCTAGATAAGGATTGGACCAAATATTATTCCAATATTCTTTATGAGCAAATTTAATGAGACACAAAAGATCTGTTAAAGGTGTATAAGGAATAAGCACACCGCTATTCGAAGCGGACTTGGCTTCCGCATCAGCAACAATATTGCCAAATATTCCAGAATGTCCAGGAATCCAGGATAACTTAACAGAAATACCAGATTCTAACAGCGAGGAAACCAAAATTCAGATTTTATATAAATAAGGCCATGCACGGGGATTAAATGAGAGAGATTTTAGAGCGGTTAAACAGGTTTTCGAATCTGTAAGAATAAGAACTGATGAAGCTGGACGTTGTTGATAAATGTATCTTAACGCTTGGTATATTGCCATAGCCTCAGCTGTAAAAATCGAAGAAAAACGTAATAAAACGAATTTCTTAATAATGTTTAAAGAAGGAACTACGAATGCTGCACCAACTTTATGCCTTGGAACCATCTGTATAAATCGGAAGGAAGCCCGTCCAGTGATTTGCCAGTAAATTATTAAAAATAGAAGTATTAAAACCAATAGGAGGATATTTAGACCTATGAAAGGTTTCTAAATTTATTTCTAATTTTATATTATTAATAGAGAATGGATCGGAAAAATAAGGAGAGGGTGACAAAGGAATAATTAGGTTGCGATAATTGGAGAATCGTTTAGAAGATTTACAGAGAATAGGAAGTTTATATGGTGAGAACCTCCATTTGTTATAAATAAGTAAGAAGTTATTATATGCTGACTGATATGTAGTTGTGAAACTTTAACAAACTGGTCTGCTAAGAGGTTTCTGCGGATGTGAAGAGGAGGGGTATTAGATTCCACCTCTAAAGCAGCAATTGGAGTAGTGAGAAATGTTCCCAAACAGTAACGGAGGCAAGAATTTTGCAACTTATTTAGAGGATCCAAAGAATTTGACGAAGCATTACCATAAAAGAAACTACCATACTCAAACACCGAACGAATAAAGGATTTATAAAGTAAAATTAACGTTAATGGATCTCCTCCCCAAATAGTATGACTAAGCGACTTAAGAAGACCTATGCGTTTAAAAGCTTTTGCGTAAGTATATTGTATATGTAAATTTCAGTTAAGCGTTCTATCCAAAATTATACCTAAATACCGATGCGAAGTACAGAAAGGAATAGTATGGCTAGCGTGAGATAATCCTGTAATAGCGGGGCTTGGTTGTTTATAAGAAAAAACTACAGAGGAGCATTTATTAAGCGCGAGAGAAAGTCCCAAATCAGCTAGAGCCATAGAAAAACAATATAAAAAATTGTTCAGTAAACTGACACCCTCAGCATGGCAGTGGTGATCACAGTATATGACGAAGTCATCAGCGTACGATAAGATATGAAGATTTGATGCTCGTTGAAGTTGGAATAACGGAAGAATGTATATATTAAAAAGAACTGGACTGAGTATAGAACCTTGTGGAAGTCCAACATATGCATGTCGAACTATAGGTTCAGAGGGAGGATGCACGAAAAGTAGTGTACGATTTGTAAACAACCTGCAGCAAACATTGGCGAAACCTAAAGGAATTCCCAAATCTGTTAATCTGTTATGTAAGATGGGAATAGAAATGGAATCAAAGGCCTTATTAATATCTAAGAAACACGAGATTAAATATTTTTTTGATAAAAAGGATTTATAAATGTCTGATAATAAATGAGCTATACAGTTTAATGAACTTAGGTTGTTTCGGAAGCCAAATATTCCAAATGGAAATAGATTGCGGTTTTCAAGCCACTATACTAATCTATTTTTAAGTATCCTTTCAAATGTTTTACGTAAACACGAGGCAAGAGAAATTGGGCGGTAAAAAGGTGATTCTGAAGATATTGAATGAGATTTTTTAATAGGTATTATCAAGAACTTGGTCCATTCATCTGGAAAGTTTGCAGTCTGGAAGAAATTATTAAAACAGTTTAACAAAATTGTAGTTGCAGAAGAGGGGAGATGGTTGAGTATAGTATATGTGATTCCGTCACAACCAGGAGAGGATTTTTTTTTTATTAAAGGAAAGTGAACTCATAAGTTCGGGTAAAGTAATTGCATCAGATAGTATAGTTTGAGTATTATTATGACTGGGTGAATAAGAAGGAGAAAGTTCGTGCAAGTTTGGAACATAACTCGGGGCTACTGTATTGACAAATTCTTCATACCAGTCAAAATTGTATGATTTGCATGTGTTATTCGTGGAGAGGTGTTCAGCAAATGATTTTGCCTTATTCCAAACATAAGATACAGAAGTGTTACGATTAATCGAACTTACAAATTGCTTCCAAGATTCCCTTTTTTTGGATAAAAGGAACCGTCTCGTAATGGCTTCCTGATTCTTATAAGCAAAGTAATCTGAAATTAGTTTGCTTCTACGGAAACGTTTAAAATATACACTTTGTTTTTGTAACAATGGTGTGCACGAAGGATCCCACCAAGTAGGTTTACGAAATTTGTTCACTCTAGCCGACCTCCGAGTGGCGTAAGAATCTAAAGCAGTATGTAAATGTTTGACAAATTGATCGTATACAGTGGTATTAAAGCACGAATTATCTAGTAATGGAATGCATAATGAATCTAGGAAATTTGTGAAATCTACAGTATTTTTTTAAGGGAAATTCCAAGAAGGGAAGAATAAATTTTTATTATTCACCATCCTAGTATGCTGGAAAATAATTGAGGTGTCAATTGGTAAATGGTTACTACCCAGAGGATTATTAATAACGCTCCAGGTACTATTCAATGATAAATTACTGGAGGCAAGTGTTAGATCCAAAGCGTTTGCTGATCTATTTAGCGAGGGAACTGTGGTATGACTTCCATCGTTTAATAGTACTAAATTAGAATGATTAATAATGTTTATAATATTTTGGGCAGAGAGGTTGCGTCTATTACAATCCCAAGAAGAATGCAAGGCATTAAAATTCCCACCGCAAAAAATGTAAGCATCGGATGATATGTTGCTGATAAATGACATAAATAAGTTTGTATTAAAAAAAGAGGAAGGTGGGCAGTAAAATGAAAGTATAATTCTTTAGTGTCGTATTTGATAGAAGTGCAGACACCATTACAGTGACTACCATTTAAAATTGATCGAATATCATGACGGTAATGAGGGATGATACTACGTATTAAAATAGCCGCTCCTCCATAACCATCAGATCTATCATCTCGAATACAGAAATAACCGTTAAAGGAAAATTTAGAATCTGGATTCAGCCATGTCTCGGAAAGTAAAATAATGTCAAAAGTATTAGTTGCTAGAAAAGATTGAAGGTTAGGTTTATTTATTGAGATACTGCGTCAGTTCCATTGTAAAATACGTAGGGTTGAATACATTATTTAATATTATTTGGTAATTTAGTTTTACGTGTATCTGAACGAGTGTTATTATTAGAAGAATTTGGAAAAACGAATTTTTAGATTCTTTTGCTTTAGATTGAGATTTATGATTAGCAGAAGATGAGGATTGAGGAGTAGATGAAATAGAAGCTTTTTTAATGGGGGTGACTTTGTATCATCAGAGGGTGGGCCACCAGTAACATTATTTTGAGTAGTAACTGTTAGGGATGGTGATGACGATGTTCTACCAGAAGGAAATGAAAGTAAGTGTTTATAATTTGGATAGGAGGGTGTCACAGGCTGTGAAGGACCTGTATGATTTGGAAGAGATTTACGAAAAAAGTGTGACTGAGGGGAAGAATAACGTACTTGACGAGTGTCAATATTGGGGTGGAAGGTATTGGAGCATGCCGTTGATTAGAAGAAGATGGGCGTTTTGCTATGTCTGAAAAGGAGAAAGCCTCACTAATGTGTCCTGATTTATTCTTACGGATTGCTTCCGATAATGAAATGTTATCATAAGACATAATTTGTTGGATTTGAAAACGTTCTTTATATATAGGACAAGATTTGTCAGTGGCCATATGAGCTCCCATACAGTTAATGCATGAAGGGGCAGAAGTATTTGTATTTGAGCAACTGGAGGATAAATGGCTCTCATGGCAAAATGAGCATCTAGGTTTGGATCGACATTGTTGTGCAGTGTGTGAGAACCGCAAGCAATTCGCACACTGTCTTGGCGGCCGAATACTTGGATCTACCTTTAAACGCAACCGATATAGTGCGACATACTCTGGTAGAGAGTTACCGAGGAATTTAATTTCAACCGTCTGCGTTGGGATTAACGAACCTTCCGCGCGACGGTGGATACGTCTGATACTTACAACTTGGACAGAGCTTTCTATATTTTCAAAAATTTCTGTGTCTGAAATATTAGTGGGAATACCTCTAATCACGCCAAATCTATACACAAGAGAATTTGGAATAAAAGCTGATATATTATTTTCTTTGTTTACCTGTTCAACAAAAATATTAGCATGTTCCAGACTATTAAAGACTGCTTTAATTTTATTAATACCGTTACGTTGGAAATATTCAACGCCGGGATATTTTGCTAATAATTTGCATATTGCCAAAGGATGGTAATTGCCAAGATTACTATTTGCTACTCGAGAAGACGATATAATAGCTATATAAGGGCCCGAATGAACGTTTTTCACATATAGTGAATTAATAGTTGAGTTATTAATATTAAAATTATTATTACTACTATTATTTGGGATGATCATACTATTACCATCATTATCATTACTACTACTATGATCATCATTATTAACGTTATCACCACTACCAATACTACTACTACCGCTAATACTAATATTACTATTATTACTACGACTATTACTATAGTTATGAGATAAATTGGACTTATTATTAATAGTAATATGGCCATCACCATTATTACTACTATTATATAATTATTTATTTAAGTTATCGGAACTGACGAGCGAGTTATCTATACTTACGGACGGAGGCGGACCCCCGTCGCTCGAGTCATTCATCAGCTCTGGCGAACCGAGTAAAGCTAGTACTATATACGAAAATGAGAACGCGTGGATAAGAAAAAGAAAAAAAAAAGAAAGAAATTGACACGTGTTTAAATAAGAACTATTTACGATTAACGAGCAACACAATAAACACGAAAGATCGAAATATACTTGATTATATAGAGTAGTAAAAATTTTAATAAAAATAAAACTATTTACTGAAGTAATGCCGTTGCCTTAAATATCCTGTTTATTTATTATTAAAAGTTTTATGTATTTTTACTGTCGTTTTTATATCTTTAATGCTTGTATCGTGTTAGTTATTAGTCTTAATCATCGGTAGACTTTATAATTGACATAGTTGATAGCTGCAATCGTAAAAAATATTCAGTTTTTTATTTTGAAAAAATATGAATAAGTTTAATTGGAGTAAATTTTAATTTATTCGCTATTTTTTGACAATAACAATATTTTTTGCATTTTTAATTTCATTACTACTACCTTCAGATCAAACTTGAGTTGTACGACTTTTTTAAATATTAAAATTTGTTTTTCGTCGATAGTGCCAGTCGTTCGTTAAATATTGGAAATAAATAATCTTCGTGTGATTTGATTTACACAATGATTTTGGAAATGTGCAGTATGTCTGGATATTTTATATATATATATATTTTTCTAATGGAGATGAATCTTTCAATTTTAACGAAATGACTTTAAATTCTTCATTTATGGAAATATTTTGTTGATTGCCTAAACTGACTTGTTACATATTATGTCTATTCTATAATGAAAAAATATCCAATTAATTTTTTCTGCATTCTACGCTTTCCGAAGGCTACCATTCGGTTTTATGTTTATTCGTTAATCGTTCTTGTTTCTTAAGGATTTCAGTTTATGCTTTAATCATCTTATTATCTCTATCGTTCTCGCGTCCAGCGTTATTATGTTCCCAAAGTAACTTTTGCAATTAATAATTTGCTCTAGCGTTTTTCCATTTATTTTTATATTTAGTTACGTGCTGGTATCACATTTTACACCGCTGACTTTTCTTCGTTTAATGCCATATTATATTTTTTAGTTACTTTTACCGAGTATTGTATCGATTTTCCAATTCTTTTTCATTGATGCCCATGATTTTTATGTCATCGGCCAAGCTGAACATGTACGTTCGTACACTACCCACGTCAATTCACCATTCCTTAATAAATTGTATACATATTAAAATGCAACATCCTTGACTTACTCCGATTCCTATTGTTACTTCCACTTCGTTTTCTTACTTTTAATTATTGCTGTTTATTTTGATTATCCTTCTATCTTTATAGTCCATTTATATTTCTTTCAAAATGTATCATAGAAGTTTTTGTTTATATATATATATATATATATATATATTGTTTATTTTAGAATTTAGAAATAAAAAAAGAAGAAAAAGATTTTGATGACTGTGAAGAAGAGCAACTTGCGTAAGTTATCAATTTTTTTATTAAAATTAAATTTTGTTGTAATTTATGTAAATATGATTTGTTATTATGTGTTTATTTTATGGTTATCGTTGTTATACCCTTCCAGTGCATCAGTGTAATTGGATAGTTCACTATAATTTCCATAAATTCTTGATATAATTTAATTGAAAAACATTTAATTAAATTAACATGTGTAATTAGCTGATATGTGATATAATTTATTTAATAATTATTTTTTATTTATCTGATTTATATTAATTTTATTAAAAATATCTTTGGAATTTATTTTTTGTTTCCTTTAATTTAAAAGTTGTAGTAACTTTAAAAAATGTTGTGGGTTGATATTTAAAAATTTAGTTTTTTGAGTCTGCTTTGTTAATAATGTATGGCGCATTTTTGATTAATTAAGACGCACCCTCGTTGCCAATAAGGCACAGTCGTGATGTGCTAAATTCACCTAAAATAGTTGATCGATTACATTTCTCATCATGATGGCCAATTTCAGAAACTTCGATATTATTTTGGAGTTAATATTATTTGTAGTGTAAGACGGGCTTTAGTGTACACCTTATCATTACATAATATAATTCTGACCCAGTTTACGATCAACATCGTATATTATTACGATGTAGGTGTTCAGTTCAATAATATGAAATATATTGTCATTTTAGTCTTAATGATTTTATCAATAGTGCTATGTAATCCAATATATTTCTAGTAGATTTATTATATAGACACATATAAACGGAATCATTTTGTATATCGGTTACTAACAATGATTACTTAACGTCCACCATCCATGTTCTTTTTATTAGTAAACTATTGTATACAAAGAAAGAAGTAATGTTTTTGTTTTCTATATATAAATATAACGCCAGACCAAAATTCGATATCAAATGTAACATTAGTATAACAATAAAAATTATTCACTGTAATTTTTACATAATGGAAGTATCAAAGAAAACCCGTAACTATGTATAACATCCATTTGGTTTTCTTACTATTTCAAAAATTTGCTGTTTTTTAATGATGCTGGGCAACTCATTTAATCGTTTTACTTACAGCATTACATAACATTGTGTATTTATGATTAAAACCGCGATATGAATTTTAAAATTTTTCAACTTGTGAGTAGTGTTAACAATGTAAGTATATACGGGTGTGTACTCATGTAACTATCAATAATGTAGATTTGTAGATAGTAATTTGTAAACACTAATTTACAGGCATGAGTCTTAGCTCAGAGTATATGGAAACTTTGCAAGAAAACTAAAATTTCTCATAATGCCACTGACATAAAACTTGATGAATATGATATCTCAAAAGTCAAATATGAAATTGAAACGGAATACCCGGTATGTGTTTCTTATCTAACTAAATTAATATATAGATATATTCTACAGTTGCATGCAAGTACCTGTTTTTATTTCTTATATGTTTGAATAGCTATTTTTAACATGTAATTAAATTTGCGTGATTAATGTTATGCGCATTGATAAACTTCCGATTCTGGTTCAGTTTAAGTTTAAAAATATGATGGCAACATTTATTTTTCGTCGATAGACACTATCGATAGTTAAATATTGGAAATAATTAATGATTTGATTTACATAATTACTTTGGATATAGTTGATCGGCAGTTTGTCTGGTTATTTTACATTTTTTTCTAATGGAGATTAATCTTTCTATTCGAATGAAATTATGTTGCCATCGTTGACTTTAATTCTTCATCAGTAGAAATATTTTGATATGTTGTCGCTTACCTGTTACATATGTCTATTCTGTAGAAATTTAATTTTTTTCTATCCTATCCTACGTTTTCCTAAGGTTTCCACTCTGTCGTACATTTGTTCATTAATCGTTCATATTTGCGCTCCGTGCAGCAGTGTACTTCATATGTACGTTTTCATGAAGGCTTTCTAATTTCAAAAGCAAGAATACCTCTTTATGTTTTTGCTAGGTTAATCGTTTTATTATTTCTATTGTTCCCCTGTCCAGGGTTATTCGGCGTAAAAACCTTACAAAGCTACCCCCTCACTAGCAAACCACTGCCTTGCGGTTTGGGTCTTTACCCAAAGGCTAAGGGAGTTAACCCTGACAGAGAATCCGGTGAAAGGTAACCAGAAACCACCACCGTACTTCTCCAGAAAATTAACAAAACTTGAAAGTGATGTAATTTATGTGCCAAGTGAACCGGCTAGCAACTGGCGTTTTGACAACCGGTGTCAGATTGTGAAATGGACGACCGGCCATGTAGGTAGAGACCCCAGCTCTCACATGGAAAATATGCAACTGGGAAGAACTTAATTTCAATAAAGCTATTCTCTGTCGGACACCAAATCTCCTGCCAATTCTGACAAAAGAGGTGATGAGAATGCACAGAAATAAAGCATGGCGGGAATTGAAAACTCGTTTTGGAACGTGGAATGTAAGATCAGTGAAGTGCAATAGAAAATTTAAAAATAGAAATGGAGAAATTGAAGCTAAATATAGTTGGGATGTGTGAATCAAAAATTGAACAAAATTGTGATTTCTGGAGTGATAATTATAGAATAATCTTCCCAGGAGATAAAAACAAGATAGCTGGAGTGGGAATTATTCTGGATAGAAATATGGGGAAATAAGTTAAAACAATATGGCAGTATAGCGGAATATTATTAATGATTAAAATCGAGGCTAAGCCAACAGACATAGTAATTGTCCAAGTGTACATGCCAACAACTAAAGAAAAAGATGATATAATAGAAAATATATATGAACATTAATATATATATTTTTTTGCATTTGAATTCGGTAAATTTTTCCAGTTCAAAACTTTTAAAAAATTAGACATCCTAATTTGTTCACTCTGTCAATGTCAGGTTGAATTCGTTATATTTTTCCAGTTCAAACCTTATTTTAAAAATTGAATATCCTAATCTGTTCACTCTGTCAATGTCAGAGTCTAACTTCTTCATGATTATTAGTTAGGCCACGGTTGGTATGCTACATATCTTCATGTGGTCCTACCTGATAATTCTCATAAAATGAGTTGAAATATATCAAATGATTTTCTTTCAGGCACACACAGAAAAAAGAAATGTTTCAATGCTTGCTTTGCTTACTAATTACCTAGAAAATTTATATTTACTCTGGATTTCATCTGGATTTCAATCTAACTTTTCTATATTTTGCACAAAACAATGTGTATTATCCATACATTAGTGTGGTTTAGCTGTGGATCTTTTTTATAACTTTTTTTCTCTCCATTACAGCTTGTAATTATGAGTAAAAAAATGTTTTTTGTTTGCACAAAACAATGTATATTTACCCATACATTAGTATGGTTTTGCTGTGGATCATTTTTATAACTTTTTTGCTCTCCATTACAGCATGGAATTAGAGTAAAAAAGCAGATTATATAAAAACCTATAGTCAATCATTTGAATTTTTTCGAATGTTATAATTCCATTTAAATTGTATTTCTGAAATGATTTGTGTTTGTTTATAATAAATCAGTTAAAAATGAACCAATAGAACAAATTACATTAATATATATATTTTTTTGCATTTGAATTCGGTAAATTTTTCCAGTTCAAAACTTTTAAAAAATTAGATATCCTAATTTGTTCACTCTGTCAATGTCAGGTTGAATTCATTATATTTTTCCAGTTCAAACCTTATTTTAAAAATTGAATATCCTAACCTGTTCACTCTGTCAATGTCAGAGTCTAACTTCTTTATGATTATTAGTTAGGCCACAGTTGGTATGCTACATATCTTCATGTGGTCCTACCTGATAATTCTCATAAAATGAGTTGAAATATATCAAATGATTTTCTTTCAGAAAAAAGAAATGTTTCAATGCTTGCTTTGCTTACTAATTACCTAGAAAATTTATATTTACTCTGGATTTCAATCTAACTTTTCTATATTTTGCACAAAACAATGTGTATTATCCATACATTAGTGTGGTTTAGCCGTGGATCTTTTTTATAACTTTTTTTCTCTCCATTACAGCTTGTAATTATGAGTAAAAAAAGTTTTTTTTGTTTACACAAAACAATGTGTATTTACCCATACATTAGTATGGTTTTGCTGTGGATCTTTTTTATAACTTTTTTGCTCTCCATTACAGCATGTAATTAGAGTAAAAAAGCAGATTATATAAAAAACCTATAGTCAATCATTTGAATTTTCGAATGTTATAATTCCATTTAAATTGTATTTCTGAAATGATTTGTGTTTGTTTATAATAAATCAGTTAAAAATGAACCAATAGAACAAATTACATTAATATATATATTTTTTTTGTATTTGAATTCAGTAAATTTTTCCAGTTCAAAACTTTTAAAAAATTAGATATCCTAATTTGTTCACTCTGTCAATGTCAGGTTGAATTTTTTTAAATTTTTCCAGTTCAAACCTTTTTTTAAAAATTGAATATCCTAATCTGTTCACTCTGTCAATGTCAGAGTCTAACTTCTTCATGATTATTAGTTAGGCCACGGTTGGTATGCTACATATCTTCATGTGGTCCTACCTGATAATTCTCATAAAATGAGTTGAAATATATCAAATGATTTTCTTTCAGGCACACACAGAAAAAAAGAAATGCTTCAATGATTGCTTTGCTTACTAATTACCTAGAAAATTTATATTTACTCTGGATTTCAATCTAACTTTTCTATATTTTGCACAAAACAATGTGTATTATCCATACATTAGTATGGTTTTGCTGTGGATCATTTTTATAACTTTTTTGCTCTCCATTACAGCATGGAATTAGAGTAAAAAAGCAGATTATATAAAAAAAACCTATAGTCAATCGTTTGAATTTTCAAATGTTATAATTCCATTTAAATTGTATTTCTGAAATGATTCATGTTTGTTTATAATAAATCAGTTAAAAATGAACCAATAGAACAAATTACATTAATATATATATTTTTTTGCATTTGAATTCGGTAAATTTTTCCAGTTCAAAACTTTAAAAAAATTAGATATCCTAATTTGTTCACTCTGTCAATGTCAGGTTGAATTTTTTTAAATTTTTCCAGTTCAAACCTTTTTTTAAAAATTGAATATCCTAATCTGTTCACTCTGTCAATGTCAGAGTCTAACTTCTTCATGATTATTAGTTAGGCCACGGTTGGTATGCTACATATCTTCATGTGGTCCTACCTGATAATTCTCATAAAATGAGTTGAAATATATCAAATGATTTTCTTTCAGGCACACACAGAAAAAAGAAATGTTTCAATGCTTGCTTTGCTTACTAATTACCTAGAAAATTTATATTTACTCTGGATTTCAATCTAACTTTTCTATATTTTGCACAAAACAATGTGTATTATCCATACATTAGTGTGGTTTAGCCGTGGATCTTTTTTATAACTTTTTTTCTCTCTATTACAGCTTGTAATTATGAGTAAAAAAAGTTTTTTTTGTTTACACAAAACAATGTGTATTTACCCATACATTAGTATGGTTTAGCTGTGGATCTTTTTTATAACTTTTTTTCTCTCTGTTACAGCTTGTAATTATGAGTAAAAAAATGTTTTTTGTTTGCACAAAACAATGTATATTTACCCATACATTAGTATGGTTTTGCTGTGGATCTTTTTTATAACTTTTTTGCTCTCCATTACAGCATGTAATTAGAGTAAAAAAGCAGATTATATAAAAAACCTATAGTCAATCATTTGAATTTTCGAATGTTATAATGCCATTTAAATTGTATTTCTGAAATGATTTGTGTTTGTTTATAATAAATCAGTTAAAAATGAACTAATAGAACAAATTACATTAATATATATATTTTTTTTGTATTTGAATTCAGTAAATTTTTCCAGTTCAAAACTTTTAAAAAATTAGATATCCTAATTTGTTCACTCTGTCAATGTCAGGTTGAATTTTTTTAAATTTTTCCAGGTCAAACCTTTTTTTAAAAATTGAATATCCTAATCTGTTCACTCTGTCAATGTCAGAGTCTAACTTCTTCATGATTATTAGTTAGGCCACGGTTGGTATGCTACATATCTTCATGTGGCCCTACCTGATAATTCTCATAAAATGAGTTGAAATATATCAAATGATTTTCTTTCAGGCACACACAGAAAAAAAGAAATGCTTCAATGATTGCTTTGCTTACTAATTACCTAGAAAATTTATATTTACTCTGGATTTCAATCTAACTTTTCTATATTTTGCACAAAACAATGTGTATTATCCATACATTAGTATGGTTTTGCTGTGGATCATTTTTATAACTTTTTTGCTCTCCATTACAGCATGGAATTAGAGTAAAAAAGCAGATTATATAAAAAAAACCTATAGTCAATCGTTTGAATTTTCAAATGTTATAATTCCATTTAAATTGTATTTCTGAAATGATTCATGTTTGTTTATAATAAATCAGTTAAAAATGAACCAATAGAACAAATTACATTAATATATATATTTTTTTGCATTTGAATTCGGTAAATTTTTCCAGGTTCAAAACTTTAAAAAAATTAGATATCCTAATTTGTTCACTCTGTCAATGTCAGGTTGAATTTTTTTAAATTTTTCCAGTTCAAACCTTTTTTTAAAAATTGAATATCCTAATCTGTTCACTCTGTCAATGTCAGAGTCTAACTTCTTCATGATTATTAGTTAGGCCACGGTTGGTATGCTACATATCTTCATGTGGTCCTACCTGATAATTCTCATAAAATGAGTTGAAATATATCAAATGATTTTCTTTCAGGCACACACAGAAAAAAGAAATGTTTCAATGCTTGCTTTGCTTACTAATTACCTAGAAAATTTATATTTACTCTGGATTTCAATCTAACTTTTCTATATTTTGCACAAAACAATGTGTATTATCCATACATTAGTGTGGTTTAGCCGTGGATCTTTTTTATAACTTTTTTTCTCTCTATTACAGCTTGTAATTATGAGTAAAAAAAGTTTTTTTTGTTTACACAAAACAATGTGTATTTACCCATACATTAGTATGGTTTAGCTGTGGATCTTTTTTATAACTTTTTTTCTCTCTGTTACAGCTTGTAATTATGAGTAAAAAAATGTTTTTTGTTTGCACAAAACAATGTATATTTACCCATACATTAGTATGGTTTTGCTGTGGATCTTTTTTATAACTTTTTTGCTCTCCATTACAGCATGTAATTAGAGTAAAAAAGCAGATTATATAAAAAACCTATAGTCAATCATTTGAATTTTCGAATGTTATAATGCCATTTAAATTGTATTTCTGAAATGATTTGTGTTTGTTTATAATAAATCAGTTAAAAATGAACTAATAGAACAAATTACATTAATATATATATTTTTTTTGTATTTGAATTCAGTAAATTTTTCCAGTTCAAAACTTTTAAAAAATTAGATATCCTAATTTGTTCACTCTGTCAATGTCAGGTTGAATTTTTTTAAATTTTTCCAGGTCAAACCTTTTTTTAAAAATTGAATATCCTAATCTGTTCACTCTGTCAATGTCAGAGTCTAACTTCTTCATGATTATTAGTTAGGCCACGGTTGGTATGCTACATATCTTCATGTGGTCCTACCTGATAATTCTCATAAAATGAGTTGAAATATATCAAATGATTTTCTTTCAGGCACACACAGAAAAAAAGAAATGCTTCAATGATTGCTTTGCTTACTAATTACCTAGAAAATTTATATTTACTCTGGATTTCAATCTAACTTTTCTATATTTTGCACAAAACAATGTGTATTATCCATACATTAGTATGGTTTTGCTGTGGATCATTTTTATAACTTTTTTGCTCTCCATTACAGCATGGAATTAGAGTAAAAAAGCAGATTATATAAAAAAAACCTATAGTCAATCGTTTGAATTTTCAAATGTTATAATTCCATTTAAATTGTATTTCTGAAATGATTCATGTTTGTTTATAATAAATCAGTTAAAAATGAACCAATAGAACAAATTACATTAATATATATATTTTTTTGCATTTGAATTCGGTAAATTTTTCCAGTTCAAAACTTTAAAAAAATTAGATATCCTAATTTGTTCACTCTGTCAATGTCAGGTTGAATTTTTTTAAATTTTTCCAGTTCAAACCTTTTTTTAAAAATTGAATATCCTAATCTGTTCACTCTGTCAATGTCAGAGTCTAACTTCTTCATGATTATTAGTTAGGCCACGGTTGGTATGCTACATATCTTCATGTGGTCCTACCTGATAATTCTCATAAAATGAGTTGAAATATATCAAATGATTTTCTTTCAGGCACACACAGAAAAAAGAAATGTTTCAATGCTTGCTTTGCTTACTAATTACCTAGAAAATTTATATTTACTCTGGATTTCAATCTAACTTTTCTATATTTTGCACAAAACAATGTGTATTATCCATACATTAGTGTGTGGATCTTTTTTATAACTTTTTTTCTCTCCATTACAGCTTGTAATTATGAGTAAAAAAAGTTTTTTTTGTTTACACAAAACAATGTGTATTTACCCATACATTAGTATGGTTTAGCTGTGGATCTTTTTTATAACTTTTTTTCTCTCTGTTACAGCTTGTAATTATGAGTAAAAAAATGTTTTTTGTTTACACAAAACAATGTGTATTTACCCATACAGTAGTATGGTTTTGCTGTGGATCTTTTTTATAACTTTTTTGCTCTCCATTACAGCATGTAATTAGAGTAAAAAAGCAGATTATATAAAAAACCTATAGTCAATCATTTGAATTTTCGAATGTTATAATTCCATTTAAATTGTATTTCTGAAATGATTTGTGTTTGTTTATAATAAATCAGTTAAAAATGAACTAATAGAACAAATTACATTAATATATATATTTTTTTTGTATTTGAATTCAGTAAATTTTTCCAGTTCAAAACTTTAAAAAAATTAGATATCCTAATTTGTTCACTCTGTCAATGTCAGGTTGAATTTTTTTAAATTTTTCCAGGTCAAACCTTTTTTTAAAAATTGAATATCCTAATCTGTTCACTCTGTCAATGTCAGAGTCTAACTTCTTCATGATTATTAGTTAGGCCACGGTTGGTATGCTACATATCTTCATGTGGTCCTACCTGATAATTCTCATAAAATGAGTTGAAATATATCAAATGATTTTCTTTCAGGCACACACAGAAAAAAAGAAATGCTTCAATGATTGCTTTGCTTACTAATTACCTAGAAAATTTATATTTACTCTGGATTTCAATCTAACTTTTCTATATTTTGCACAAAACAATGTGTATTATCCATACATTAGTGTGGTTTAGCTGTGGATCTTTTTTATAACTTTTTTTCTCTCCATTACAGCTTGTAATTATGAGTAAAAAAAGTTTTTTTTGTTTACACAAAACAATGTGTATTTACCCATACATTAGTATGGTTTAGCTGTGGATCTTTTTTATAACTTTTTTGCTCTCCATTACAGCATGTAATTAGAGTAAAAAAGCAGATTATATAAAAAACCTATAGTCAATCCTTTGAATTTTCGAATGTTATAATTCCATTTAAATTGTATTTCTGAAATGATTCGTGTTTGTTTGTAATAAATCAGTTAAAAATGAACCAATAGAACAAATTACATTAATATATAAATTTTTTTGCATTTGAATTCGGTAAATTTTTCCAGTTCAAAACTTTTAAAAAATTAGATATCCTAATTTGTTCACTCTGTCAATGTCAGGTTGAATTTTTTTAAATTTTTCCAGTTCAAACCTTTTTTAAAAAATTGAATATCCTAATCTGTTCACTCTGTCAATGTCAGAGTCTAACTTCTTCATGATTATTAGTTAGGCCACGGTTGGTATGCTACATATCTTCATGTGGTCCTACCTGATAATTCTCATAAAATGAGTTGAAATATATCAAATGATTTTCTTTCAGGCACACACAGAAAAAAAGAATTGTTTCAATGATTGCTTTGCTTACTAATTACCTAGAAAATTTATATTTACTCTGGATTTCAATCTAACTTTTCTA